>CM025782.1:29927235-30091803 GCA_014636745.2 Centella asiatica | reverse complement strand
ATATATATATATATATATATATATATATATATATATATATATATATAATATTCCAAATTAGTGATATTGTCACCACTCACCAGTAACATATACGAAGTATTTAGATAAATAATAACAATTATAAGACAAATTAGTTATAATTACTTAGCAAAAAAAATAGTTATAATTAGTTAACGACCACCTCAATCAGTCTTCGATGGACCTTTATGAGGAAAATTACACTTTGATGTGAAGTTATAACTCAGAAGTTGTGATATATGATCAATCAAATTATATGGTCATATCTTTAATTAGTGACCACATATAATTATATAAACATGTACTCTCATATATGTTACAAAACTTTTTCACAAAATTGGACAAACAACATCATTAATCTAATTTCATTAAATTTGTAAACTCTTAGTATTATAATTATCATATAAATACATGACAATTAAAATTTTGTGATTCCGATTTAATTATATACTAGTTCAGAAATCTGTGCACAACATGAGTTGTATTTTTAAGTATTTTTATTTTTGTTTTAAATTTGTACTTTTAAAAAAAATGAAAATAATTAAGAATTACTTACAATATTTTTTGGTTAGTTATATGACGAAATATTTTATTATCTATTTTTTCAATTTGAATTTCAATTAAATTCTTAAATGTAGTGATTGTAAATATATTTTTTTTAATATTTCTCTAGAGTAATTCTTGTGTAATTTTTATTTTATTTTAGTATATGTAATTTTTTTTATTAGTTGCTAATGCTATTACATCTTTTTTTTAATATATGTGTCAGACACATAGAATTTTTTTTTTATTTTGGTATATGTATTATTAAGTGTTTTTATCTTATTTTTATTTTTAATTAAAAATTGATTGCGTGATATTTTTAATAACGAATTCAAACATAACCTTTATTTCTTTGTTTCTTTTATATGGCTTTATGCCTTTTCTTTAGTATATAGATAATATATTTTAGAATAGAAGATATTGTGTTAATTAAACATATGTTTTTTTTAGTTAATTAAAACTTAAAATTAAATTAATAAAGTTGAATATAAATATCATACAAGAATATAATTTGATTAATTCCATTAGTTGGCTTTTCTATTTTAAAATTTCATTTGCTCATGTTACAAAGTTTTTGTTTTATCAATTTTTGAAAACATTATTTACAATTAAATATTTCAAAAGTCTACTAATTATCTAGTAACTTTAAAAGACACTTAAGTAAATTATAAAGTCAATAATTTAAAATTAAAAAGACACATAAGTAAAACTAAAGTCAAATATTTAAAATTAAAAGTAATTAAATATATGCATATAACTTGGTTGAATCAATATATTTGATGAATGTGTTGAATCATCTCACAAAATTATCAACAAAAAGTGATCGTTAAAAGGTTGAATTCCTGTATTAATAATACAATATATATAGATGACCTATATACAGATATATATGGTGTGCATGTATTGAAGTTATACATACAGTTGTAGTGATAGGGAAATAGATGGAAAGCTGGAATTGAAGAAATTAATCAAGTTGATGATAATTCATACGAACATTCATTATTCATATATGTGGAGCTGAAGATAGAAGGTGGATGGGTGGGTCATCAGGTGCAAGCATGTCCCTATTGTTCATGCATCAATCAATCCTCAGAATATGTGAGCATGGATCAATGGTCTGGCCAAGAATATATATATATATATACACACACACACATTGGTTTAATTACTTAAATATAGAAAATGAAACATGGATAAGAAAACGAACTCAATAGTTGCGCGAAATATGCGTTTTTATCTAGAGTCCCTTAATTTGTGTTTATTTTAAAGGGTTGTTATCTGTTTTGTTTATTAGAATTTTAAAATAAATTATAAGAAAAATAAACAAAGATAGTTAATACTTAAAAGTTAAAATAGATAGAAATGAAATATTTATTGGGGCTGAAGCTAGCCGGCGCCGCAGGGGATCGACAGTGTTTTGAATTCTTGATACTAGTACAAGACGATACATATATATCTTTTCATCAATTATTTGTTGCGGTCGACAGACCTAATTAATTAAAATGGGGGGTTGATTTTCTTAATTTGTGGCCAGTTGTTAATCCAGACCTCGCAACTGGGAACTTTATAAACGACAGCCATACAAAGATATTGGTCGAAGTATATATGATCAATGCACCAGCCACGTACCACTACCTAATTCGGACTATATATATACACATTTATATTTTTGTGTGTGTCTATATATATATATATATGTATATACATATATATATATGTATGTATATACATATATATATGTATATGTATATACATACATATATATATATGTATGTAGATATATATATATATATATCTACATACATATATAATTATGTTATATGTTGTAATACGTATCCCAGCTAAAATAGTGTTCTAATAAGTTGAAAAGAGTTTTAATCGATCCTTCAAAAGATTAAAAGTGAACGTGAATTAATGGTAGAAGGAATATGCTGAAACGATGCAATGATTCTAATAATATGAGAATATGTTGTTGATTCCCATCTTCTCTATATAGACGAAATAAGGAGTCAATTTATCATTCTAAGTAGACATGGATATTAGACAATCTAATCTTTATGGTTTTATATTACAAGTTGACAAATTAACTAGCTAAATGATGAGACGATATTTCATAAAAACATAAGACTAACTATATATGCCATATATTTAATATTATTATTTTATATATTGTTGCTTTTGTGAATTGCAAAATATGATATTTAAAAATATTCTTCCATTTCTACGTTGATCATTATTCATATATGTACATATGTGTATAATTTCTAAAATGACATTTGATATTTGTATGTCGAACTATAAAGTAAGGAAGAAAGATGAAAAATATGCACGTATGGGTGGGCTGGTGTGGTCGTGGGGCGGGGTGGATTGCGTTTCTCTTTACCTTACTAAAAATTCTTTCATTTTAAATAAGATTTTAAATTTTACTTATTAAAAAATTAAAAAATAAACAGTTATCAATTTTTTTAATATATGTATAAAGAGATGATTTATGTTATAGCGTAGACAAGTTGGTCCCGGCGAGATGTGTGCGCTGATGATTTAGCCCTTTTGTTCTTTTCTGTTTTATTTATGAAAAGCTTAACCGCGTCATCTTGACCATATATCTCGGAATCTAATAAGAAATGCAAAATCACTATATGTGAAATCAAAATCAGTTGCAACTTAGTTATCAACCTTAACATGAAGGGATTCACGAGATGACCCGACGTCCATTTTGTCCTTCATCTGCTACTTTATTTTTTTTAAAAGATTGTCGTGTATTCGTTTAGACTTTTAAATTTTTAATAAAATAAACATAATTTTTTTTATCAATTATAAAATAAATAAGACATAAAATACAAAATACTCTCTCCGTTTCAAATTAGAGATACATATTTTTTTTTGTTCTAAAATTAAAGATACATTTTTATTTTTTGACTATAAAAAGTAATAGAGTTCTTTAAATATCACTCTACAATTTTATTACTTCAATTAACTCCACTATATTCACTATTTGGTGGTCTTTATCATAATTATTACTACTATTAAACAATATGATAATAAAGATATATTTAAAACGTAAAAATTATTTTTTAAAATCGTTATTTTAGAAATATATTTTTAATGTTAGAATAGAGAGAGTATATGCCAAGGTAGTAATTTTTAATGGCTCCTATGTAAAATTAAAAAAAAAAAAAAAAGAGTAGCCAACTTTAGATTCACCGGTGTGATGAGTTAATCTTCCAAGTCTTTATCATTATTGAAAAGTCAAATGCAACCGGTCGGTTACTCCACATATATAAGCTTTACACGGGCAACGTAGATTTTGGAAGGAAACGTAAAGTTGTAGATTCCAAATTTCCGACCAAAAAAATTCAGCGTTAGTATATTGCAAGTCAGCCATGACGTCTGGGGATTGACTGCATGTATATAAGAATATCATGATTTTGTCATGACTGAGCTCAATTTTTATGTAGCTCTTGTAGAATTATGTTCGTAACTTAATTTGATTTTAATATTTTATGCCTTATAAAATATAAAATTACTTTTTTCTTTTAAAGTCAATTTTATTCATTTTTGGATCTATATTTTATGAGATTCATTTCGTGTAGATTTTGAAGATGATAAAATTTGAAACTAGTATTACCTTTGACATTAAATTTTGAAAATTAGTTTTATATTTTAGAAAAGAGGGATTACGTTAAGCATAAATATTTAAGGTCATCTAATGACTATGCAGTCATAAATTGGATCATTTTCAAAACACATGCAGCCAAGATATATGTCCTAGCCAGCTTTACTGGAGTAGTATTGTTTACCTAACAGACTTATATATTATTATGACAATCAAAGACATTGAGATCTCAATCTACAAGATACCGGAATAATTGAATCAACTTGTGAGATACGTTGTATCGTGTACGTAGAAAATAAGAAAAATAAAGTAATTACATAATAAGCCGAAAGGGCTTCAGGTTGTATATATATATATTTTTTTTTTTTTTTGGTTTGGCTAAAATTATACATGCGTGAGATAGTTGGTTCGACGACAATGATCCCATCTTGCTTTCAATTTTCTAATATTTCGAAATATTATGCTGAACTATTAAAAAATAATAATAGTTTTCCGTTTCATAGAAGAAATTATATTTGATGATAAAATTATACGAAACATATTTGTATAATTGATGCCACCACCACCTTCCACTCATGATCAATGTTCATACTTGATACTTCGCTTTTCCATATTTTTATACTAAACTTTTCCATGTTCATACTTCATACTCCTTATTCAAGTGTTTTTTTTCATATTTTAATAGCTTTTTAACTTAAAAGTTGAAACCTTGCCAAGGCTAAGGGGAAGTTATTTGTTTTTTGGCCGCAGGATTGTGACGAGTGAACCAGCTGGTTAGTCTCTTAAATTTGTTTTTTAGTATATTTGAATCTTACAATCTGTACTAACTAAAATGAGTGTGTGAAATTAATACCATCAAGATAGCTCCTTATGTGATCAATATCAATGTTCATACTACACTTCACCCAAATATTTATATTTCAGTATTTACATTCTTATACTCTAGTCTCTACCTGTCACTTCTCCCAAACTAATTAAATCACAAACAATAATCCATAATAAATATATGGTTGTACCCTACAAAAAATAGGAAAATAGACCATAAATGTATCAGTATATATATTAAAGTTTAATTACTCGGTATTACTTTTGTTATGAGTTGTAGTTGTAGAGATGTAGTTATTCAAGTACGCGTTCTTTCCCTTCCCTTTTTGCTAACTAATGTGGGTATTTGCTTGTTTAGGGTGGGTTTGGTTTTCGAGCTTCAGTAACACAGAAGAATACTCCTAATTAGTCCTTTCACTCTTCTATATTCACATTCACTTTTCTATCGGCCATCCTAAAGTTATACTGAGTAAGGTAGTGTTTGTTTAGTTCCTAATGTGTCTTTCTTAATTAAAAATCTGAGCGTATTCAGATATTATATCGTTCAGATTATTTATTTAGTCTATCACTTATTTTTTAATATATTTAGTTTTATCTGAATCAAGTAAGGCAGAAAAATAAAGCTGAATGAATTAAGACCATATAAAATAATAAAATAGATTAATTCAGATATTTAAAGTAAAATATTAAATAAATATTTAAACTTATATTCAGATTCAGACATAACTATTTAACTTATTCAAATTCAAATATAATAAATTTATTTAAATTCAGTCGCTTAATAAAACAAACGCAAGCTTAGTTAGCTACAAAGTCTCCTATTAATTGAATGTGTGATCAAGTTGTGGGGATACTCTATATTTAATTATACTGTAGTATTTAGTACTGCTCCTGTATCAGCGGAGTAATTAGAATGAGTAATTACAATCCTAGTTTTAAAACTGATGTATTAGTGGATTCGAACCCTGTGAATTGTTTGATTTAGGGTGCAAATGCGTCCCATATATATAAAAATGTTTCCCTAAAACAGCTATTAATTATTGAAATTCATTAATTTTTAGGTAAAAAAAAAAACCTTTACTGATATTATCATATTATTTGATAATCGTAATAATGGCAGAGTGAAATTGGCGGATAGTAATACATTGTTATAATAATATCGGTGATAAATGTGAATTTGGTAATGATAGATAATAATTTTAAGAACAATTTCAATAAATTTTATGTTATTTTTTATGTAAGTTTAGAATTTTATATTTAAATTGTTCGTTTCGGACTATATCAATGAAATGTATCTCCAAAATTTGTAAGTTGTAACCGCAAAAAAAAAATCTCCAAAATTAGATTGAGAAATTAAATGATCTTCCAAGAAAGTAGCACCCTTCTAGTCTCCAGGTGGACAAAGAGCGATTCCACCCGTTTGTTTTAGTTTATACTCCGTAGTAATTAACGCGTTGGAGTCGAACCAACCATAATATTATGAGAGAAGTCCAAAAAGCAGATTCTCTTCATTTTACTGTAGTCCAGCCACCTCCCCTATATAGTCCCTTCCCCCACGCTACAAAATAAACTAGCAAACCCAATAAAAGCACACACAGCATAGCATAGATACCAGTAACACTATATAACAAACACAGCAAATATACACACAAACACCATTAAAGCAGCAGCATCAAATTACTTGATTACCTCTGTGTTTCAGAAGCAACCATAAGCAGCAGCAGCCATGCCGAGAAAAGGAATGGGAAGTCTTCTCTTCTCTTCTAAGAAATGTCCTTCCCCTTCTTCACCTTTCCCGGAATCCCCTTCCAGACCTAGCTTCTCCGACTCCGTTTTGGAACGGACCCTCGAAATTGCTGAACCAATTATCAAAAAATGGGATGCCGAAACTTCTACTTTCGCTAGTGTCACTTCTCTCTTCTACGAGAATCGCAGAGAAGCTAGAGAATTCATCAAATGGGTAAACAATATCCAGAAATCGATGCATATGTATGTCGCCGAGAAATCCAGCTACTCCGACAATAAGCTTGTCCGTGGTCAAAAGCTAATGCAGATGGCCATGAATAGACTACAGAAGGAGTTTTATCAGATTCTGTCGATGAATCGTGCTTTTCTAGATCCTGAGTCCGTCTCCGCTCGATCTTCACTCACTTCACGTGCATCCGCTATGTCCAGTATGTCGGATTTTGATGACGACGGAGAAGAAGAAACTCGAATCGCCGGAGAATCGGTTTCAGAAGTAGAGAATGTCTCGAGAACGACAATGATGGATCTGAAATTGATCGCAGATTGTATGATCTCATCCGGTTATGGAAAAGAATGTGTCACCATTTACAAGCCTATTCGTAAATCGATCATCGACGAAGCTATATATAAACTCGGAGTTGATAAAATGATTTCGAACCAGATTCAGAAAATGGATTGGGAGGTGTTGGACATTAGAATCAATAATTGGTTGAATGCTATGAAGGTGGCTATGGAGACTCTGTTTCACGGAGAGAGAATCCTCTGCGATCAGGTCTTTGCCGTCTCGGAACCAATCAGAGAATCGTGTTTTTCCGATATCTCGAGAGAAAGTGCTTTGATTCTGTTTGGTTTCCCGGAACTTGTCGCCAGAAACCGGAAAAAATCGCCGGAAAAGATATTCCGAGTCCTCGATATGTACACTGCCATCGCCAGTCACTGGCAAGAGTTAGAGTCGATCTTCTCGTTCGAATCAAGCTCTGTCGTCCGATCTCAAGCCCTAACTGCGCTCATCAGAATCGGTGACTCTGTAAGAACAGAGTTAACTGAGTTCGAATCATCGATTCAAAAGGACAAATCAAAACTGTCAGCCACCGGAGCCGGCATTCACCAGATGACGATTGACGTGATGAATTACCTCTCGCTCTTAGCCGATTACGGCAATGTCATCGCCGATATCCTAAGACACGATCCACCGCCAGCAAAATCTTCTCTACCGAAATCATATTTCGGCGTATTGGACTCCGACGACTCTCCGGCACCGTCAATGTCACTCCGATTTGCGTGGCTCATCCTCGTTCTCCTCTGCAAACTTGACGTCAAAGCAAGACACTACAAAGACGTTTCTCATGCTTACCTCTTCTTAGCCAATAATCTCCAACACGTCGTCGTAAAGGTCCAAACATCAAACCTCAGGTATCTCATCGGCGACGATTGGATTTCCAAGCGCGAAGAAAAAGTAAAAAAATTCGCGGCCAAATACGAACGGATCGGATGGGACCACGTCATTGAAACCGTGCCTTCAGATACGACGGTCGCGACTTCGCCGGAGGATGTGAAGGAATGTTTCAAGAAATTCAGTAGCGTGTTTGAACAGGCGTACCGTAAGCAGTCCGTCTGCGTCATACCTGATAGTAGTCTTCGAGACGAGGTCAAAGAGTCAATTTCTCGAAAGATCTTACCAGCGTACCGCGAGTTTTACAATCGGAGCAGCTCGATGGCGGGGAGAGGAGAGAGAAATTTTGGGCAAGTGGTCAAATATGCCCCTGATGACGTGGAGCATCATTTGTCAGTCCTATTTTTCGGGACTATTGGTTCGGGGAGTTCTGTGTCTTCTTCTCTGTCCTCAGGGTCAAACTCACGGAGACCGCGTTGATTAGTTGGCTCACGGCGTTTTAAAGTAATTTAATTATTCCGAAATTAGTAATTGTACATGTATTTATTCGAGGATGATTAAAACATGTGAGCTGGCGATTATGCATGAATTTATCAAATCTAGTGAATATTTAGTGGAGTAGTATTATCAATTATGGTTTGGTACATGCTCCGGTTTTCAAACTACTTTTACACAGTGTTGGAGATTTTATCGTCTAAAAAATAAAATAATAAATTTTATGCACACAAATTAAAACAGGATCCAATTAAATTTAGATGTCATAAAAACAAGTTGGAAATCCTTGCAGTTTTATGAACACATTTGAATCTTACACTTCATTTTGCTATATCAAGTGAAAATAAAAAGTTTATGAAGCTTAAAATAAAACATACGTGTGACATGAAACTCAATCAATTACACTAAATAAATTGAAAGTCCACTTGATATGAACGTGACTTGGCTTGTATGACACGATCACGGGATCAATTTAATAAAAAGTATTAAAGAGAAAATTATGAGTTATTTTGTAGGTTATTCCTTTTCTAGACCCTTCTCCACATGTTCTGAATACTACACTCTATAATTTGTATATAATGATTCGCCGGATTAATTACTAAATGATAGATTCCCATTGTATTATAAGAATTATATTTAGAAACCTAAAAGTTCCTTAAAATTGTGGAGTAAAATGGTTAAAAGAAAATTAAGTTGGTGTATAAGTGATGAAGCCTTCAGGTTGATACGATGTGACCTACCCCAGTTAATTGGTATAGGTTTCTGACAGGCTGTATTAATTAACTAGTGGTCCACTAATTGGAAATAATTTAACTTAAATAAGGGGAGTATACAAACCATAAAGAATAAACACCTAAAGATTTGGTAAATCATGCACTAATCAAATCTTTTTCTCCAAGTTTAATGCACTACAATAACGTAATATTATGGGTGGGCAACATGGAATGAAATGTTTTCTTTGGTCATCTTTCATTAACTTAATTTGACGGCTTCATTGTAAATAAATTGATGTTCAACTTTTTCTAAGCCTATCAGATTTTGATCGTAATCTGCAAAATATTTATAAAGATATAATTATTGAGAATTTCATGATAAAAAAGTTACCATCTTTAAAATAAGTTTAATTGATCTATCAAATGGAAAGAAAAAAAGGAAACGATCCTATTAAAAAACACAAAACTGTAAAAAGGGTTTCCAAGAACAAAGAAAAGATTGATCGTTACCGAATGAACGAACCTTGATGTTACTATTTCGATACGAGTGGGAGGTTATTGTTTAATCTAGAAACCAATTGAAAAAACGTTTATATAAGAATTCTCAACGTTTATCTCATTTTTTATTTCCATAAAATTGAAGGGAAGAAGAAAGTACTAATTCTGATGTTTGTGCGCATGGGATGACGGAAAGTGAAAATAAATTTACACGACCAGTCTATTAACAAGTCAAAATTTCAACCTTTAAGTCGTATTTGCACATCTGGAAGACTAGAAGTGAGTCCTGTGGAGCGACAACTCAATAAGGCATACCACCAGTTGTTCATTTGTGAGGGAAAGCTTCTTGGTTGCTGGTTGGTCGCCGAAAATTCAAACCATGCGCCTTCTTCTTCTTTTTTTATTTATTATTTTCCTTCTTTCCTTTCGTTTCCTACTTTTTTTTTAATTATAAATTAAAACTAAAAAACTACTTACTTCATATTTTTTCAACTTTAAATAAAAATTTAGTAACATAAAAATTAAAAAACAAACAATCAAATAATAATTTTTAATTAAAAAATAACTTTTTACAAATAAAAAGTAGGGGGTCGGGGGTGGGGGGCTGGCTGGCTACACTAATATGAAGGACGAGTCCCTCGTCAATAAGAGGGAAGTATATGTTTTTGTCTATGTAACTAAAGGTTAAAATAAGCTCAACCCGGGTTAAAATAACCGATTTTGCAAAAGTTATACACAATATCTTAGCTTTTTAGACATATACATACATATGATAAGAGAACAATAATTTAAAACACGCACGAACAAAGATAAACTACTGTATTTAAAGGAACCCTACATGATCATGTGGGTAACACAACAAATAATTGCGAAAAATCTAGTTCAAAATTTTAACAAAGTTAATCATATCAAATTTGAATTTTAAATGAACAAATCAATTGACTTTTAAAAATCGAAACCAACATAAATTCAGTTATGGAGGAACTGGCATATATAACATTATAAGCCTTCCTCAATTTGCAGCAAACTGCTGTGAAATATGTTGACCTTTGTTTCTCATGGACTCCAAGTCATATGCCGCGATAAACATTATAAATCCGAATTTGACTTGCTGTACATTACCATCAAAAACCCATGCCGACTTATGACTTTTAGGAGAGTTAAAGATACAAGTACCAAATTAATAAATGCATGAATTATGAATACTCGGATTGACTAATTAATTTCAACAGCAAGATTGTTAGATACCAGAATGGCCATTATATATAATAGCCACAGAGGCCTATCCAGTAGTAGTAAAACAGCCTGGACCAGAGGAAAATGGGCATGCATGCTCATTCAATTTAAAACAGAATCGATACAGCTCACACGTTAATATTTGTGCCAGTTGTATCAATATGTGCTATTCAATTACCAATATGTAGTAGTATTGTATTATTATTGTAAGCACACGTGTGTACAAAATTTGTAAGCAACAAAATTTTTATTCCTTAATATCCAAACACAATCGTGTGTCTGAAACATTGTACTTGTAAAACGGTGGGCACAAAAGCATATTGTTGATATCAGTTTTTAATATTAACAAAAACTACACACTTTCAATGCCATACCAAACAAAATGAGAGTGTCTGCAGTTGGAAGTTGCACATCTTAAATGAAAAGTTAAGACACTAATACAAAGAACATGCCAAGCACAACTGTTGACTCTAACAAGATCGATTTTGGAAGGTTTATTCTTATGCAGGACTTTAAAATTGTGATTTATATAAGGGGAAGTTGGACCTTCGTTATGGGACAGAAGAGTTTGTCTGATTCAGTAGGCGAAGCAGCTACGATCTAATCAGCAATTGTCTGATCAGCTGGTCGTGGGACAGATTGCCATCCAGAACAATGTTGGAGCACATTTTTCAGAGAATCAGTTGGAGCTTCCACTGTCCACGACGTGTAAAATTCACAAGGGTGAAATGTAGTACTATCAGCTCCCGTATTCAATAGCCCTGGTTGAGTTCCGGCAGTGAATATGTCCCCTTCAGATTTAATGTAGCCGGAACATGCCTCTTCTCTGTCAGCGGCCTAAACAAAGAACCAACAATGAAGTATGTGAGAGATGGAGACCACCGAAAACATACAGCACCACTAAACTTTCCCATGCAGTAGATTGGTAATTAGAATAACAGACTCTATATAGAAGTTGCAAGGAAAAAGACGCTACCCGCCTATACAAGTTTTTTTAGTAGTTGACAAGAAAAATAACATTTTAGAGGGCCATCTGGGAATATAATCAACATAGTGACAACTGATAAGTCTGTTGACCGCTTTTAGAAAGGAAAAAAAAAAGCTTGATAGATGTCACCTTCAAAAATAAAATTACAAGAAACAGAGTGTTAGAGTAACTCAAATTTTTTTATCACATCTGTATACAAAACAGAAGAAAATAAGTCAAATAATGATTAACAGGAGTATTGCCTCACAAATATCTAAGTTTCCCAAGGAGATGCAGGGCAAGCAATACAGCCACCTTTGTTGAGTCATCTCTTTAATCTCCTTGTGGGTCAGTTTCTCGCAAGCTAGAAAGACTATTTTTTAGGCGTATTTCTGCAAGTATTTCTCTTTACATGAAGCTGACCAACCGACATTGCCAATTCAAGCTCAACCCTATCCCATTAATATGGAAAAAGGATTCCTGTGTTCCAATTCTCTTCCCTCCTGAACAACAGATCTTCAACACCAGGAATTTCGTGTAGTGTGAATCATTGGGACTTCTTAAGAAAATCCTTCTTAGTTTTTTCTTTCTTTTATTCCTTTTTCAACCACCTTAAATGACCTCATTCAATTGTTCAGACAAACTGAAATAACAATTAATCCTTTTATAACCGGGAAAAGAAAAAAAAGCTATTAATCCTTTAATATGTATCGCATATTACCTACTCTCCTTCACAAGATTTAATTCCCCAGCGGGATAAAGTTATTTGCTTAAAAAGTTAAAATCCATGATCCGAATCATTTGTCCAGCATAATTCCATATTTTTGGTTCATATGAACGAGCTTATTCTATGATGAAATGGAAGCACTCATTTTCTATAATTTACATAAATCTTTCCAGAAATGGTTACTATTTACAAGAACATGTCCAAATTTTGACCAACGTTTCCCAGGAGAAATAACATTATCTTGCTTTATATCTGACTATGAACAACTTTATGCAAGAATATTAGAAACCACAAGATTGTGGTTTTCAACTGTACTGCTGTTAGTAAAGGAATGGAGATATATTAGGTCGGTTGTATAGAGAGATCCTAAAGAAACTTCTAAGCTATGTCCCTGAATCACTAGTTTACTTTGAAAGCTAGCATAAGTAAATTACTTATTAAATCACGGGCTAATAACTGAATGAGATGGAGTAACTGTTACAAAGTGTACCTTCTCCGTCAGAAATTTAAACGCGACCTTCTTTTGTCCTGCTTCGTATATATTGCACTGCGAGTATATCTGCAGCAAACATATTTAAGCAAACCATCCATATAGAAGAGACAATAATTTAGAGTAGTGGAGTACCTAAAAGAAAACCACAAAGACACTCGAGATGTGGAAGAAGTCCAACCTGTGATTCTACACTAGCACAGACAGCATAAATGCCCCAGTTTCTTGTATAGTTATTATACAGGTGTACTTTCCCAAACCTAACACGAGGATGCCGTTGTCGGGTACCATCAAAAAAACAATGGTGAATGGTAATGCGGATACATCTGTCATTGGTGTGAGAAGGGTCTGATCCGATGAGCATTGTCTTGTCATGCCGAGAGAAGTGACACCTGGAAATATAGGCAAGTAATTAGATCTCTCTCCCTCCAATCCACAAAAAGAGTTGCCCATTAGAATCTGTTCATACTATTTCTGAAAATCAAACTGCAGTGACAAAAAGAGACTAATTTTGAATCCATTCATACTATTTCTGAAAATCAAACTGCAGTGACAAAAAGAGACTAATTTTGAATCCATTCATACTATTTCTGAAATCCAAACATTCAAATTGTAATGTGATCTTGTTAAATTTATAAAACAGCAAAATTTGTACATAAATTCACCCCATATTTAAATTTTAATATTTCATATTTTCAGTTCACAAATGTAGTACATAATTATTGCAATGGAACTTTATTCGTGGAACAAATGGAGTATATAGACGAACAAAACTAGTACTATTGAAGTTCAAATGAAGTAGATCGGTTCACCGTGAAATGGTAATGTCTGTGCTTTCTCGAGTGATATCAATCAGTCCATCATCATAATCTTGAAGGCTACAGCGATCAATCCAAATATGCTTTGACTTAGGTTTAATCTGAATGGCATCCACATCATGTCCCCTACCCCCTTCAAACTCTAGGTTGCAAATAATTACATGCTCACATTCCTTTAGTCTCAAGCCCTTCCCGGTGAGCTTAATCCTTTGGCCCCGTCCATCTATGGTCTTATATGAAGAGACATTTAAGTAAGACGAGAGCTCAATGGTACCTGAAACTTCAAAAACTATCCATAGAGGATCTTTTTTCCGACATCCATCACGAAGCGATCCAGGCCCATCATCTGAAAGAATACACACTAAGTTTAGGACTAAGAATATTTATTGCTTCATAATGGGTGTACATTCATTTTGAATTACATCTTTATAAAGGTGATCTAGCAATATAATGTCGAATCTATGTAAGATTAGCCTGTTACAATTGATATTTGTCAGACTTTCATACTTTTTATTACTCTGTTACAATTGATGTTTTAATTCTTCACCAGTTGAATCCTTAAACCTTCATCCTCTTACCCAAAAAAAAAAATTGAACTTGATTGAAACACATAAAACTTCAAAGGGTCCATGAAACAATTTTGAATAACAGTAATATCAAAAATAACAAAATTTCCCAGTTCACCTACACAATACAATATGTTAAGTCAGTGATAAAAGGGGTTTTACCTGCAAGCGTGGTAACGTGATAGAGCGACCCGTGAAGACCACCAATGGCGCAACGGCCAAACCCCTCAGCTTGGGCTGCGAGAGCTCGCAAAGCAGAGTCGACATGAGCGTAAGGCAGAGCTAAAGTCATGTTCGGCTTAGCTGTAGAGCTCGGGTTCTGTACGCCGTAATCGGGCGGTCCGTAACTGTAGACAGGAACTTGGGGAAGTGAGCCGCCGGGAGAGTTGTGACGGTTCTTACGGTGTCGGCCTGAGGTACGGCCGTGATGATTCCCCATTTATAGTGAGCGAATAAGTTTCAGCTCAGTTTAATTATTAAAGTAAACAGAGATAAAACTGAAGCTTTTATGTCTCTCTTTTCTGAAATTACGAAACCGAATCAGTACTGTTGACAGGGACGGGAAGGCCAAACCGACAGACATTAGCAGTAATTAATCTCTCGCCTGTGGGGAATGGGGAGAAAACGAAAGACAATTAAAGGCCATGTAATTGTGTTATTGGATCAAAAATGCCCCATACCTTGAATTTTACTCTTCAAATAAAGAATTTTACTTGGTGAGTGAGGATGATCCCTTGAATTTTTGTTACGAACTTTATCCGGTAATTTTTGTTAAGAGAGGAATACTATAGATATCATCAAATTGTATAAACAAATAAAATACACATAAATATACGCGACAAATTATTAATTATTAAAATTGCATATATATTTGTGTACAAGTCAATATTCATAATATCACCTTTAGTAAGAACTTTGTTATATAATACTCTTTTGATTGTACATAAAAATATAAGCAAAATAATTTGTTGAGTTTCAAAGTTTAGGGCAAACATAATTTTATTAAATAAATAAAAATAATATTATAAGTTAATGATGATGGCATGATCGATAAATGTATAGATTTAGAGGGATGTATTAGTTTTGTCCATATACAAATATCCTCTTCTTATTCTTTTTGACGAATGTAATATTAACGGTCAATAATGATATCTAAGATAATCTATTCATCGATAAAAATTATAAATCAAATGAGATAATTTTTATAATATATTTTTTTTATTGTATCGGAAGTTATACTCTACATTATAAGTACCTTAACACACATTATCTTTTAAGACAAATAAAAGGTACTCCAATAAATTCAAAGAGAAAAATTAACAATTATTATTTTCAATCAATAGAGCAATAAATTCAAAGAGAAAAACGAGGAGAGTTGTTACTAGTATCATCTACTATATCGTTGTTACACTTTAGGTAACAAATGTTGTTAAATTAGATTATGACATGCGAAAAGAGGAAGGATCGAAATTATTATGTTTTTATTTTTTTGGTTACAAGGTTATTTTTTATTTTAATCGAGAATCATTTACATTATAATAAAAACATTATAACACTACTTAATATAACAACACATTTCTTGCCTAACATATATATATATATATATAAATCTTACTAGAAGGGCTCGTTTTCTATCGTAAGCTTTAATTTGGGTTTTATATCAAGTTTCAATTGATTCCTTATATATCAATTCTGAAATGGGACTTTATGCAAGAGAATTAAATAACTCAACTTCTATGACACGAGGGACTCTTCCAACACCCCCCTCCCCTCCATTTCTTAGGCTGATACGAGAAACTATTTCATTTGAAAAACTTGAAGACATCGTTATTTTTGAGTTAGTAAAATTAAGATATAACAATAATCCAAATAGAAAAAACCATAAATAATTTTAGGACGGTGCATGGACTTTCATGAAAACCAAGGCGTTAAATAAGAAAGAAAAGAATGGTGCGAGTGTGCAACCCGGATGGGGTTGTAACAAGGAAAACATGGGAAGTCCGGCGGCCTCGACTTTTCACTCACTTCTTTTTTGAAAAACTCTGCATCATCACGACTGCCCTTTTTTACGTCGCCGGTAACTTCCCCATTTTCGGATTTAATTATCCCACAAAACCCTTCTATAGATTAATACACAAATATGTACCCCACGCAAATAATTTATCGTAGAAGACTGATTCTATCGTAATCCGATCACGATGGCAGGTACTTTTCATATTTCTTCTTTGTGTATATATATATATATATATGATACATGAAATTGTTTGATGTTTTCGTGAATAAAATTGTCAAATTAATATGATTTGGGAGGAATTTGTTCATCTGATATTGTTATTGTTACGTTTTTTTTTTCTCTCAATCAATTCTGAAGAAGGTGAAAGGGACCTTGAAATGGGGTTGACAAACCCTAGCAATGATGTTTCTCATGAGTCTCCGTCGCCTTCTCCAAGGGCACCGGCACTTGTCATGTCCAATTCTGGCAAAAAATTTGGGGCGTCGACTTCCGGGAAGTCATTGTTAGGTTCTAATTCCAGCAAGGCATTGGTGGTTTCAAATTCCGGCAAGGCGTTAGTGGTTTCAAATTCCGGCAAGTCATTAGGCACGTCGAATTCCAGCAAGAGAATGGACATGAAAAAGAAGTACGTGAAGCAGGTGACTGGAAAGCACAATGATACAGAGCTGCATTTGGTAGCACAACGCGGGGATGTGATGGCGGTGAAGGAGATTCTGGATGAGATCAATTCGCATATGCTGCGGATGATGAGTGGGACGGATTTCGACGCAGAGGTGGCAGAGATTAGGTCAGCAGTG
The DNA here is from genome assembly GCA_014636745.2 of Centella asiatica. NCBI lineage: Eukaryota > Viridiplantae > Streptophyta > Magnoliopsida > Apiales > Apiaceae > Centella > Centella asiatica. The sequence goes on along the minus strand of CM025782.1, from coordinate 30,074,341 downwards.
GTAAATGAAGTGAATGAGTTGGGAAAGACACCATTGTTTATTGCCGCCGAAAGAGGGCACATAGAGGTGGTGAAGGAGCTATTGCCATACACTACAAAGGAAGGCCTGACAATGAAGAACCGCTCTGGTTTTGATCCATTGCACATTGCTGCAAGTCAAGGTCATCAAGGTAGTCCCTATATCAAATGTGTTTCTAAATGCAGGCATTGCTCTTGCATGATCTTGGATAAACTTGTACTTAGAAAACTGGCCCAACAAAGTTTAATGTGTTTCAAAATGCAGCAATTGTGCAGGTGTTGTTAGATCATGACCCAGAGCTATGCAGAACAGTTGCCCAGTCGAATTCAACCCCCCTTGTGTCTGCAGCTTCACGAGGACATTCAGCCGTTGTTAAGGAATTACTATCAAAGGATTCTAGTATGGTAGAGATTTCGAAGTCAAACGGGAAAAATGCTTTACATCTAGCCGCACGTCAGGGGTATGCAGACATTGTTAAAGCATTGCTTCAGAAAGATCCACAGTTGGCAAGAAGAACTGATAAAAAGGGGCAAACTGCACTGCATATGGCTGTAAAAGGTGTTAATTGTGAGGTGGTGAAGTTGCTCCTTCAGGCAGATCCAGCTGCTGTGATTCTACCAGACAAATTTGGTAACACAGCTTTGCATGTCGCTGCTAGGAAAAAGCGGGCAGAGGTATTTCTCAATGTTCCTTTTGATACCTTTGTAATGAATGTTGACGGGTTCACATATTGGTCTGGACTCCTGTTTATATCTTTATTATTTACCTAATGTTAACCTAGTATTTTTTACTCTTATTTTATATAGCTCATTGAAACAGTTTTTGTGTAGTTGAAAATACAACACAAGTAAAAAGTGTTAAACCCAAATTGGCACTGTGTATCCTCAATTGACAAAAGGTTGAATGAAATGATGATTCTTAAATTAAAGAGCAATATGGACTCTTAAAATACTTAAGTTGGTTCTTAGTGAATGTTGGCTTATGTGAAACTCGTGCATTGCAGATTAATATTACGGTCTTAATAATTCAAAATTTTGAGCTGCAGATAGTGAACAAGCTTTTGCTCCTGCAAGACACCAATGTCAATGCACTGACAAGAGAGCAGAAAACGGCTCTGGACATTGTGGTAGGACTTCCTCTCTCTGAAGAAACCTCAGAAATAAAGGAGTGCTTGATGCGTTTTGGCGCTGTCAGAGCAAATGAACTGAACCAACCACGGGATGAGCTTAGGCTAACTGTAACAGAAATTAAGAAAGATGTGCACACACAGCTTGAACAAGCACGTAAAACCAACAGGAATATGAATGGGATTGCCAAGGAGCTCCGAAAGCTTCACAGAGCAGGGATCAATAATGCCACAAACTCCGTGACTGTCGTGGCTGTGCTGTTTGCAACAGTTGCATTTGCAGCTATTTTCACAGTTCCCGGAGGGGATTATGATTCTGGGGTGGCTGTGGCAGTCAGCTTGCCAAGCTTCAAGATCTTTTTTATCTCTAATGCAATTGCACTCTTCACGTCGGTAGCTGTTGTGTTGGTGCAGATTACTGTAGTAAGGGGAGAAATAAAATCCGAGAGACGGGTTGTCGAGGTGATTAATAAGTTGATGTGGTTGGCATCTGTTTGCACCTCCCTGTCATTTATTGCTTCATCGTACATAGTTGTTGGGCAGCATAACAGATGGGCTGCAATTCTTGTGACGGTTGTAGGGAGCATCATCATGGCAGGGGTCCTTGGTGGCATGACTTACTATGTGCTCAAGTCTAAAAGGATCAGGAGGAGGAGGAAGAGGTCAAAATCTTATTGGCAGCACTCGGTTTCGTCAGATTCTGAAGTAAACCCAATTTATGCCATCTGATGATAGCTCAACCCAGAGAAGAAGGAAGCCAACTGTTTCTTGGAAGTCCATGTTCGTGGCAGAGCGTTCTAACTACCATGATCGTGGCAGAACGGTCGGAGCTGACTATTTTTCATGTGGCGAGGCGAGGACGCATATAGAAGGATACATTGCACGAGACGTAACAGATTACAGAGGACACTAACGTTTTGAACGGTGTTTAGAAAAATCTGTCAGTAGGGAAAAGCAGTGTAAGAGTATAGTGAACAAATATTGATATCCTAGAATGAAGTAACCATACCTATATGTTAAAAGCGTAAAGGCGATCTACAAATGAGCAAACTAGTTACGGTTTATGAAAACTCACGAGTTGGCTTCAAACATTTATGTTGAATAAAAATTTTCGGCGTCCCCAAATTCTATGCCAAAAAAGTGGTCGAGTTATGCGATTCATTTTCGTTCGTAGAGTTCTCCGTTTGGTTCCTGTAACGCCTATTTTGCTGCTGCTATTTGGTTACCTCGCACCGCTTCTTTCACTTCTTACCAAATCCAAACCCCACCTTTTTATTCCGAAACCCAACTCCACCAATTATTCTTTGCTGGCGATAGCACAAGACACAGAAACGACAACATCTCCTTCCGTCCAGCATCAGAAAATTAAAAATTGAAGGTCAAAACCTATTCATTTAGATGTTGCTTTTTGAGTGTTTTTCAGAATTGCTATGATTCGATAAATTCTTACTTCTAAATTTAAGATATGTTGTTTTATCTGATTTTGGTAGTTGTGAATAATTTCATCATTGTATATCATGGAAGTTGGTGATTTTGGTAGTTTCTAATCAGTTTCACGATTCTATTTTAGATACTTTGATATCTTATTTCAGCTTAATTTGTGCCGTTATTTTTCTTGCTTCAACTTCTGACAATTTTTTTCATTTACCATAGATTAGGTATTCCCCTCGACGTGCTGGATGTTACGTTTCATAGAGTTGAACAAGAATTTCCGTGGTTAGAATTGAAATCCAATCTTATCTTGCAGAAAATTACTGTTTATGATCTCCTCGAGTGGTTGATATCTTCAAATTTTGTGCTTTTCTTCCTTGAAGGTACTAGAATATTATCTTCTTTGAAAGCATAGGTTGACAAATGTCGCATTAAATTTTTGTGGGCTAAAGATTGCATAAATTATAGTGCTTTGAAAGTTGGATAACAGAAATAAAAAATAATTTTAAACAAAGGTCGCATTATATTTTTGCAAGCTAGATTGATTCATGGCAAGTTCTTTAATACGGAGTTCGTTTGTATTGTTTTGATAGGTGAATATATTTCACAAAGGATGACAATTCGGCCAACTGAAAAATAAACCTTGACCATTTGTCGCTTAAGAAAGTGGCGTATTGTGTGTTTTTCGAAGTACTTACATTTTTATCCTTTATTGATTATTGTAGAGATGATACTGGATCTTTTGAAGAGAGAAAATGAATGAATATGCATTTGCCCTCATCGTTCATTGCTATGCATTCAATTGCATAACATTCGAATTCTTGATATCTGAATCAAATTTACGGGTGGGTCAAGACTTTTGGGGTAATGTTTATTCATACATGTTATTTTCTCTTTTATCTCCTTATTTTGCTCTCCAATTAACATATTTTCCTTTTACCACTTTCATTCTTCCTCTTTCAAAATCGAGTTACCAGAAGATATATTAGATTCTCATGCAATTTCACTTTTTTTCTTCTGAAGTATTATAATAGAAAGGTTAGTCTCTACATCTTTCTAAATTTCTTCAATAACCAAATTAATATTCATATTCTGATGATATGCCCTTTTCTTCCTTCTTTAATTCGTCTCTGTTCTATTTTGTTTTCATAAATTTGACATACTTTGTGTACATTAAATGCAGTACAAAGAAATGAAAGATAAACGTAAACCATATTCGTTTTGCCCTTTTTCTCTTCTTTTGAGACTCAATGTCGATTTCACTGTTGGTTCTACTTTTTAATATTGTTGTGTGTGTGTGTGTGTGTTTTTTGATCATGTCGTTAAAATATTTTATTAGCACTTCAGTTTTCTTCTTAGCTGAATATTGAATAATGTTTTCGTTTACATAAATTTGTTCAATTTAAGCAATTATGGTAATGAGTTGTTTGGAATATATCCCTTTGCTCATTTGTTCCAATTTCAGCAACACAATTATAAAATCTGTCGCAGCAGACTTGACTTTCGGCTTTGGGTACTTGAATGATTGTTATGTGACTCCAAGCTTAGATACCAAAGTAAGTAATCGACTATTGTCCAGTATAGCATATTGCCGTTTGTTCTGTTTTCTTACAGATTTTGCTTTCACACTTTTTAAATTTTTTTTGATTGTTTCCCTTAAATATAATACTAAATTTTGATTAATTATTCAATCTGTTAATATTTTTGTGGTAAATTTTCATGATGTAAGCGGTAAGGATAACAAGAAGCGAGAGAATGAGAACCTATAAAATTTAGATTTTTCAATCCCAAATGGTAAGTTTTTGCTTCATTACTAAAAAGTTATCGTAGTATTCATATTAGTACGGTTGAACAGATCTTTCGATTGGTTTAATATTATTGTTTCAATGAATTTAGTTTTGATACGTTTAGATCTCTTAACTTAGTTTTGGTGTAAGATTCGATATATAAGGTTTGTTCGTTTTATGCAAGTGTAGAGAGTTGTTTTACTTAGTAAATTTCTAATATTAAATCATAACCCTTAATTGCACTATTACTTTGATCGATTTAAAACAGTGCCCAACATGATTTTTGATATAAACATTGGGTAACAAATATAAATTTTCAGTTGTGAAAGCCGATATGTTAGATGACTCAAATAAGAAGTAAATGGCAGAATTCTATTTTTTGGAATGTTTTATTAATTTCTTTCCATTTGTATCTGTTTTTTCAAATTTCAATTTAAGTAAAAAATTCTCCTTCAATGGAAGTTTGATTTTCTCATAATGTATTCTAATTTTTGACAGGAAACTCTTCGGTTCCTTTGCACTCCATAGCTATGCATTGAGGAAGCAGCATAGTGGACTTAGTGGGCAATTAGAAGGCACAAACGGGAGATCAAATGTGTAGCATGCTAATGTGGAATTAACCACGCTCTAGATGTGAAGGTTGATCCAAAAATGAACTACATAATTTTAAACAAGAAAACTAAAGGTCATTTGTTGGTAGTTGACAAAACTGTCTTGGTAACAATGTTATTGATCACGGTGATTGGAGTTGATTCATTCATAAGTTTTATATTCATTGTAAACTCTTATGCCCACGGCCTAATTGTCCTCCCCCATACCGGACCCATCTTTCTCCCACTTCTTTGTCTTCTATCTTTTAAGAAAATTAGATCTTTAAAAAATAAAATTGAAATTTAGTAAATTTCCTTTCTTTTTGACTCAAATAAGAAGTACAATATTATAATATTTGTACCAAATCTTGAATTGACAACATGATATTGCTGACATAAAACTCATTATTCTACGATACTTTATATTTCATATATAGTACTGTTTAGATTTTAGTTAATAACATTATATTTAATGCTAAATATATAAACTTCGGGGCTTAACAGTTAATGCTAGCAGCAATTTCTGGATTAAATATCGTCATTATAATTGCTAACTCACTTATCTCGGAAACTACTATTTGGTGAAAGAAGTATTGTTATTATTAAAAACATAATTATTATCTGGGGAACTACTATTCGGTGAAAGAAGTATTGTTAATATTAAAAACATAATTAGAATCAGTATATTTTAGCAGTGTTATTAATTTTATACTCTTTTTTTGACATGTAAGTGACGTTTTATATTACTTTTTCGCATATAGTTGATAATATATACCTCTTACCAAAGATAATTAGTCTTTCAAGTATCCATTATTTTAGGTATGTATTAATTTAGAGATCACAAGAACATGTCGATTTTCTATAATTTATAAAATTCTAAAAGATATTGTGCCCGTGCTAGGCACAGACTACACAACTAGTATATGATAATGATGATTTAACCAAGGATAATAATCTAAGGTGGAATTGTCTTCATAAATTTTCACTCTCAAAATATCAAATATTTTAATCTCGCAAACACATGAAGAGAGAACAGAAAATAAAAAAAAGTCCCACCACTACTACTTTTGAATTATAATATAAATTTCAAATTCATTTCAAAACAAAGGAGAGCAAATAATTTGTTTCCTTCTGAATTGTCCTCATTGGAATTCATGGTCAAATTAATCATTTTTAAGATGAAAATATTTTTTATAATTATCAAAAGTAGGCACATATAGGAAATTCAGTGAATCTACAATTAAAATCAATCTTTATATGTATAGAATTCAAAATATATAATATATTTGATAAAATACTCCATATAAATTTTAAAATTGATCTATAAAAATTAACAACGACAAGTAAATTTAATATTTGAGCTGTTTAGCAAACTTAGTACGGCTTGACTTTCCAAACTACAATTAACTAATTAAAATTGAAACAGATCAAAAAGTAGCGGCTGTTATCTCTATCCTAATTCCATCTGTGACTCATAATAAAAAGTGATAATGTAAGCAAAATAGCGAAGAAGTTATTTGACTATCGACGAGATATATATATATATATATATATAGAGAGAGAGAGAGAGAGAGAGAGAGAGAGAGAGAGAGAGAGAGATGGGGATATTTCTTAACGTGTATCACTCGCACACGATACTAGTCACAGACTCATAATGGCCATATGATTGGTCCCTTTTGCTCCGTACTGGTTCCAAAGGCCACTTGATCATCCAGCAAATAATCGGTGCAAGTTCCAACCATTTTACCTCTACTTGGGCTTAACTAACTAAAGACTGAATTTCTTCAAATCCCAGGTAAAAGAATTGAAGATTTGAGAGACGCCTGTTCCTCAAATCCCAGGTGAAGGAATTGAAGATTTGAGAGACCCCTGTTCCTCAAATCCCAGGTAAAGAGTGACATATATGTATAACTATGTTGTATCATTTGTTAAACAAGGATACCACATATTTGCCCGATCTTTATCTTCTGGTATATGAAAGAGACTTTTGCTCAAGTGGGTGACATAGGTATGGATAGAACAGTAGATAAGTCAACGAGTGGGTAATATCGAAAATTCCCTGAATGTTAAATAACTCAATAATGTGAGAGGAATACAAATATTCTATACATATAAAATTTTAATCATTGAGTAGAGGGACTTAGCAGCATCCCATGTTTCTCATGTTTCTTATCTGCAATTATCCGAATTGATTATTTCAGAAATTTCAAGATTCGGTGGGTGTATATTGAGGGTTTTGATGGGAGTTTTTGTTTATATTTTGATATGTGAAAGGAAATCTTTGGTGTAGTTGAGCTTCATGGAAGCTCCAGAGCCAAGCTCCTTAAGCAGAAGTAAGAGCATCAAACAGTTGGCGGTCAAACGAGACGACTCGCGGTTGCATTTGGCAGTCAGAGCAGGGAATTTGGGATTGGTTCTGGAACTAATTGCCAAGAGTGAAGATAAAGAATTGAAGGAGTTAATTTCCAAGCAAAACCAGTCTGGTGAAACTGCCCTTTATGTTGCTGCTGAATATGGCTATGTTGACTTAGTGAAGGAGATGATCAAGTATTATGATATTGGGAATGCTGGTATCAAAGCTAGGAATGGGTTTGATGCTTTCCATATAGCTGCCAAACAAGGAAATCTTGGTTAGTCTTACGATTTACTGCTCTGTTTAACAAGTCTAGGGCACCAGATACGGGTTAGATATTATTAGATCGTATTGCCAACCATTGAAATTCAATAGATACATCATCACAAAATTATTGATGGTGACATGAATCAATTTTTGCACTGTGGCTATGTAAGTATGTGCACAAATCAAACTGAACTTCTACGTTTCAAGTCCTTAAAATGGAAAATTATCTTATTATTAGATATTTCCGCTTCAATATTATTGGGGGTGTCAGTTTATCTAAATATTCGGTCATATACCATGTAGATGTGGTAAAGATTCTGATGGATGCGCTTCCTGAACTTTCAATGACATTTGATCAATCAAGCACCACGGCATTGCACAGCTCTGCGGCTCAAGGTCATACCAATGTGGTAAAGTTTCTGTTGGAGAGAAATAGCAGCCTAGCAATTATAGGAAAAAATAACAACAAAACAGCCTTGCATTCTTCTGCAAGAAATGAGCATTTAGAGGTAGTAAAAGCCCTTTTGCTCAAAGAACCTAAACTTGCATCCAGGACTGACAAAAAGGGGCAGACAGCTCTTCATATGGCAGTTAAGGGGCAAAGTGTTGAGGTTGTTAATGAGCTAATTTATTCAGAAGCTGCTCTGATCAATATGGTTGATGGCAAGGGAAATACTGCATTGCACATAGCAACCCGGAAAGGTCGTACAAAGGTAAACAGTCCTCATTGCATATAGCTCATAAGTTAACAATCTCTTACAAGTGGTTGTCTATGATCTTATAAATGCATGAATACTAAGTTTACCAACCCAAAGGAAGTATTTCTCATTATATCATGCAAATGTATTTAAATGAATTTTATAGTTTGACCAAGTTCCTGAGGCACTTTACTACAAATTTTTTACATTAAAACTATGGGTTGTACTTTGTGATGTCAGTTTATGGTTTTCGTTTTGTATCAACTAATTTGGACGGGGAAGTGACTCAAGTTAATTTTGACACTTATCATCCATGTGTTCCGTGGTTTTGTCTAAAATAGTTGCAACTATTGTTCTAGGATAATAAATGGTGTTGCTTCTGGTAAATTGGTGACATTGTAAGTCCTACAGTATTTATATGGAAAATACATTTTTTTTCAGTCTTTTGTTGCACCAAATTTAATTTAGAATATCAGTTGCGAGCCCTCTCACGTGCAATTGCTCAACAGTTGTAGAGAATAGTTGAAATTGAGAACATTTGATTAACATTTATGACAACATGCAGATTGTTAATGCACTGCTAAGCCACAAAGAAGTTCTTAATACAAAAGCCATAAACAAATCTGGAGAAACTGCTCTTGACACTGCTCAAAAAACTGGGAACTTGGAAATTGCAAGCAAATTACAAGTGTATGGAGTCCAGAGTGCAAAGTCGATGAAGCTACCATCACCGACAACAAAGACTGCCAAGGAACTAAAAGAAACAGTGAGTGATATCAAACATGAGGTTCACCACCAGATTGAGCACACACGGCAAACGAGAAAACAGGTCAAAGGAATAGGCAAGCAGATAAACAAGATGAATAATGTAGAAGGTCTTAATAATGCTATCAACTCCACTACAGTTATAGCTGTTTTGATTGCCACTGTTGCCTTTGCTGCAATTTTCAATATCAATGGCCAGTATTTGGATAATCCTAAATATGTAACTCCTGGACATTATCTAGGAGAAGCACATATATCTTCGAAACCCCAGTTCACAATTTTCCTCATATCTGACTCAATCGCCCTATTCATTTCTTTGGCGGTTGTGATGGTTCAGACTTCGGTTGTAGTTATCGAGAGGAAGAAGAAAAAGCAAATGATGGCAGTTATTAACAAGCTCATGTGGTTAGCTTGTGTCTCTATGTCAGTGGCTTTTCTTGCACTTTCTTATATTGTTGTAGGAAATGATCACTGGTGGCTAGCAGTTGGAGTAACAGTCATAGGAACAGGGATGATGGCTACAACACTGGGGACAATGTGTTACTGGATTATTATACACCGCATTGAGGCTTCTAACTTGAAGAACATTCGCAGGTCTGCAAGAAGTAGCAAGTCACAGTCCTTTTCTATGGATATCTTGTCAGATTCAGAGAACCAGAGCTACAAGAATCTATATGCTATTTGATTTTACCGCAGCTCTCGGGTTATTTTTACTCAACTGGCATTAGTTGTAATGTTAATATTTTTGATGGAATTTCTTACTCATTTGTATAACTCTATGTATATTCTGGAGTAACAAAGTCGCTTCTCATTTCCCATAACGAGTGTTAGCTAGTAACTGCTGCCAAGATTAACATACTAAAAGAAATTTGCACAGAGAGAATTATGATCTATCTATCCAAGTTTTAGTTGTTTCCAAAATTTCAGAAAGGCAAGATATGGACTTGGGATCCTCACATTTTGTAACTTATAAATTTATTTATGGTATGTTTATCAGCTCATATGTAGTATAAATTTAGCCATGTAAATTCTAAGATTCTTTTCAATGAAAGAAGTAAACCTCTCTCTTTATTTTCAGAATAAACAGAATCACAACTAATATAATTAAAAATGGTGGATGCTTGTGCCTTGAGATGTTATATTTAAGTTTGTAAATCAGGGGGTTTCAACCCACAATATTTACCGGTATAATCAAAAGTCAATTCAAGAAACTACTGCTTTTCTTTACTTTATTGCAAAAGGTAAAGAACTGCATGGCTTTCATGAACTAGTTCAACAGTTCTCAATCTTCCATTTATGATGGTGGAAGCTTAAATATAATTTAGTCACTGAGCAAAAGGCTAGGCACTAGTCTTCACAGAACTACAAACTTTAAGGTAACTTTGCAGAAGGTGAAGATAATTAGATAATCCTGGTGTCTGTTAGATTCGTACTTTTTCTCCTTTCAACTTATTCTCTTCACTTAAAAGGAGGCCCTTTTTTCATCTCTTCCTTCTAAAGCAAAGGTGGCAATGACTTGACGGTTAGTATTATTACTTCCTAAAGCAAAGCTTTTAGCTGGTTTGCACTTTGGAGAGTTGCTATTACTCATGAAAATACAATAAAGCTGGTGAAATAGTGAATATATAACTACAACATACACGTGTTTGAAAAGACAAAGCCTTTCTTACTGTTTACCAGATCTTTTACTGAAATTCACAAGTGGTGGCTTTTTCATTTTCATTTTTGTTTTCTTTATTATATCCCATAAACAACACAGGTGGTAGCTGACTCATGGACTAACTTATGTTAAAAAGCACAAGAAAACAGCACTATAAAGTGAGGTTGCTTCATGTCTGCATGAGTGTGAATTAAAACTAAGAAAGCTGTAATGAGATTTGGACTTCGTAATATTAAATGTACCATAGCAATCTAAGTAGTAGACACAGTAAAACTGAATAATATATTGGTATAGTTTTGTCTGCTGGGTAAGCATACATATCAGTTACAGAACGCCTGCAAATCACATGGAATTCAAGGATACCAACAGAAAATTTAGCAGGAAGTGAATAAATAACATTGGATTCTTTCTTCATTTTTCATTGGTAAAAGAACAAGAATCATAATGGAAATGCTACAAACAGACCCTTGTCCTCTCTTGATCATTCCTACTGCAAGCTGCAATTCTTGGAACTGACAGTGAGCATACCCCAGATTCATTTCCTGTGTTTCTTGAAGTAAAAAGCTGTTGAGACTCTTTACAATATGCAATGGCTGCCTCAATTGAACCTTCAATCTCTGAACTGGCACTGCTACTCCTTTTGAGGAGATGCAAATCATAAGCCCCATTTGAATTGAATGAAAACGAAGATGAAGATGAGGAAGAACCGGACGAAGAAGATGAAGACGAGAACTTCATTGTGGCATTCCTCTTGATGGCCCCTGAAAATGACTTTCTCTGTATACTAGTACTAATAATATCCTGATCAAACCCTTCATTCTCAATTCTCATGACAGTTGCTAACGTCGGAAATTTCAATCCTTTTCCTATTTTCCCAGATGGGCTTTTGTTCGCAATCTTAATGTACTTGTTCAAATAGTCATTGTTACCTTTTGAATCATGGCCAGCTTCTTCTACATTGCAGGCTGCAGCCTTGGCACAACAAGACTCATCAGAGCAGCCTGATTTTGAGAACAGAGATTTCAAATAAGCACGCGACGCCTTGAGTTTCTGCCCGAGTAAGGATTGTTTGATCAGTTTGAACTTCCTCTTGGACCAAGATTTTTTGGGTTGATCACCACCATTAATGAAGCCACTCAATTCAGTGGACCATTCAAAGTAGTCGGCTGGATTAAATTCACTGCTAACACGGCGTGAGTCCGATGGAGAAATATTGCAGGACTGATCCATTGGAGTGCTATTTGTAGTTAAAGGAATAATGCTATGCTGTTCATTTTTGCCAAATGTGGAGTTTTCAAGGAGTTTTTGAACCATTTGTAAGCGAGGAGGAAGGTGAAGTGGAAGAAGTTTTCCTTTGTAGAAGAGTTCATCAGCTGGAGAAGTGGTAGTTTCTTTTTCTAGAGAAATGGAATCGCACATTTGGAACTCAAATTCTCTGGTTTGTGGGGATGAACAGAATAACAAGACGGAGGAAGAAGAAGAAGAAGAAGAAGAAGAGATTACTTCCATATCTATGTAATCTTCTTCTGCATGATTACATAATACAATATTTGTGGCCATTTCTTTCCTCTCTGTGTTTCTTTGGAAATGCCTATGGGGAGGTGAGCTTTTAGTGAAGGGAGAGGGAGAGGGACGACAGAGCATCCTTTAAAGCAAAGATGGTGCCAAGTTAAAAAAATCAAAAACAATATGTTAGAACTGTCAGATTTTTATTTTTTATTTTTTCCCTCAAATATCTTGAATACTTCCAAATTAAAAATCCTTTAAAAGTATTGGGACTCTTTTCCTCTCTCCAAAATGAAACAAGTGTATTCATTTGTGCAGTTGATATTTATAGGGGAAATGGTATTTGCTTTTCTACTTTTGCATTTTTTTTTTCTTTCTGAGTTCTCTATTTCAATTTATTACTACAGTACTACTCCCAACTTGTATATCCAATCCAGCTCTGAAGTTCTGCTGGTCAATAATGCAGTTCGATTGGTTGTATAATTTAGCTACTGCTTTTTTGTTTTACCATTCCATTCTTTTTTTTTCTTTTTGGTGCTATACCATTCCATTCTTACCTTTCCAGTTCTCAGCTAGATTTGAATTATTCGCATAATGTTTCATGGAAACAAATGTAAGGTGGCACGAGAATGTACGGACCACAGCGCAGTGGATGGTCCAGCTAGATGCTATCTGAAAAAGTTATTACCATAAAAATGCAAGTGGAATTTATTTTCTACCTTTTTACCAGACTCCAGTTTATGAGGCATCAATATTTTTCGTTAAATACTTCTAAAACAGCATAAGTTTATTCTGTTGGGAATTTTTCTAGTTTGGAATATTGATCATTGCCGCACAATAAAAATAAATTAAATTTGAACCATAAAATTTAATACCACACTAGAAAATTTTCAAATGTTAAGAATTTGATATCCAAATAGTGAAATTCCTATATATTAGCACTATATCATTGGTGAATATACAGACTAATAAATATGGAGTACTTGAAAACCAAAATATATTTTTTTAAAAAATAAAAGAAACAGAGGATATGATATTCTAATACCCCCGTACCGTCTGAGTTAAGCCGGTAGGCGCATGGCTTTAAACCATGTGGTCGTGGGTTCGATTCCCACAGACGGCGCTCATATTTTGATTTAAGTAAAATTTTGAGAGCCGCGAACATCTTCACTTCATTTTTTTTAAAAAAAGATTACTATGAGAATATTAACTTTTTCGATTGCGAATCTACCAGGGAAAGTTCGATGGAGTGAAGCAAGCCCACCACGTTTAAGTCTAAAAAAAGTGTACATATTTTATATTTGGATCAGGAACAAAGTAAGGCGTTTATCTGCAACACCCACGACTTCTCTGCGGCAAAATTTAAATTTTGAAAAGCAGCAGAAGACAGCAGCCCATCCCGCAAATCCTGTATTTTGGCTTCTTCACATATCTATAATAAATAACTAAATAAAACGATAAAAAAATTATAAGAAAAACCAGATAAAGAAGTATGGGTCTCTCTACCTTTGACTTGGTCAATGTGAGAGCTGCGGTTAATTTTACGAGTCACCTCAGTTTACACTTTACACTAGTGCCCAACCTTTTCAGGTTGAAGAAACGAGAAACTAAATAAAAACCATGAATATAGAACGACTAAAAACAAGATTTCATGGAAACCACTAAAAACAAGATTTCTGCACTTAGATGCCTTGGTTTCAAGAGGGCATGCATGCAGAACGACTTATGGATGATCGACAATTTGACATTATCATTTGAAAGATACATAGTCTATAAGATTTATTTGAGAACAATGTACCGCGACTGTTGAAGCACAGAGTCGAGTTGTGGCTCTCACTGATATTAACAGTTCAACTCACCAATAGATTTTCTATCCTGAAGCTACAATGGAGGAACATAATTGGAAGGCGTAGACCCCCTACGTCTAATATCGAAGTATATTTTCTATATACATGTAAGAAATGATCTGAGTTGTTGGTTCCAACTGTTCCATGATGCAAAGAAATTGTACCCTCTGTGGGGCTTCTTCACTTCATAGTTTCTTCCGCTACTTTTGAAATGGAATAAAAACAAAATGCGAACCTTACTCTGTGGATGGCTTGTGAGAAAACTATCTTGTTACTTCTGCCTATCTTGTTGAGAAGGAAGCTGGTTTTTGTTCCTCTACAGGTTCATCAAATTCCCAATCACCAAGATCATCCATTGAGCCATCTCTGCTATCCTCCTCAAGTGACAAGCTAAACTTTGACAATTCATCATTTGGATATGATAACTTTTCACCCTTGGCTGGTTCTTGTTTGTGTCTACCTGTCACGGTTTTCTGTTTCCGAGATGGACCGAGTTCAGCACTACCTTTGGATGTAACCTTTCCTGCTTTTTCCGGAGAGTGAGTTTGTAAATTTGATCCCTCACCGTGAACAGACTTCAATTGTGACGCTTGTTTGAGTTGTAGTGATGAACTTCTTTGGAACCACTCCTTTCTTGGCGTCAAGGTTGGAGTTTCAATTTCTAGAATTGGTCTTTCAATGGAATCAAATTCTTCTTTGATCTTTCCTAGAGAATCGCATAACTCTTTGATCCTTGGATCACCCTTCCTAATCATGGGGGCGTTCCCAACTCAACAAAGTAAGCATTTGCAACAAACTACTACAGTAATCTATTCTTTATGGAACGAAATAGAAATTAAATAATAGCTACTAACATTCTAATAGTAACAAGAAATTGGATCATGTACCTATAATTTTCGTTGTTTTGAGTGATGAATTGTTTTTGGATGCTTTCCACTACATGGAACGTGGTAATAAGCTGCAGGACGTTACAAGAGAATGCATAAAATAAAAAAGTCTCTGATGTAAAGGTAGATGGTCAACTTTAACTCTGCCACTCAAAAGATGAAAGGTGGGAACTGGAATAGATTAAAACTAACAATAATAACAATCTCATACCCATGGAGCATGAGACGAGAAGACCTATATAAATGCCAGCAACCGAGTTTATTGTATAAAACTTCTACGCAAGAGGTCTGATCATAGCTATATAGAATTTCTTCTCATCAAATTATTATTTAAATCATCAAGTTTAAAAAACTATTAGATATTGAGTGGCAATAGACATTTCGAATATTTTTTGCCAAGAAAATATGTCGACCGAATATTTGGGTTTCCAACACTTTGATAATTTTAAGTAGGACCCATTACCAATGCATGAATGGTCTTGATGATATACACGTTAGTCACAATAAAATTTTTGGAAGAAACTATCAGCATGTTTATCATTTTTGTTAGATATTAGTCATACCTTAACTTCTAAATCCAGGTATTCTTCTTCAAGATGTTTCCTATCTTTAATTTTTTGTGGATTTCCATCATCCATGCCATTTGCTATCTCTGATCTGGCACAACCAAAAAGTCATATAATTTCTTCCTTTAAAATGAACAATTTGAGGAAACCAGGATCACTACCAAAAAAAAAAAAAAAATAGAGAGAAGAACCCAGGAAAACTACCCGTTTATATTGTCCACGAGTTTCCTAACACTGGTGAGAGTTGATCCCAAATTTTCCTGATAAGATACGAACATATCATTAATGATAGATATTGTAATAATTAATACAGCACATAACTTGAGTCTAACCATAATAAAATTTGTCAATCCCTATGGCAAAGTACCTTGTAAGAAGATAGAAGGCAGACAGCCAGATTCACAAAATATTCTTCATGTCTCATCAATTCATCACTTAAACAAGTGGGAAAAAGGTACAAAAATGTTGTGAGATACTAATTGATTAATGAAAATGAAAGAACAGGTAAAACATAAAAGAATATGCACTACATATGGCTGACATGCGGGAGAATCACAAGGCCAGAAAAGTACGACAAACAAACCCATACCTGACCTGCTTTTCCTTTTTCTCTATGTATGAGTAGTGGAAGCCCCAAGTAGCTTCCATAAAAACAATGAAGGCGTTACAAGCATTAGCTTCTGTTCTATATGAAGCAACCGATCTGGACAGCTCATCCTCCTACAACAAGCAACTTAGCAAGTGAAAATTTTAGGTAAAAGAAGAGTCTCCTTGTGTCAATACTACAACAAGGTAATCATCAATGTTCAACTGCAAAATTTTCAGCCAATAGCGGACACCATCTTACCTTCGTATTAAAATGTTCCAGGATCTGATTACTAGCTTCATCAAACTGCTCTCTTTCTTCTCTAGCATTACGAAGACGAGCAATTGCAACAGTCAACGAGGCATTTACCTAAACAGGAAGTATTGTTAGACATGATGTGATCAGTCACAGCCAAGATCTAACATATAGCCAGAACATACTGATTTAGTTGACCTGCAGAAATAGCGATCGATATGGAAACCTGTCTGAATGGAAATATTTAGGCTAAATAAATTTAGGGACAATTTTTCTAACAGATGAATATTCAAGTCAACACAAATCCTCAATGGTGAGATTTAATATGATTTTTTTTCATTTTTTTCCATCTGGTTGAACTAAGAAATTTATCTGGAAACTGACAAATATTGAAAGAGAACTTTTACGACCTTCCACACCAAGTTCCACTTCTCGCTTCTTAATTTCATGACAATATGAATATGTAATGTTATCTCACTCTCAGATCCTCTATGTGCAAATTAAGTTCCATTCGAACTTTTTATCAGTTTATAATGCATATGATGCCTAAAGACGCAATCAAACAACTGGTGTGAGTGTTGGTGTTCATATAAGATTCATGTAAATCCTAGATATTTAGGAACTGAAGCATTACAATAGGTTTGAACGTGTTTCTACAAAAATTAAAGGAGGTTTTTTCTCATAAGCACTTGTATTCATTTAGAATAAGAATCTACTCCACAAGAGTGTGTGTGTGTGAGAGAGAGAGAGAGTGAGAGAAAGAGAGAGAGAGAGAGATCAGACAAATCCATCTCCATAACAAACTCATGTTTCCATGTAGTACATCAGATTAATTGGTCTAAAACTACTACAGAGGAGTACATGGTAAAATATATATATGAAACCTAACCCATGCAATGGATTCAGATTACTTGGTCATGGAAATGAAGAGAACAATTGATAAAACTGCATATCATAGCTTGAACTGCATTGTCATGAGATTTGCTATTGCAGTGTAAAGATGATAGTCTTACCTTTTCTAACTCATGCTCAATTTCATCTCTTCTATTTTCTAGTGATTTAACCTCAGCTTCAAGATCCTAGAGAAAACCATGTTAATTACCCTCTGTTGTAGTATGAAACATAAGGCAGAGATGCATTATATATGGCAATATGGCTCAAGGCTCACAGTCTCAGAAATCAGAATCATGAATATGTTATGAGCACCAACACTGACAGAAAATGTTTGTCACTGGCTAGAGATACTATGATACCCTATAAAAACCCAACTCTTAGTTAATACAAGAAACTGTGAACAATTCTAAATTAACTGAAAGAATCAACATATCATGAGTATTAAGGAAACCACTATTAGCACAATGATATGCATAAGGTATTTCTTTTCATGATACACAAATCGACTAGTTTTTTTTTATCCCCTTTTTTAAGTGGAGGAGGGGGGGGGGGGGGTGAGGGAGGGAGGAATTCGTTTTTCCACACTCGGGAAATTAGTTATATATATGTGTCTATGCCACTTGAGGTAAACCATTGATGGAAAGCCCAACAGGAAGGGGAAACTGGGTTTTACAACAGGCTGTTACACCACAACTCCCACACATAATGAAACTAACAGAAGGGTGGACTAGGTGATTCAAAAAGAAGTTTTCAAGGTGATCATAGGAGACAAGTTTGCTAAAAATTCTACTAAATTCACAGATTGAGATCAACTACTCTTCAAGAAAATTCCATTACATCAAACGAAGCATGGTTTTCAGGAGGGCAGAATTACATTTTGTAATTTCTAGACCAATGAATGCCGAAATCTTGATATAAATTTGTAAACGAAGCAAAATAAGATGGCCATTAAGAGAGTATAATGTGTTGAATAAATGAGAAATAGAAGAACCAGCGTGAGAAAAGCAGCACTGCATCACATGTAAAAAATCAAAACAGAAAATTTGGGTGGATGAAGGACCATGACCTTGACTAATATCTGCAAGTAGTTCAGATACAGAACTGCAAATGAACCTCTAGAAAAGAACAATATCTACACCAACTAGTACCAAGTAATTAGTGAATCAATTAACAAAAACAAATAGTATTTCTCATACTACAAATACCTTCTCGAGTTGGCTAACTTCACTGGTTTTGCTAACACGGAAACTCAATGCCTCTTCTTTCTGCATTCTATAAGCACAAAGGGAAACATAATGGAAATAATGTAATAAAAAAAGAAAAAGTAGCAACAGCATTAACAAGCATGACAATAATTGTAACACTAGTAATAATGATAATAAAGGGAACTTAAGGAACAGCACGTTTACATGACAATGTCAATGTGAAGATTAAAGCAAAGTAATTATATTCTATAGAAGTGAACTATTACAGAAAAATATATGGATAATCTGTTGGGGATCATTAAAACAGGATCGATATGGGATTCAACCTCAACTGGCCACTACTCAAGTATATATCAAAAAGAAACCAAACTGATTGAGAAACTAGTATGACCGAACAATTTTGTGAGAACAAAGATGAAGGGAAGAGCAACTGAAAATAAGTTCAATTGACTGAGCAAACAATTTATTTTACAAGGTATTTTTCTGTTAATTATTCCAAATTATATGATGATAGCGACATAAGATTTCCATGCACAAAAAAAGGCAATCTGGACAAAGACACGTGAAAAGACAATATAAACAAAAGAAAACAACATAAAGAATAAACCTGTGGTCAGTAATGCGATTTTCAGCTTTTGATGCAGAGCTATTAAGAGACTCTGATAGAATTTTTAACTTGTCTACCTGCAAAAAGTTTGAAAATTATAGAAAGGAGGAAGCTATAGGATCTTAATAATATTTAGTTTGACTCCAAAGTCTAAGTAGGTACATTATTTTTAACTTCTGAAGTTCTTTCTTTCACAAATTAGATTCATCAAACAGGAAAATGGAACCAATCGGGCCCTTGTAGATTAGTGACTAGCTATTTCTCATTTTAAAGAAACAAATGGGTTACTCATACCACAAAATATGGGCTGGGGAGTTCTCTTTCTATGTGCCAGTTAATTAGGTTCCATCAGTCACAAGTGAAAAATAGTGTGGTCTAAAGGTTATCTGAGCCTAAAGGCAAGGCTCTGCAAAGTGCAAACTTGGATCTTAAACCCAGAGATACACACAAACAGAATATTCCTCCATCCGTGTTTAGTTACTCACTTATTCCCAACTTGGCTTTCACTAATTATAGTGTTTTAAAGTTACCCTTCATTACACAACTCTAGATCTCCATTCCAAAATCAAGAAAATAGTGACAACAGATATTAACTTAAAACTAAGGTCACAGAGCTCAGGGAGATCCAAAAGGAAAGTGGCAAGGATTCAATTTTCAATTATTTGAGACATGTCATGTGAACTGCCTTTTGATGAATAACGTGTTTAAATGATGAGAATATACAACCATTGAGACAAATTTCATATCCTGTGAACTGCTAAAATGGATAGTTCATGCCAAGTCCATAAACTCGGAACAAAATCATTAGCAATCTGTATCCTAATAATTAATCATACCTTTTGAGCATGGACCTCTGGGGAGTTCCCATTGTTTAAGAACTTCTTCTTTAGTAAAAGTGCCTCCAATCTGGAACAAAGTTGAATTTGTTCAAGTGATTCTTCCAAATTCTGCAGCAATGCAATTTTTTATTCAGCATATTAAAATCTACTAATCATGTGAGAAACCACTGGATAGAATATAAGCTGTATTTTGTCATCTTTTCTGGATCAATAGTGTTTCATGTCCTGACTACAAATTTAATTACTTCATGTACCAATATCAAGACCGTTTGATGTAGAAGAAAGGGGAGGATTAATTGGCCTTTTCTTCTCCCCGATGGTGCAGTTGGCCTTTTCCTGCAATGCTATACGGAGATAGATATTGTCCAGCAAAGAAAGAAAATAAGCACACAAAATGGGAGTACATGAAATGAGGACGTTAAGGTGGATATATGGTCATAGAAGGAAGGATAAGACACGAAATGAAGACGAGAGAACATAGGTTGAGATGGTTTAGGCATATCATTCGAAAACCAATAGATGCCCCAGTGAGACAAGGAGTTCATTATCAAGAGCATGACTTAGTGAAAGGAATAGGTTGGCCAAAATTTACTTGGAAATAAGGTAGTTAAACAAGATTTGAAGGTGTGGGAGATAGATTGGCGCAAGGTGGATGTTAGAAAGAAGTTGAGGAAAGCAGTTAGTAACATAAAGGGGTTCTTCTTCTTCTTTTGACTTTCTTTTTATAAATTTTCAAATTTTCTTAGGTTTTGTTTTAAGTTTATATCCTCTTCTTTTATTTCTACCATTTATTACATTTCCTTATTCTTTTATGCATTTATTTTTATTTTTATTTATCGTCTGTGGGTTCGTTGACTGCCGACCCGGCTAGTTTGGGTTACAGGCGATGTTGATGTTAGTATTAGAGAGGTCACTACTCACTAGACTCTATAAGTTTGATATAGCTCATTATAATGAATATGAAATGAAAGAACTCTTGGAGCTCTCCAGATAAGACTTTAGTTATCTTCTCCCTCCCATTCTTTTCCAATCCCCAAATTACCTCCCTCAATTTCTGAATTTAGTTTTATTTCTAATGCTATCTATCTCTGGTTACTGTTTTGATTGATTATTAATTGCTTTCAATTGTTACTTGCAGTTTCTGCTAGTTATTTCTGAGAATCGGACGAGATAGTCATGGATCCTGACAGCAGAATCAAGAGAAAGTATAAGATGGACATAGAAACCTAAATCATACCTGTACTGTAAGGGCAGTTATTGCTTGAGATGATTTCACATCAGTTTCACTTGAATGATGCTGCACTTTTATTCTATCCAGCTTCTGATGTATATCTGAGACTTCAGAATCTATTCTGAGAGCATTTCAGAAAACAATCAAAGAGAGAATTAAGCATGAAGTATGTTCCAAAGTCAAAACTAAAGCTAATGCATACCAAAAAGAAACATAAAGCTTACGATAAATATGATCTTGTACCATTAAGTTTGAAAGGAGTATGACTGATCGGTTGTAGATTTAAGTGGAAGAGTTGCTCCACTGGAGGGAAATAAAATATCATAAACAAGAAGCATTTCGCAAGTTCTTACGGTGAGCAAGAGCGAAAACTAAAGATAAAATGGAAAAATGAATAGCTCCAGGGTCTAGTAAGAGGACTCATTCGAAAAGGCCCATGCAACACTGTCCAACATGCACCTATTAGGGACAAGTTCCGACAGATGCTGTAAAAACTAGTTATGTATCCTGTTTCCTATTTTAGATTTAATTAAGATGGACAATACAGGGTGACATACAAACTCTTCGATGAAACATTTGGGTAGAGAGACAATTAGCGCATACATATAACCTTTCTAAGAGAGGATTGATTAAAATTAGTTGATGCAGCATGTGCAGTTGGTACCCAAAAAACTCCTGAATTCCCCTCAAGGACAAACAACAGTAATTGCCTTGTGAACTCCCCTCCCTTGTCTTAGGGCAAATTAAGTAAAATAAGTTGCAGTGACAAAAGGGCCCTAACTACAATCTTCTTGACAAGGTAATATTTCTGATGGAAAATAATGAGATTATGGTAAATTACACCAAAATAACGACTTCTTTACCAATTTTAAAAAATTTAACAGTTTTGAAATTACATTTCAATTCAATCACAAGTTCTAAACTCACCTAGGCTTCTTCAATTCATATGTAAATTGTTAGATACATATGTGTGTCTTCTAAAATCAGTATGAGAGAGAGAGGAGAGAGAGAGAGAGACTGTAACTGAATGATGAATGGCATAATAGACAGTGAAATTTTAATGCTTAGTGTAAGATCCAGAAATCCTTAAAGGCAGGTTGCACTCTAAACTACAGGCCTCACCCTCTGTTTTCAAGTCAACACTTTCAAAAAGAACCACACCGCCCTATATCTGAAAACAAATTCATTCACTTGCAGTTTATTAATACTAATCTTGTTACTTATATGTTCCAAATAGGGAAGCATGCACACAGAGACAGCATCAACTTATTTATTGCACTGTGAGACCCTACAAACCAAAAAAGAACAATTTAAGCATATATATCTGCCTAACAAATAGTGAACTGATGCTGGACATGCAAAAGAACTAGATAAATTTCTTAACAACCTTTTAATATCAACATTAATCTTTAGCCCAGCAATTACGCCTTGAGCATACTGAAGAAGTTCTTCCTTCTTTACCTGAAATATAAAAAACTGTGCCTAAGAAAATGAAGAAGTCTTGATTCTTATGGAATACACTAACATATACAGATGATCTTAGTAAGGCATGGCCATAAGTCATGATAAATATACCAGTATCTCGTCTTCATAACTTGAGAAATCTTTTGCCAAAGCCTGTATGCTTCTTACTGTTGCCTCATGGACTTCCTTTCCTCCTATGAGACAGAGCCTACACTTAACCAAAACCAGGAGTTTCAGATGAATTAAATCAAATGTCTAATTCTCCCATCACAGCAATCTTAACTACTAATCATGTAATTTTGGCTAAGAATCCAACCATAACAAGGGCCTTAGAAAAGAATGAGAAAAGTAAGATGAATCACCCAAATATCTCCAGAAGTAAAGAAACTTCTTCCTCATTTGGTTCTGCAAGAATCTGAGTCATACAAAGATTTAACCTGCGGTTAACCTTCGTGGATCAGAATGTACAAAGAACAACTTGTCTGATTAGAGACAGACATATAATTTAATTGACAAACTAGTAAATCAAAAAATCAAAAAGTCTTAATATGAATATTTAACAAGTAAATTAGGAAAGCTGAATAATGCTTGCAACAAAGTTCTATCACCTTTTTGAATTATATAAAAAGCTGCATTAATATTTGAATTGATTATAAATACCACTAACTGCTACTTTACAGTTGTACAAATCACAAGCAACATAAGAACGACCGTATAACTTGAGGATCTTCACTAGAGTATCAAATGGCAGAGGTGTTGACCAAATGCTCTCAGATAATATAGAGAAAATTCCAAAATAAAGGTCATCAATCTTGTTTCTTAAAATATGAGACATAAATGATAGTCTGCATCTTAATCACATTACAACACAGAGTTATATAATTCAATTCCAAATCATTTATTACCCAAATATTGCATTACTTGTTAATTTACAGCTAAAAAAGAGATTATAAATTATATATGATATGACTTTAGAAATTATCAAAGTTATAGCTGCAAGCGCATAGACATCAACATTATGGGTAAATCAACTTACCATAGATAAAGTCATGCCTTCAAGAGCTTCACTGTAGAGGAAAACATCATAAAAATTCATCGGTTCTCCACCAGTATCGGGGTCAAAATAGAGTTCCTGTCCGTCGAATTATATGAAAATACATAAACTAAAACAAACTTCAGGAAGGAAATTGGAATCATAAAAGTTTGTAAAAGAGATAAGCTAAAACAAAAACAAAATAAAATAAAAGATCTATTAATGAGGTATAAACAAGCATGGTATGCGAACTTCATTTACCCATGTGAACCAAGGATAGTGCAAAGATATTTAATCAAAGAAATAAACTAAAATGTACAGACAGAACTTTTTAAGGTGTTTACAACAAACAATGATAGTTTAGTAACTTATGAAAACAACTAGCTAAGGTTGAAGACAAATGCGCTTCAGACATATAGAGGAAGTTGGAATTTCAATGTAGAGTTGTAACCGCAATGGCCGAACCTTTTAGACGAAAACTTGATGCTGTGTGCGCTTTAGCAAAGCCATTTCTCACATTTAACTGTCATGGTTGCAGAAATACTAGATATGTACACCAAATCACTGGTGATGATGGTGAAGTAATGCACAAATTTGTACGAGACATTAAGGTGCCACTGTGATTTCATGGCATGGATATGGCTGCCTTAATCAGATGAACTAGCTTACAATGGGTAAGCTTTCTGCATTGCCTGCTTTCATTAAAACGTTATCTTTTTGTTAAGTCCTAATTTTAACTCGCTCAACAACTTTTCAAGCATGACATACTCAATGATCAAGTGGATCCTAATTTCCCAGCTGTTTCTTGCTGACTTAATGGAAGACAAACAACTTTCTCCTTTTGATTGCTTTCTTTAGGAAGGATCAGAATCATCAATGCTCACCCTAGGGACACATGGTTCATATTCTGTCATTATACCGCAAAAGAAAATCTTTAAATTGTTCCAGAAACGAAGAATGTCACAACTAGGTAGGCGGAGCAATGAAGCAATATATCCCCCATCTCTGCAAGATTTCTCAATATATGAGGAATCTAGATCAGAGAAGCCATTAAATTGACAATCCTTCATTATTTCCTCAGATCCTAAGGAGGTACAATTTACAAATACATATTAGTTTATTGTGTAACCTACTTGAAATTTGAACTAAGGTTTATAGATAAAGATAATTTTCCTACCTACAGGATTAGGAATTTAGGATAGGTTTGACAGGACATCTACTCTTTTGACCCTTTAAATAAACAGAAGAAAGCATGTATGATTACTAAAAATGTTGAAGTTGAAACTGGCATATTAATAGGAGGCAGTAGATACTTATAAGGATAATGATCACTCACTTACTCACCACAGTAGGCTTTCTAGGAGAATCCTTTGCTTCATCGAATGCATTAGGTTGCGAAGAGCCTTTCCCACTATACTCATTAGAACCTTCAAATAGTCTTATAGTTTCTTTTAGTGCAACTAACCATCTTCTAAGTAACTGAACTCTTTCTATACCTGTAGAAGAAACAGAAACTTCTTCCAATCTTTTCACTGCTTGCTTAAAGTTTCTGTGATTCCGAGATCCCTATAAAACTTAAAATCATAAATAGTACAGATGAACATTCACAGCAAGTATCAAAGCTATAACCCATTAAAATTCCCACAAATAAGTTAACAAAATAGCATAAATAAAATTACTATCCTCCCTGTATGTTCTGTTGTGTTACTATATGTATACTCATACTTCGGAGAAAGGAAATAGCTACCATTTTTATTTTATTTTTTTTGGTACAGAATGGGGTGCTGTGCACCCAAAGAACAAAAACAAACATAGCTAGACTAAGTGAGGGGAAGCCCTCCCACACCGCCATTAAGACTGGACTGATACCAATTTTATGTCCAAATTTTGGATGAGGTGACCTATATTTTAATATCTTGATAAGTACAAATGTGTGTGGATTGTTTTAATGAAATATAACTGAAGATGAATTTGGTAAAGAGTAATGGTGGAAGAAAATACATGAAAAATAAGAGCAATGTAGTGGGGACCGGGAAGTGAATCATTCCAACATAACCAACTTCATAGTTCATTCCATGAAGAGGAATGAACCATTCCTCTTCCTTCATTGTATATTTCCCTCCTATTCCTCAATCTCTATTCTTCCACTCCACTTGTCACCAAATTTCTTTTAACTTTCAGTTTATTGCCTCCCAAATTCCAAGCTCAAACAAAGCCTTTTTCATTATGAGTCCATCCATATATTACATCTTTGTAATTGTACATTACTATCAACTAAAGAAACCCAAAAACTTCATGAAAAAACTCCATTAAAACTTGACGAGTATAAATAGCACATGGAATTGGCCAAATACTACACCTCCCAAAATTCAGTTTAGCATTGAGAAAGTAGTTTCACATCACATAAATTCGTTTTCAACGCTGCTATGTTAGAATCTTCAAATCAAAAATCGTTGTATTGTTAAATAATTTAATTAAAAGGGGCATATATCAGATATAAGAGAGGGAACGAGAGAGATACAATGCGATCTTGAAATAACTTGGCACCCTCGACAACGGCATTGCCGGCGTGTTGGACGACGCTGTCGGCAACGTTGCGAACGGTCCGAGTTAGGTTATTTTTACCGCCGGCTTCGACAGCTCTGTGTACCGCGGATCTTAACCACGACGACATCGATCACCGTCTCGCCACCAGAATTGTACTAGTTCACACTAATAGAATTGTAACCCTAATTCTTAGGCAACGTTCGGATCAAACTTTTCGTGTACGCATCGTCACAATCCATTCCAGAAAAGATGCAGAGAAAAAAGGAGGGAAAACAAAAGGAAAACGAAGAAGAAGAAGTCAGCGTATCCGAATCTGAGTTTTGTTCGTTAGTTCGAGTCATGTGGCTTGCGTTTCGCGCTCTTTCCCTTCGCTTCCCTTCCTTTTTAATCCCTTCAAATATTGTAAAAGGACTGTAATGCCCAAGATGTAATGCCGCTTGCTCCTCTCCCCCTACGACCTACGTGTACCTCATAAGATTTTGACCGTTAAAATAATGCACCCTGGCTTCGACGGGTGTTTATACGATAAAATCTTTATAAATTAATATTTGTTAAATTAATAATTTTATTTTATTTTCAACTTGAGTTAATTATAAAAAATTATAAATTTTGATAAATAATAAAATAATAATTTTTCGAGATATTCCTATATAAATATATAGTCTCAATAAAACTATAAATTAATAATTTTTCAAAATTACATATATACCTAAGATAGTTTAGGAAAATATGATTCTAGAATATTTTTTCATCAATATACATTGAATGTTTTTAATATAAGTATAATAAACTATATTTAATTATTAATAAACAATGAATGTAAATTTTGATTAATATTATGTACAATGAATTTATCAACAACGAATTTTTTGATATAATTAAAATCCAACTTTATTACAGTAAAATTTCTATAAATTAATAAATATTAATTTATCGATTAATTAATACCTCTTTAAAATAATCTCTAAAATAATAAAATTATTTGGTTCCAATATTATTAATTTATAGAGGTTTTATGTATATTTACTAATATAATATTCTTTGTCGATAAAGAATGTTTGGCCCAACAATTTTAAAAGTGCGAAAAAAAAATAGAAAATTCATAGAGTAAATAGAAAATAATTTATGTCCAGTTCTCATAAGTTTGTAGTTTATGTTACTGTACTAATGTTATTATTCGAGACAATGATTGATAATTTTATAGTTTGTAGTTTATGTTACTATAATAAACTTATCATGTCAATGTTACAATGTAATGCATTATGTATCTACAACGTAATTTTTTTTAGATAGTAACATTAAAAAATATAGTAACATAAATTTAATATAAATAGTTGAAACATACAAAAAGTGCACGCGAATTAATTTTTTTGACGTGTACCTGCTGAAAATTGGCCCAAAAGAGAAAAAGATAAGGTACACGAAGAAAATAGTCTTTTAAGTTACTTTTGAAGAGATTAAGAAGAATAAAAATCTTAAAGTTCCAATAGTTGTTTTAAGAAGAGAATGTGAGATCCGTAGGAAATTTAAGACGAATGTTTTTGTTATTTTTAAAATTATTGTTCTTACTTTTGAGATAAAATGGAACGAAAACAATCATTATCTTGTTTTATTTTTCCTGTAACATTGTAGGACAAAAATGTACCACCTGATCTTCAATGACTTTTTCACAACATACTACTAGTACACGTGACATGCATTATGCGTGATAACATCTAAATAAATTATCTATAATATAATTTATAATTATATTTTAAAAAATTAAAATTTTATTAGTTTTGAAATATTTAATTAAAAACTTTTCTGAAGTAAATGGATTAGGGGGAATTTTCAAACCATTTTATAAAACTTAAAATGATAAGAAGAACTACCATTTTATTTTATAAGGTTTGTAGCAAGGCTTCACAAATTAAGTGCTACAAGGGCAAAACTCATTCTGTTGGAGAGAGACATGCAATGAACTTGCAGTCTTGCACCAATATGTAGGGTTCTTAATATAAACAAGAAACTTATAATAGAATGGAAAGCAATGAGAAGCACTAAAATTTCAAATTAAAGAATATATATTAATTATTAGGTGAGATAACATATGATTCACAGTTCTCAAGTACAAGTGAATTATTGTACAGTATCTTTGGCATCAGTTTGGCAGGAAAATTTGTAATAATTAGAAGAATTCTGAGCGTCCTGCATTAACCTATTCATGCTATAACCATCATGTATCTTATACCAGATTCCGGGGTGAAGAAAAATCTACAAGTTATCTATGTCTGGCAATGGCATCTTCCAGTAATTCCATGAATTGTAATCTTCCTGCATAATATAAAAAACTGAAATTCAGCACCAGATTTTAATTCCGTCAGTCATAGCAACTAAAGTAGGCTCAATACGACGCTGTAACTACAAGTCCACGATCAAAGTTTAGGGCTGCAGTTACATGCATGCCTATGTATTCGGCCAATTTTTTCAGCATATAAATCATTTGCGCATGTTAGAGAATCCTGTGTTTCAAAATGAGTATGTGCCTTATGAGAAATAAGGCACAATTTCATTATCATACAATTGAGTATCATCTAACAACCCCATCATTTAAGAGGTAAACATTATTCAGAATAAAATTGATGCAATTTCAAATTTGAATATCTTACAATATTTTGTGGAAAAGACGAAATAATTCTTACAATGAGATGAAGATTATGTGTGCGAAATCATTACCTGCTCAACCATCGAGGTTGGGGGGAACATGTCATTGACTAGAGTGTGTAAAGAGCTGTAAGACTTCACGCCAATACGATGACTAATGGCTACCTCACCCTGCCAATCAAATGAACTTATCAAGACCAGAGGATGACAACTCCATATATCAAATTGAAAGGATAAAGTTAAGGCCCCCAAATTATAGCTGAAATATGGAGTACCTTAGGGTTGATGATGAAGATTTTGCCTTTCGGAATCCCAATTTTCCTGTAACTGAGTTCATCAGTGTCTCTGTTTCCAAATCCCGCATAAAATGGATTGTAATCCGAGGGAAAAAGTGCTTTAATATCCTGCCAGATAAATTCCAAATCTAAGATATAATCCAAAAGAAAATCTCATTTAACATCTATCATAGCAGTTTAGGTAAAATATTACCTCTAAACATGCTATCTTGAATTCATGAGGCGCTCTTCTTATAACTGCCATCAGTGTCACAAATTCCACTAAATGAATTTTCATACAAATGTTACTTCTAAAAAGTGTATGCAGCACAAAAGACTTGCAAAAACAATGTTCTAGTGACACATTAGTGAGGTAGATAGCTATAAATAAAGTAACTCTACCTAAATATAAAACAGCAAAGGGTGCAAGTCATGCAACTGATGAACAATCCAGCTAGCTGGTGCCAATACTGCAGCAATAGGAATGATTCTGGGTTGTGGATAGAACCACTAGAAGAGTAGACAGTAGAAGTGGAAAAAATGAACACATCCACGAGAACATTCAAGTATGAAGCTAGTTGTGACAGACGCATTTTCTGGGCTAGTTCACATACAGTGCTAGAAATGTACCTTGTGGGACTAATTTGCAATATTACATCTACTTATTTGGTGATTGTAGTACTTGCAAACACCAAATGAGACAAATAAAATAAAAATGTATTAAAAAATTATGTATTGGTTGGGAATGGTACTGCGTATTGGATTGTTTTGACTTCTGATATAAGAAAAATAGAGAGCTAACAGCACTGAACTGATTAAAAAAGATACATGCAGGTGCCAGGTGGTAACCCCCGACTGGATGAACGATGAAAAAGGATTTCTCAAAGCAATCCCCCAGGTTCCAGAACCAGGAGTCAATTTTTGCATATGAGCATCGGGTATGTGTATCAGTCCGTGGAAAGGCCCCAAATCTTAGGTTACATATACACATAGTAGCAATTGAACTCTATCCAGATATTGTTGCTGAGAATATACATAAAAATAAACGAAATACTCCATTTAGTTTCGTGGTCAAGTTTGTGGGCCTGAAAAAAGTTGGCCAAGAATATTTCTCCCTATCACATGCTAGGATGTGATATCCAATAGTTTTATCTCATCTGCAGAACATTGCATTACTTCATATTTATTCTGGAACCATGACCCACTTTGAGATTTCCGAATGAGTGGAATATAAGTCAAATTTGGTAGAGGAAAAGAAACAAGTGGAAGATCCATGCATACAACTTCTATCACTAATATAGAATTGATTAAAGAAATAAAACAAAAATAAAATTGTGTGATCATCATAGATGAAATACATGCTTTATCCAGGAAAGAGATATCACCTTCTCGATATAATGAGGGAAATAAACCATCAGGTGAAATAACAACAGGCCCATTAGGTAAAGCTTTTCCATCCTGCACATATTTAAAAAATTAACCAACAAGTCAGGCAATTCTAGAGCATAAGTAACAACGTGGGACAACCTAAGACTAATACGATATCAGAAGGCCTATTTTCTGAAGCTAGAAATTTGGTTCATCTGAGTTAAGAATACCATTATTAACCACAGCCTACAAAGGCATTTCAGTTACCTGCTTTAGATTGACTAGAAAACTTCTTGTTAGATATGCTTGAACAATTGCACGTGCACTCAGAAACAGTAACTGATAGCCATTCTCCTGTAAAAAGAAGGCATATCCAATAATAGTTTACTAAGAAGTTGTAAGGTCCATATTCAATTAATTAATGAATATTATAAGCAACCATAGAACATCTGAATACCGATGTGCCTCAGTAATTTATAATCTACACTAAACTCTGACTACACAAATCTGACTGAAGGTCAAGTAAACATTTATAGATAATTTCGATAACTGTATGACGACAGTATTGAACTCCTATAGACTACAGGCACAAGATGTTGGGGATCGAAGGATGTGGGAATATAAAACTATGGCGCACTATTACATTTCTAATTTACTGACAAATAACAACAGTCGATAATAAGACACCAAATAAGACATGTGGAGTAATAGGGATGTCATACTAATAGGCAAACCAGCTGGCTAACAACACTTTCCTTATAAGGTAATCATCTTAAGATAATCAAAAACTATAAACGAACATAAAGAAATCGATAACTTCAATAGGAAAAGGTCATATAATAATGCCAAATCTCTGTAGCTTAGGAAATAAGAAAGGATGTAGTAGGTCTAATGTTTATTAAAATGTCATAGACTGACAACAGAAAATGGCTACAGGTAGCCGAGGATATAGACTCTATAGGGCTGACTCAGTAAGGAGAGAAAATATTCAGGTGTTGTTTTGGGGATGGGACCAGTAGCTCGTGAACTGGTAAGCATCTGAGTTGTTGGGTTAACTTGATAGGCTGTGGTGTCACCGGAGTGATAGTTAGAATGAAGGGACATAGGTCCATCTGGTTGGAACTTAGTGCAAAGATGATTGTAGTTTAGTATGCTGGTGAAAAGAAAAGGATGGTCTGAAAATCCAACAGAGTAATTATCATGCCTGAGAGGCTGAGAGGGAAGGTGCTCCATACATAGTCCTAGCAACAAATATTTCTCACTCCCTTCCTTTCAAATCATAATTTAGGGTTTGAAAGCCTTGGACATTAAAGAACCACCAAGTGGGAATGATGGGTTAAAATAGACGATGACTTGTCTAAGTATTAGGGAAAATGAGGAATATACCTTAATTGCAGAGAAAAGCCGAGCTACCCCTGACTGTGTCCAATCCTTTCCAACCAAGGGCATGAACTGACCAAGAACGTCAGACCTAGACAGAAAGTCCATTTTGCTTAGAAAAGTCAAAATTTACATTAACAATCTCTTTATGCAATCAGAAACTAGCTAGAACAGTGTCAAAGTCAAAGTGTCAAACTACTTCAAAATCAAGAACCATGCAAAGAAAGTATTCTTCAGAAATTTATATTCTCCAAGTTGGTTTTTTTTTTGTTTTTTCTTTTTGGTTTCTGGTTTATATTCCCAAAGTGGTTTAAATTATAATGCCTGTCATCAGCATGTCCAACCTTAAGGTTTGTACTAAACAACAGCATCATCCTTAAATAGTTAGGTGGATGGACCTCACATTTTCACAAAGTAGAAAATAATTTGATACAAAAGGAACAATGACTTCATCAAGTTCAACTAACCCAAAAAGGTGATATCTTTCCCCTCCTTGATACCCCTTTTCTTCTGGAAGCACTAGACCCTCTTACTAAAGTGATCATTCACAACTTTTAGAATCATCCTATGTAGCATTCAAGCAAGTAGTAAACTGATTTGAAAATATATTGCACATCAAGATATTATAAAACATTGATATATTTAACAACCCTCTCAAATCAGTTTAAAAATTGTCTTCATTCAATCTGAGCAAGTTATTATATACATCTTACTACCTCAAAATATATCACGACTCTTATTATTTCATTCCCTTAACTAGGTAACATGATGTTTTCTAAAAACTCAATTTCTAAATCCACCAAAAGGTACCAGTTGATCAATTGAAGGGGAAAAAAAAATCTCAGGCCTTACTTGGTAATTGTTCCATCGACATCTGAAATTACAATTCTTGTGTTCCACTTCCACAAGTAAATATGAGCTTGGACCTGTTTTCGTAAAGTATGGATTAACCTGAGTACAGCAATTCAATCAAACAGAAAATTATGCACAAACTGGAATCACATACCTCATTTGGCTTTCCTAGCACTCCTGCAGAGAAAATGAAATTGATTTTATTTTGCCCTTCTTTCAGGTTCAAAGAAGCTATTTCCTCGGATGTTGGGACATTTGTCCTAAGTAGTTGCTTGTGTGGAGAGTCACTGCCACCACGGAATACTGGAGCTAATTCTCCAGGTTGGTTTTGGGAACCAGATTCAGAGTCAACAAAGACGTCCTCAGTAGACGTGTCACTGGTGGTATGCTCAATTGTTTTGACCCTTCTGAAAGGAATAGGCCAGAGCCTCCATCTACGTCCAGAAGGAGTTGAGGTGATTCCCGACTCATCCTCTCTGGGTTTTGATGCCTCTGACTGTTCCACAGGAATTGCATCACTGCTCTCGATGGGCAATTCTAAACCATATGCTGCCTTTCCTAGTATAATATGTGCAGCTTTATCCCATGGTAAGTACCTCTCCTGGAATCTGACAACTAAGTTTTCATCCTTTACAATTGATGCTGCAGAAAGTTTGAATTCTTCCTCAGAAATACAGTGTGTATCAAAAGCTTGAGCAGCCGCACTTGAACCCATACCAGCAGAGAGTAAGTTTCTACAGCGAGATATTTCAACTCCTGAAACAAAATAAGGACATAAAGTAAGTAACCATGTCGTTACAATGAAGAAACAATAAGAGCCAAGTTAGAAGTAAAGCCAATTGGTAAACTTACTCATATCAGGTTTTATTGCTTCATCAAAACAATTTGTTTGAGGTTCCACAGTTTGGCTGCTACCATATTCTTCCAAACAAGGTCCTTGTGTGTCAGCTTGTATTTGTTCAATATGTTCCTCCTGTTCTTGATCATCAACAGAAGAATGAGCAGGAACACTGTCAGAAAGGCTTTGATCTGTGCCCAATACATCTGCCTCTATAGATTCAGCTTTAACCTGTATATCAGGAAAAGTATTGCTGGTTGGAGCATCAGAATCCAGAGGGGTTGTTTTGTCACTACTAAATGAGATACCAACACCTCCATCTTCAGCTCCACCAAGTGCTAAAAGACCTTGAGGAGACTTCACCTCTGCATCTCCATCCTCTCCCTGGATCTCCATTGAAGAACCCTTGCCTTGTTGATTAGCATTTCCGACCTGCAAGGCCAATTCTTGCAGCTCCAAACAGCTCTTGAAAATATCATCCCGTCTAACACTATTGGATGCATTTTCTGGACTCTGGGGCACAGACAGCACTTTTTCCTGGTTTGCCATATTCTGATTCCCCTGAGCTTGGCAGGCATCTTTCTCGTTTCTTTCAATGACATCCAAGTTGCTCTCAAGTGCATGTACATTAGTATCACTGTTAAATTCACTATCATGTTCATAAGCAACCTTGTGGCTAGACTTGTCAAAATCACCTATATAATCAGCAGCCCAAGTAGCTTCGCTTGTACTGAAATCTCCACTGTCTTCACAAAACTCAGTCCCTTCACCTGGGCCCAAATGAAACTGGGGTATGCTCAATTGCATGTTCTCAGTATTTGTCTCAGATGATGAGATGGGTGCAGTCAGTACGTGACCATCTATGCTAACTAGAATCACTTCTGAATTTAAACTTTGTGGTTCGACTATGTTATCCACATTATCTAGATTATCATATCGACTAGACCCATACTCTGATAAGTCAAGTGAATCATCAAGAGAGGATTGTTCATCTTGAAATTCATAGAAAGCCCTTTCACTATCAGATTCTGTCCTCTCAATATGATCAACACCCAAAGAAATGTGTTCGTCTTGGAAAACCTCAACAGTTCCAGAAACACTTTCCTTGGTTTTATAATGCTTAATATTTTCTTTTCTACCATCATCATTATCATTATGATCAATACTACTAGTATCATCTCGAGTACTACCTAGACTATCAGAATCCTTCAAAGCATCAGTTTCCGCACTGTCTTTACCAGAAACAATCTCCCTAATAAAATAAGCTTCCCCTGAATTATCAAGATACATATGGAAACCAGCTTCGACGCCATTAACCTCTATCCGGACAATCTTTTCCGCCCCTTTTAGAACACCCTGAAATTTTCCAAATCGAACATACCAAGGTGTGGTACGGAAAGAACCATCCTGCTGCTGAACAACAATTATATCAACCGCCCCACCAAAGGGATGAATTGGGGTGGCTACAGAGTATACTCCTTGAGCTATAAAACTCCCAAATTTTCCTACCACGTTCATTTAGTCTATCTACCACCCAAATTACCTCCAAAGTTCCGAACTTTGACAAAATCCCCAAAGAATCCAATGTCATCAATCAAGCAAATTATTTCACTTCCTAAATACAACAAATCTGCATGCAACACAAATGCTGAGATGAATACAAAATCAAATGCAGCTTCTGCTCAAACTCAGACCCTAAATACAAATTCTAGACCAATAAAACCTAAATCATGAATTCAATTCGAGAATCACCAAAACCCAGATGAGAAATGAGTTGAGTCAATACTATTAAAGTAAAAACAATATAAACACCTACAAAATATTTCTACAAAAAGAAAATTTGCGAAGTCGATAAAGACTTACAGATTCAAAATTGGCAAAACTGAAAGGAAGTCTTGTACTGGGACGATCGAAGGATCAGTAAAAGAAGAATCGAGAAGCTCAAGAAAAAATAACAAAATCCCTTTGAATAATTCTCTCTCAAGAAGTAGATTATAGATTTTCAGGGGTTAATTTCTCTCTCTGTCTTTCACTGCATCCAGCAAGTAAGATGAAATCGGTGATGATGTCAAAGGAAATGCAAGACTACTCTACTTTCCTTGATGTTTCGTGTGTTCTGCAGGAGTCAATACACATGTTTCTTTGAAAAATCGTTTATCTTGCGCTGCTTTGGTTTCGAGATTTTAGACTTACTAAAAATTTTGGATGTTAAAGAAAACGACGGGCGGTGTCGTAAAATTTTCCAATTTTTCGATCAATGCCGTTAAGCCTTATTTATATTTAACGAATTTATTTCTTTTAAATGGTACAAGTGATCATTTAAAAATATCTTTAGAATTATAAAACCGATAAAATTATGACTTTGGTGGAGGTAGATGATCATTGATTGCAGTAATAGCATAAAATTTAGTTTAAATTTTAATAATTATTACTATATTATATTGACCATCCAAGGTTATGGAGAATATTTCTTACGTTTCGTTTATAATCGACAAAAAGTAAAAGTGCTTAATTATCTTTATAATGTACTTTAAATATTCTACCATATAAAAAGGAAGAAAACTTAATTTAGTAGCATTTTGAGTAATTTCTACATTTATTTTATATTTAGAAAATTGATACGGTACGGCCGGAAGAACAAACGAGCAACTAAAATGACCGGCACATGAAAATAGAGAGTGCGGCACATATCATTCTATTCTGTACTTTTCTTTTTTTGGTTACTTGTTGTGTATTCGTTATTTAAAATATCATTACACGTTTTATTTATATTTAACAAAAAGAATAAGACAATGGTATACATATGGATAGGAGCCTAAAATAGTTGAGCAGAATCGATATAGTCGATTTTATTAATAATTGAACTATATTGAACCGAATATATTTAACATAACAAATAAAAACTTGTGTTTGAATTGACTTATCTAAATAATTAAAATAGTCGAATATAATAAATAAATCGATTTTAATTGAATTTTTCGACTGAAACTGAACCAAACGAAATTTAAGAATTTAAACAAACAAAAAATTATATTTAAGATTAATTTATTTAAATAAACGAAACCCATCGAACCGAATGTCGAAGCCGTTGGATTCGTTTACGGCTCAATCCAACAGATACTTTGCATACCATTTACTCTTTAGGACCCGAATGACTTCCCTACCAAAAATTATGGAAATTTCATATCATTAATTGTTCGAACTACTTTGCAAAGACAGCACCGCCTCTGTTTTTAAATGCCAATGTCTCGAGGGGAACAATATTATATCCTGAAGATCTGAACAATACAGCAGCATACCCCTATTTCTGTAGGTATCCGCAAAACTTTGCTGTATAATCTTATCCAATTGACTTCATATATATCTGATCTTGCCAATTAGATTATAGACATACATATATCGTTTCAAATAATATTATTAAAAATATTAATATTAATCATCTTGTTAAAAATATTAATATTGAGAAACTTATTTCGTTTTTTTATGTAAAAAAATGTTACACAGCACTAATTCAATTTGAATGCCCACGTTTTTTTCACTATTCCCTGTTTTTGCTATCTTAAAATATAATTTATAAAGATAAAATGTGTATATTATATCTTATATATAATCTTACGAAGAAAAATAAAAAGTTAATTTTTGTACTTAATAAATAAATAATACTGTGACTTTTATTTTATATAAGATAGTATTTGTGCGAGCAACTATTTTATCAACTTTTTGTTGATAAAAATTGTATGTCAATACGTTATTTATTTTGGAATAAAGTGAAGTTGATTTTATAAGTGTCTAATTACGATCAAATTTTAATTTAAACTTAAAATTTATCTTATCAACCCATTAAAAAAAGTAACAAGATCTTATTTATCAAATAAAAAACTTCAAGTGAACAAAAAAGGTTAATTTCCGTATAAACAAATTTAGAATGAAGAAGGTATTCAACACTTAAATGTAAGCGAGCTAATGATATGGGAGCACCCAATGAGGTGTATTATTTTCAATAACAAATTCTGAAAAAATAAAAAGTGAGGAGTTATATTATTTATTATAAAGAGTCGGAAAAAATTATTCCCACATTATTTCAGTCGATATATTAACAAATAGTACAGTATAACTCATTCCAAATGATATTGCTATATGTTGATTTATATGAATTTCTACACCTTTGATTTTATTTTACTTCGATATTAATCTTGCCGAATATAATCAATAAAATGTAATAGAGGCAATTTAGAAACACTGCATTCTGCGTTCAACCGTTAAAATGGTACTCCGGTTTTAACAAATTGAGATGACCTGTCACTCTCAATCTCGAGCTGTGCCACGTAGTTAATTAATAGCCGTCGCGCGCCTCGCCATTTTCGACCACTGGGAGGTTGACCCAACAACACCACCAACACCAGCTCCCCAGTTAACTCCTCCCCAGCGACTCCCACCGGAAATCACAGCCTTTACGCTCTTATGTAAGACAATGACGACCAGCACCCTTCACCGTCGTCCTCCTCTTATTACTGTTCATCCTCCTCCCTTCCCAAACCACGGCGGAGATCAACGCCCTACAAATCATCACCGACAACCGGCCCATGATCCTCTTGGAGAAGTTCGGATTCACACACGCCGGCGTCGCCACGGTCTCCGTCTCCGCCGTCTCCGTCACCTCCACTCTCTCCCAGCCCGACCCACCCCGCCTCGGATTCTTTCTCCTGTCCGAAGAAGCCTTACTCCAAGTCCTCCTTGAGCTCCAACAAAACCCTAGTTTCTGTCTCGTTGATTCCAGATACATAATTCCCCTCTTCACCTTCCGGGAACTCTCTCCACCGCCTCACTCCTCCTGCAACAAGTCTTACCCCGTCACCTTGCCCAACGAATACAGCATCTTCTTCGCCAATTGCGCCCCTGAAAACCAAGTCACCATGGACGTCCGCACTGAAGTCTACAATCTCGATAACGGTGGCACCACCAAAGATTATCTATCCGCAGGTCTATCTCAGCTTCCATCTCTCTACTCTTTCTTCTTAATCATTTACATCGCATTCCTTGCTTTTTGGATATTGAATTGCATTAAGAACAAGCAATCAGTTCATCGGGTCCATTTCCTGATGGCCGGATTGCTTGCTATGAAAGCCCTGAACTTGATCTGTGCTGCTGAGCTAAACATTATGTGAAAGTAACCGGTACTCCCCATGGGTGATATGTTTTGTTTTATATATTTCAGTTCATTAGGGTCGTCTTGCTGTTTACTGTGATAGTGTTGATTGGGACTGGCTGGTCATTCTTGAAACCCTTTTTGCAAGAGAAGGAGAAGAAGGTGTTGATGATTGTGATTCCCCTTCAGGTTTTGGCCAATGTGGCATCAATTGTGATTGGGGAGACTGGACCTTTTATTAAGGACTGGGTGACCTGGAATCAGGTGTTTTTGTTGGTAGATATTGTGCTGTTGTGCCATCATTTTCCCCGTTGTGTGGTTGAAGGAGACATCAAAGACTGATGGGAAGGCGGCACGGAATTTGTCGAAATTGACACTGTTCAGGCAGTTCTATATTGTTGTGATTGGGAATTTATACTTTACAAGAATTGTCGTCTTTGCACTCAGGACCATTGCATCATATAAGTACCGGTGGGTGTCCAATGCAGCCGAGGAATTGCCAGTCTTGCTTTCTATATGGTAATGTTTTATGTGTTTCGACCAGTTGAGAGGAATGAGTGCTTTGTTCTTGACAATGAGGAGGAAGAAGTAGCAGAGATGGCTCTTCTGGAAGAAGAATTTGAGCTTTAAATTTCTGCTTGAGACGGCTTGCCGTTGCTCGGTCCTCATTCTGTGACCTGTTTGTCGGTGAGAAATTGCGAGTTGTTTATCAAACTGATAAGTAGTTTAAGCACATTCTAGTTGTCTGTATTTTCATTTTTTGTTTTCAATTTTAGGATAACGTAGTTATTAACAAAATTATTATTGCTTTTCATATTGTTCACTACCTTTGTTGTAGTGATCTTCACATGCCAGCACGATATTTTATGTAAAATTTCTTTCTCAATATCGATGTTCTTACAAAATTATTGTGAAGCATATCCATTGATAAGCCTACCGTTTTTGGTCAATGTGTGTCATATTGCGCTGATTTTCTGCTTTTATTTCCTCCACTGTCATCTTTACAGCTTCTTCGCTCTTAATAAATGGAGACGTCTTTCCACTGCTATGCAATCATTATCAATATTTCCCTCAAGTATTTGGAGAAGAAAAACAATATAGTACTGAAAATGTTGGAAGCAGATTTGGTTGAGCCGCATTCATAATGCTATTTCGAGTTTTAAACATGAAACTAGAGAGATATTGAGAGCCTTGGTATACAAAGACTTGAATAATGCAGCATTTGCAACTCAATACAGGTAAGTAGGTAAAACACTTTGAAAATATCCAGCAGGTTGACAATTAATTAATTTATTATTTCTGTTACTGCTTATTCTCTCTCTCTCTCTCGCTGTATATATGAATGATTAATGATATATTCTTAGATTTCACATACCTGGGAATTATTTGACAAATCGGAGATGTTTGTCTTCCTTCATTGTATGCTTCTTAATTTTGTGTTCTTCTCTCTCTGCTGGTTAGTATAGACCTGTAGGACTGTAATGTGTATTGACTTATTCAAGTTGTCTTACTGTGGAGAATTGGAGATGCAGGCAGCCATTTCATGGTACAATGTCGTACTCCTATATTGGAATTGCTTACCGACACAACTGTACTGTTGGATATAAAAGTAGAATTTTTGTCTTGAACATTGCAGAACTGTAGAACTTCAATTCCATTCAGTTGAGACGATGATTCTTTATGGGTTTAAGCGGAAGTCCTAGCTTTATGGGGAAATGGTTTATTGGATTTGGTTGCTATCTAAAGACTTGCCATTTGCGTTTTTATGCGTGTTTTTCCATTTTTCCTCTTTGGGTGATGTTCCTAACCTATTGCAAAGTACTATCCATAATTTACCTTTTTTCATAATGACAAATAGTGCTTGCTTCTCTCTTTATATATTATATATGTATCATTACGTTCCAACATCTGGATATATATTTCACATAAATTGACGGAGTCCTTAACTTTTTGAACTTTGAAAGGTCGGGTTAGTCCAGCTTTAAAAAGGTCCTTCTGTGGGATATATAATGACGTATGGAGAGGAATGTTCAGATGCACAGAAAATTGGGCTTATTACAAATTCTTTTCTTGGTTACGAAATTGGGCTTAATTATTAGGATAGTTGTAAAAAGATTTAGGTGGATATGTGATATAAATGGGTAAAAAAGCAGGGTTAGCAGAGAACTAGTTAGCAAGTGAGACATTAAAGAAATC
Source organism: Centella asiatica (assembly GCA_014636745.2). Taxonomy (NCBI): domain Eukaryota; kingdom Viridiplantae; phylum Streptophyta; class Magnoliopsida; order Apiales; family Apiaceae; genus Centella; species Centella asiatica. The sequence continues at coordinate 30,033,481 of CM025782.1, read as the reverse complement.
CACATATGCAGAATATTAACGAAAAAGAATTATAAGAACATGATAGTAATAATTTTTATATAGACGAATTATATAGTAGATCTTTGTGATACCATTAATTATATGTTGATAAGTATATCCACGTGAAGCTAAGTATCCTAGGAAATTTTTGCCCAATCAACTTCAATTCTACCTTAGTTTCTTCTCATAGAGGAGGAGATTTCTTCTTCTTATAGTAACATCATCAATCATATCAGTTGAACAACTTACGAAATTTGTTAACCACTTGTGTTATAACCGTCAAACACAAGTGTGAAAGAAAAAAAGAAAAAAAAACGTAAGTGTGAATCTCCTATTCCCCTCCCCCATATCATCAAAACAGTGATCCTTGAATCTCAAAATAAATTAATATAAGTAAATAAGTATATAAATAAATAAAAAGACTAATCCTTGTCTTTTTGCCATTGATTGCGGTAACTAGTACTCATGCCATTCCCTACTCTTACTTCTGTCTCTCCTTTCAAGCAAACACCTCTGTTCATTGCTGTTACTTTTCCAGTTTTCCTAAATATAAATATAAATTCATATGTAACTTAAAAATAAGAAAAATAAAATAAAAACACAGATGTAGTTATTCTAAAATTACACTTGCTACTGAATATTGTTGGCGGCTCTTGTTTGTGGTAAAGAGTAATTGAATTGGTTGATTGAAAGGAATCAGAAAATTCTGGAAACCTCCATCGCATTTAATGATCATCCAGAAAATAAAGCATGCAATTATATGTACTTTTTAAAATAAAAAAAAACACATACAAAGGGGAAAAAGAAAACAAAATGACTATTTTAAACAAAAAGAAATACTTAAAGAAAAATTAGTACTTCCAACAATTAAATCCATGAAACACATAAGAACTCACTTCACTAGTCTCTGTTGCCCACCACATCAACACTAGAAGTGCAAGTCAGCAGCCGCTGGAAAATGGCAGACAGGGCGGCGCGTGAGAATTCCTTCACTCTCCTCACAGCCGCACACTGCCGCCTACCACCACCACCTCTCGCAGATTTCTCCGACCTCCTCCCACGAGCAGCCACTTTCTCTCTGACCCGACCCAAACACCTCTTAGTCTTCTCGGGCACCGTTTCTTTTCTCGAAAAAGTGTAGCTCCTCAGATACAACTGTCTGCAAGAAACGCTGTCGACCACCCTCGGCCTAGGCTGGTGAGGGTGGCGCCACCTTCCGCCGTCAGACGTGGCCACCGTCTTGACGAACTCCGCATCAGATTCCGGCCACTTGTAGAGGTTGATATAGTTGGCTCTAACGGGAACTTTGGTGTCATTCACACAGTTTGATATGCAGACCGAACTCATTTTCGGATTTCTGTAATGGGTTTAAACTTTAGGGTTTAAATGAAATGAAATGAGGCTTAGATCGCAAGAAAAGACAGGGAAAGAAACATGAACAGAGAGAAACAGAGAATGTTTCTTTTATTTCCCCACCAAAGGGAAAACATGATAGTTATGTGGTGTGAGCCATAATTCAGCATCATTAACAATCACTATGTTTGACATGTTTTTATGAGGTTAAAATGTACTTTCCAAAATTAATTAATCGGTACTCACCAAAACACATCCTCATATTTAGCCCGTAACAGCCGACAAAAATTTGCACGTAAGTTGTCAAACAGACGTCGAGTTCGATATTAAAAGAGTTTTCCATCACCTTAACATTTTATAATAAAAAAATAAATATTTACGGTATATTGTATATGCAATTATATTGATTGTCTCAAGAAATTATATTTATGTGATTCATGAAATTATAAAATTTAAAATTTGTTAAGAATTTTACAGTTATATTGTCCGTCTGATCATTTAAACTTTTACATTGATTTAAAATTAATTTTATATATCATCTTATTTCAATTATATCATCTTTTTTACATTATTAATTATTTTTGCAGATGCAACTGGTAACAGAAGAAACAACTTTAAAAAAAAAAAATCTCTCTAACTTAGCTATCCATCCTCCATAAACTGTAATGGTGTGTGTGCGTGGTTCCTAATTAGAATGAAAATGATATCCGAAGAAATGAAAAGAGATAATTAGTGGTGCAATGGGATATGTGGAAAAATATGATAATTGTAGGAAGGAGTTACTTTTTACACGGAATTACTCCATTTTCATAATCATTGTTTCTTTTTATTCAAAAGTTCCTCCATTTTTTTTTCTCATTCTCTCTCCTTTTCTTTTTTCTCTACTCATACCCATTTATGTTCCTAAATCCTAATTCAACTACAAAATGTACGTACCATAAAAGAATGCAGAAGTCTTAGTAAGTTAATAGACCCATATATACTTTCCGTATCAAGTTCAAAAATTAAACGTTTCTGATAGAAGTCATTCATTTTTGTTACCAAAAAAATTTCACCCATTTTAGACAGACTATAATAGATACATAGTACAATTAATATACATATATATATACACACACACATTGTTTGATGGATCCCCAATATAATAGACATAATTTCTCATTTGCACAAAAGTAAAAGAAATACGATTGGATCGAAAAACTCATCCCAGGTTGGTTGGGCCTGTTCGTTGGATACACTTTTCTTCTGAAACAAATTCAACTATGTGAAGAAATAGAAGGCTGATTTTCTAGACGTATAGCTACATAAGATAGTTTCCAAATCCAATATACATGCATATTTACTATGGGGGCTGTCCAAAATTTGTAATTAGGTTTTCTAAAATGTAAATATGGGCGTAACATGCATCAAATGTTTCGGACTTAATTTATTTTTATGTATTGAAATTTGATTGGTGAATTTTAAAAAAAAAATTGATACCAAGAATATTATATTGAAAAGTTAGCTTTATTATTTGAATTTTTTGTTCAAGACCCATAATTATTTAGACAAATGCTGCATCTTTCACTTTTCCAGAAAAACACATTATTACGAACCTAAGATGATAGAATTAAGGCCGCAATATAGTTATTTTCTTGTTCGTTGAAAATTGTCGTCAACATTTCAAAGAAAAAGTTTTTAGAACCTTTCTACTACTCAACGTAGCATAATTGATTTTCTTAACAAGGAAATATTTTTTCTGCTAATCGATATGTTCAGATACTTCAAACAGGAGGGCCATCAAGTAGAACTCTTTATTCATATTTGTTAAATATAACTTTTTATTCCGATTAAGAGCACTAAATTATACACCGCACTAGATTTTATAGTCGATAAGATCTTAATCCAATGATTAGGACTGAGGTGTCATAACTAAAAAGTTATATGTTCAATTCTCACCGACACCAGTTGAGACTTTATTCCACTTATTAGAGTGTGATTTTATCTCGAGTATTTATCTCCTTTTAATATAGAATTAGTAATTTATCTTATAGAATTCATATTGTGATCGTAATTTATTTGTAATGAAATTAAAAAAAAGAAAAGATTTTATTTTATCGAACACCCCCGAACTTGATTTTGGTCGAGTACTATAAATTACGAAGAAATCAAAACGTTTAATTACCTATATATACGAATGGGTATCGTTCTTCACTGAATTAAAGAGAACATGAACAGATGGACTGATGGAACCACCACTCGTGAGAATTAGTTCACGGATTCAATGCAGACATTATATGGGGTGGATCAAGCATTTATAAGTATTTCTGTTGGGCTTTACTATATACTCCATAATTCCATGCCCCAACTGATAACATTTAATTTTCATTAAACAACATTCAAATTAACTACTGTAATTGCATTGCATAAACTAATTAAGCGCATGGCGGCTTTGTATATTTATGAGTGTTCTAGGAGTGCATAAACTAATTAAAGAATGGGTTTCGTGTACAAATGTAGTCGTGTGGATTGGGGATTACGAATTGAATCACCAGCGCGTATTTAAATAAGAAAAAATAAATTACATTAAATTCGTTCGGGTTTTTAGAGTTTTTTCTAACAAAAACATGACACGCGTGGTTCATTATATTTCCCAGATCTAAATTTATTTCAATATTATAGCAAAACATCTACCCATTTAATGAGATATCGTCAAACCTTATTAACAATATATACAACAAAGTCAATAGGTTAATGCATGTATATGTTGTTCAACCATACATGGTCATCTCCTTTTAAGCACGTAAAAACTTTCAAGCAGATATTACCAAGCAAATTTACGATGAAGCTTGTATTATACATTTGTTTTCTAGTAGTTGTTTAGGAGACAAATTAGAGTTTTGGTTGTATATTATAGGAAAAGATACTCATTTCTTTTGAAGGATTAATGACACTTTAATATCTTTTTGAAATAAAAAATTTTACTTTAACGGGTAAGTTTTTCTCTTTTTCACTTTAATAAAGTATATTTAATTTTTTTTTTTAAATTTTAATGCAATTAAAAGAATATAGTCGTCTTTAAACCCAATCCTAGCTCGAGCTTAATTGATAGCATCACTAAAGTACGGAGTCTAGTATTATATACTGTCGCTCTATATATACATGATATTTACGGAAACTTACTTATCTGGCGTGGCTATTACTCAACATCTATCACTGGCTAAAAGAATTACGGAGTATTATACTTTATTAATTCTGCAATCTCATAATTACTGTATATAAATATATATAATTGTGTGCGTATGTCGGTGTGTGTGGTAATACATTTACTGCAGGTATAGTTTTGGGTGTGGCAGAATTGCCGTGTGGCGTCTTCCATATGATACTTCTTACTCTCCAATTTATTTCAAAATTGAACAACCTCATTGAAGTTATTTTAGAATAAAGGAATTTTATTGCGAACTTTTTTAATAATGTTTATTGGCACCGGTTTGTTCATGAACCTGATGAATTTAAGTAAAATTATAATATTTTGAGTTAAGACATGAGTAATTGTGGTTTGATTCAAAGCAACTCTTAAATTTCATCAGAGTTGGCTTAAGACCTTTTTTTTTTTGTTTTTTGTTTTTTTTGTTTTTTTTTTGCTAAGAGCTTGAGTATTATAGTAATTAAACAGGACAATTTTTTTCATTTTATTTTTTGAAAGAAAAAAAAGTCAAAATAAAGAAAGAAAAACAACTTACAATTTGTCAAATTAGTCAAACTAATCAAGCATTTATAAATTTTTCTTAACATCTCAATCTGTTACCTTATTGTAATATAAAGTCTTATCTTAATAAATTGCACACCAGCTAGTAATAAAAAGTACTGCTACCAACTATGAACAAGTAAAATGGCACAAGAGTTTGAATGAGTTCAATTATACTATGTAGCTAAAACTTGCAAGAAATCAAAATTGTTTATAAAACACTAAAATTTTGGACCAATTTGACTCAACACACTTTGAGCCGATGAAAGCTGACGTCCGACGAATATCCGATGAACGTGCTTATAAGTAGAAATCAAAACGCCATCCCCATAATATACAAATGAATTAAATAACTAAGTCAACAATTTGCATCACAAGTAATCTTTTAGTTGACGAGTAGACTTGGTAGTCGATCCATGGCCCTTCTAGGCTTGCATGGTAGTTGTTGGTTACAAAATGCTACGTACTATCATCACTATTTGTACACCACGCAAATTAATTCCTAGTTTAGAAATAATTTAACTTATTTTGCCTCTACAACTTCTCACCGAAACAAAGTACGCCCTTTTATATTAACTCGAACAAGCTCATTCATCATGAAACAACTTATCTTTTCTCATCTCTTCACAACACGAAACTACTTTTTTGACTTGATGCAACTTCCTTTTTAGTACGAAGCACATACGCATCTTGTGAAACAAAATGGATTAGAATATATATACTTTCTTTGTTTGATAAAAATAGTTGTGTTTAAATTTGCATATGTATTCGAATTTGTAAATTATAAATTTCATATTGTACATTGAATTTGTATAAAGAAAAATTATTTTGTTTGTGTAACCATGTAGTCTAATGTAATTCTAACAAATACATGAAAGAATAAAGATAAATTAAAATTAGACAGCTAAGATGTGCAACAATTTGCGAATGAATAACTTAAATCTAGAGTTATTATTATTATTATTGGATTATATAGAACTAGATCGGTACTTAAATACTCACACATCTACTCTTATATTTATTAGCAATAATCTTGTAGAATTCTTTTCAGTTAATCTACAAGGCTTAAAGATCAGAATTGTTGGCTTCAACCATATATTTTAACCTTTGGCTGATGGTGGGAGCAAAACCCCTGGACAAAATTAACATAGAACTTTACTTCCATATTCATCATCATGTACAGAATTATTTGTCGAAGAAGTTAATGGAAACTGCATCCATGCAAGTCCAAATAAGACACAAATATAGTGACAATTAATTAATACAACACTCCTTTTCACTCAATTGCATATTTGCACTATCAATTATGTTGATTTGTTCTAATTTTCAATAGTGTCTGTTATTTGGCTGCGAAGTAATATAAATAGACATTTCTTACTCCCCCCTCATTACACCGCAAGACTAAACACAAGCAACACAATAATCTTCCTGCTCCTCTTATAAACGCCCGCCATAGCAACTACTTACACCATCTTCTGCAACTTCGTATCTTCCTAATCATTTCAAACATAAATCAAACCCATGGATCACACCCGTGAACTTTCTCCCAAATACATACGCCACACACCCTCCTTCCGCAGCCGCTTCTCCTCCATCCTCCACGGCGGCGAGGACTCCAACAATCTCGACAGTACTTCCGACCACGCTGTGATTTCAATTCCCAACGCACCCCATCATCCTCCTCCTCCTCCTCCTCCTACATCATCACCATTTAGGCTCTCCTTCCATAATCTCACTTACAGCGTCAAAACTACCAAAAAATTCAAACTCCCCTCATTCTTCACAAAATCTGCACAAAATAGCACATCTATCAGCAACACCAAAGTATTGTTAGACGGAATTTCTGCTGAAGCCAGAGAAGGTGAAATCATGGCGGTTCTCGGAGCGAGTGGCTCCGGGAAATCCACCTTGATCGACGCCGTCGCCGGTCGTATAGCCAAAGGGAGCTTGAAAGGAACCGTTAAATTAAACGGCGAGGTTTTGCATTCCAAGCTTCTCAAAATCATTTCCGCTTACGTCATGCAAGACGACCTCCTGTTCCCCATGTTAACCGTCGAAGAAACGTTAATGTTCTCCGCGGAGTTTAGACTTCCGCGGAGACTCTCCAAGTCTAAAAAGAGAGACAGAGTTCAGGCGCTCATCGATCAATTAGGCCTCAGGAACGCCGCCAACACCGTGATCGGAGATGAAGGCCACAGAGGAGTTTCCGGTGGAGAACGCCGCCGTGTATCCATCGGAATCGACATAATTCACGATCCGATTGTTCTGTTCCTCGACGAGCCGACCTCTGGTCTGGACTCTACCAGCGCATTCATGGTGGTTAAGGTCTTGCAGAGGATAGCACAAAGCGGAAGCATAGTGATGATGTCGATTCACCAGCCGAGTTATCGGATCATGAGCTTGCTGGACCGGCTAGTCTTCCTTTCCCGCGGAAATACAGTCTTTAGCGGTCCACCGGTGAATCTTCCCCAATTTTTCGCCCAATTCGGCAATCCGATTCCGGAAAACATGGACCAGACCGAGTTCACACTCGATTTGATTCGAGAACTCGAAAGTTCACCAGGCGGGACGAAGATCTTATCTGATTTCAACAAAGCATGGCAAAAATTGCAGACTCCTCCCAGTTCCTTTAAAAATGCCGATACTGAAACGCTCTGGGACGCCATAAGTGCTAGCATTTCGAGGGGAAAATTAGTCTCTGGTGATGCAAACAATGTCGATGCAAATCTATCTCCTTCAGTTCCTAAATATGCTAATCCTTTTTGGATTGAAATGGCCGTGATCGCGAAAAGATCCTTGAAAAACTCGCGCCGAATGCCAGAAGTGTATGGAATGCGCCTAACGGCTATCGTTGTCACGGGATTTATACTTGCAACAATATTCTGGAAGCTCGATGATTCTCCTCGAGGAGTTCAAGAGCGAATAGGCTTTTTCGCCTTCGCAATGTCCACAACTTTCTACACATGTGCTGAAGCCATGCCTGTGTTTCTTCAGGAACGGTACATTTTCATGAGAGAAACTGCTTACAATGCTTATAGACGTTTCTCTTATGTTCTGTCTCATTCGTTCATCACCATTCCTTCTTTGTTGTTCCTCTCCTTAGTCTTCGCCCTCATAACATTCTGGGCGGTGGGCTTATCCGGTGGATTATCAGGTTTTCTCTTTTACTATTTCTTCATATTTGCCTCCTTCTGGGCAGGAAGCTCCTTCGTCACATTTTTATCCGGAATTGTGGCCCATGTCATGTTGGGGTACACAGTGGTGGTGGCAGTTCTAGCATATTTTCTACTATTCAGTGGATTCTTCATTACTCGTGACAGAATTCCGCGTTATTGGATATGGTTCCATTATATGTCACTAGTCAAATATCCCTATCAAGGTGTTCTGCAAAATGAATTCAGTGATCCGATGAGATGTTTTGTCAGGGGTACACAGATTTTCGACAATTCGCCATTATCGGCGGTGCCAGAGGCAGTGAAGTTGAAGCTGCTACAAGACATGAGTGGAACATTGGGGATGAACATCACAAGCTCAACATGCTTGACGACAGGTTCGGACATATTGGAGCAACAAGGGGTGACTGATATAAGCAAGTGGACTTGCTTGTGGATAATATTTGCTTGGGGGTTCTTTTTCAGGATTCTGTTTTATTTTGCTTTGTTGATAGGAAGCAAAAACAAGAGGAGTTGATCATTGGTAAGAGGAACTAACTCAATTTGTTGCAGATGACGTTCTTGGGAAATAACTGCTAAAGTTGATGCTGGAAAAAGTTGGAATTTATATAACAAGAGAGTTGAATTAATTTCTATGGCCTTTTACAAAAAAAATCATAAAATAATGGCCAGAGTGATCAACTTTTTGCTATATAAATTATAGCCTTTTCTTTTAAAAAAATTTGGGAATTGATATGTCCACATGGGGCTCTACAATTATACAATTTTCAATACACAAGGTACAAGTAATTTATACATAAATTGTGAACCCTGCATATGGAAATATAAAAAATCAATCTAAAAATGGTATTTCCCAAAAATTTTGTATCAATTTTAATAGAGCTCTAGAATGTTGGGTCTATGAAATTCAAATTCTTTTAGGGAGAGTGTAGCTTTGGGGAAATGCGGGTGGGTGGTTGTAAGTATAATTAAGTTTGTTGCTAGTCCGCCTATTCGTGTGCTTAAATAATTAGATTGTGTACTATTGGTGTAATTGTGTAGGTAGCAACAAAGATAATATACTGCTCAAAATACAAGTTTCATTGAGCATGTCATATGTATGGGATTCCTCGATCTATGTATAAATTCTCTGTAATGTGTATTTGCTTGTTTATATGCATTTTACACGTTCAACAATTCTTAACTAATATTCATACGCCAATTTTTTAACCCTTGTATTAAGAGAGGGATTATGATTTGATTCGGGCAATCTCATCCTTTATTTGCCCCCTTTATAGTATATACTTTTTTTATTTACACATTAAGTTTCTTTCCCCTTATAATCTTTAATATCTAATATGGAAATAAATGATTTTAGAATTTTATATTTTGTCCTAGACAAATTCCCATAACGAAATAAATAGTTCGTGCTCATTTCTCGATTTCAAGTTCACACTATTACATCAAACTTGAGTAGTTTTTAACGTCAATCACTTGTCGGGCAATTGTGTGTATATCAATGTGTGGGGACTAGGATGTGGGTAAGGTGCTTACAGTTTGATATGGCATGTACTTCCTTTGATTTGATACAAGAGTATTCCCTCGTTGCTTTTCTAACTTTTTTTATATATCATAATTAATGATTTAATGATAATAGAAGCAAAACATTTAAAAATATTTTAAATTAACAAAAACGTAACTCTAGTTTTGAATACACTTCCAACTTCACATTCATTCTCACAAATAAATTCTATAAGCAATAACATGCTTTAATCTTGAACTGAAGAGTCTCCACTTGCCTAAATTTTTTGTAACAAAAAAAAAATAATAATAAAGGAAGTAGTAGACGAGTTCTCTAGCACACGGTCCATCATGTAGTCATAAATATTCCAAATTTGATGGGGGCATGGAGTAGATTAAGATAGAAGAGGAGTAATGTAGATAAGTGGGAGGTTTGTTTTATAGTTTGAGTATAGAATTGCGTAGCATATATATCAAGGAGGGGTATGAAGGGAACACTATTATCAAGAGTGACAGACAGACTGTAATAATATAGAAGATGGAAGGAAGGAAGGAAGAGGGGATAGCATATATATTGCCGTTATGGACAAAGCATGGGGTTGGAGCTTCCTGACTGGAGTTCTTCGTTTGCATTGCAAGATATAGATATAGATAACAAACAATACAACTTCATCAATAAATAGGTTAAGTGCATAATCATAATTTGATTGTTTCTTAATTGATTTGACGCAATTTTTTCCCTCAATGGTAAATTCATCTTTTAAAAAATTGCATAAATTACATTATTGATTAAAATTAAATCAGTTGTTGCATTCATTTTTTTTTTGGAGGTTGCATTCAATGGCATTAGATGCAACATTAATGTGTATCAAATTTTTATTATGAAACCTCAAACCTACCCTTTTTTATTTTATTTATTTATTTGTGGAACTTGAACTTGAACGGGCTAGTTGCTGTTGTTTTAACATTTTAATTTTTTACCTCTTTTTTTTTTTTTTTTTTTTTTGTAATATTTGTTATAGTAAAATGAGTAGTACTGTTAAAATCATAACGACGAAGAAACTAGATGATATATATCTAGAAAAAGGGACATGCAGAGTTTGACATAAAATTCATATGTCAAGGTACTCTATCTTTTATAATATTTAAAATAAAAATGAAAAGAAGTATTATGTGAATTTTTTTTAATGTATTTTGGTGATGTGTAATGTAGGTATTATTAATATAAAAAATAAGAATGTGTTGATGAGTTTGTCTTTTTATTAATTTATACAATAATAATAAAACATCACAAAGAAAAAAAGAAAATTGACATTTTCTTTTGTACTCTTTTATTTATATAATTGAAATACTACATAAAATATGAGTTATAAAAGCTCTGGCATGAAATTCTCTTTACCAAGCTTAGCATATCCTTAATTTCATGTGTAGTATTAATACTCACTTCAATTTTTAAATTTTTTTTTTTAAAAAGACCATAATAGAACACTTGCAACACTTTCTCTGATCTCAATTATATTCTTTATAATAAAGAATTTTGATGAAAAATGGAGAAAAAATGAATTGCAACAGTATTTCTATTTTAAAATTAGTTTAATGATTATGAATAATAAATTTTTAAACTTATAATATCACTACTTACATACATAAAAAATATAATATTATTTTATCTTATTTTATACAATTATATGATCATTCTTTACTAAATTGATAGCCCATTTACTAATAAACTGGGGTTGGGCAATTGTTTATAATCTTACAAAGAGCTCATGTTAGCATATCAGTCGACTATAACCGTTCGGACTGGGTTTCCTGTATCAACTGCTCTGACTAGCTGAGAGTTCATCCTGTTTTAATTTTTATTTATAAAACAAATTAAAAAATAAATATTTTTTAATATATGTAACGCGATATAAATCATAAATTTATACGGATAAGTTAGCCTAGTCCGGTCCAAGGAAACCGGCCCAGATACAGTTGAATTAATTACAACCGTTGGATATCAATGAAACGCATCGAGACCGTCGAAATAAGTCGGTCGGAAGTATAAAATGGAGACGGCATAAAACAACCCTCTGCAGGGAACGATTCATCCGAAGATCGGAACTTTTGGGTAAAATAACAAATTTAGGGTTTCACTAACAAGGTGCGACCTTCACTGTTCTACCCTCTTCTCGTATCGTGTCTTATTGTAAACGTACGTATATCCGAACTTTTTTTTTTATTTAATTGACGCTTATGTTTCTCAATTTGTCGATCTTGTTTGTCTATTGATTTGGCCACCCATATATGTGTTTGTGATTATTGAATCATGTTTTGTGTGTGTGTGTATGATTATTGAATCATGTTTTGTGTGTGTGTGTGTGTGTGTGATTATTGAATTCATGTTTTTTTATGGTGGGGGTGGGGGGTCTGAATCGCTTACATACCATGCCAAATTGAGTGTCCTATATTGGGTTCACATGATCAATTGTAGAAAGCCCATACAAGCTTCAAATTTCTTCTCGGAAGGCAATGACTGGCTTTCATATCACGGATATTAGTACCAGATTATAGATTCTTCTCCGTGATGATGTGTTAGCAAATTTTCCTATATGCAACATGAATTCACTTGGTTTCCCATTATTCCTGTTTTAGGCATACTGTATGGTTTGTATTGTTATTGATTAAATGTGTGAACATTACAGGTGAGATTTAGTACCTAAGCAAAAACGGTTTTTAAATTTTTTTTTTTATCATAAATCTATAAATTAGACAAATTTTGTTAGATGTGCACACATGGTATATTGAAAATTGTGATAGAAGGTAAGCATATTGGTGGTTTTATAAAAACTAATACTGGCTACGCGTTGTATATAAAGTATATTTGATGCATCTCTAATTACTGGTGGTCTTTGATATGGTACGATTAGAGCTTCTTTTATAACTTGATATTGAAAGAGAACACACATGGTGAATAGTAATGTGATAATTATTTGTCTGATTTAATGTCAAAAAAGAAAAAAAAAAGGATTGGACCTTCTCATGGTAAGCAGACTTGACTATATTCTTTGTTTCTTTAAACTGTAGGTGATTTTGTTCATAGAGATTAAAAAATTAGTAGGTTTTTTAGTGTTATTTCCTTTTAGCATATTAGAATTCCAAATTGATGAGTATATGTTCAATACAGCTAGAAAATGCCTCGATATGATGATCAATATGGTAATACCCGCCTGTATGTTGGTCGGTTGTCTTCACGAACACGTTCACGAGAACTGGAGCACATCTTCAGCAAATATGGGAGGTAATTTTATTTTCGCTTTCGTTTTCCCTTATGGTGTTGATTGGATTGGACATGTAATTTTATCAGAAGCAGTCATTTGAAGATATAGTTTAAAATGAAAGGATATGCCAAAATGTGTACTAGATTATGAAGGGGTTACATTTGTTCTGGTAATAAACTAAGTGGTGAAAATCTTAGCTTTATTTCTCTTAGGAGCCATAGGTGCCTTCTGAAGTGTCAATGTATATCTTAATTAACGTCTGTTACGTTCCTGTATGACATAATTATCTTGTGGTTCTATAGTAACTTTCTTCCCGCTGCCTAAACATATTTTATTGATATTCTCTTGCCAAAGATATGTGTGCTGTTGAGTAATGGACACTTGAAAGAAATTTAAATGTGAAAATGTTTTTAAATTAGAGTAGTCTACTGTTAGCCACTTCAAGAGGTACTTAACATAAGCTCTGTTATATGCCTAATGCCTCCTTAGAGGAGACGTTAAGCAGCTGTAACATGTAGGTAACAATTGTTTATGTGAAGCTTTTTTCTACTCAGGTCACATTGTTAATCATGTTATCCATGAAGGAAACTTTGTGTCTGTGTCCCTAGGTGTCTGGCTGTTTTAACTTAATTCTATTGTTGAAGGTTTCTGGGCTTTTGCCTGGCCTGGAGGTCAATGGTGGGTGGGTATCCCTTTGGTGGATTTGGTGGAGTCTCTTGGCAAGTGTTAGGAGACTTTGGCGATTCTTTCTGTAGTATTTTCATGTTTATATGCAAGCTACAAACTCAAACTGGTGTTTAGTTCAATTTGTCGGGCGATGTATGATGCACTTCCAGTACTTAAGTAATGATGGCCTTACTATTTCTGGCAACCATTTCCGCAGAGTACGAGATGTGGATATGAAGCACGACTATGCTTTTGTTGTATGTATCACTATCCTATTCGTTTCTACTGTAGTATATAATTTTTTCATATATAGGTGTATATGTATATATTGATTTTAATGATGTGACGAGTTTATGCTATCCTCTGGATTTTGTCATTGCTTGTAAACTAAAATTGCAGGATTTCAGTGATCCTCGAGATGCAGATGATGCAAGATATAGCCTTAACGGTCGAGAATTTCATGGGCATCGTCTTATAGTGGAATTCGCCAGAGGAGTACGTAGCATCTCATATTTTCTGTTTTGGATAGTGGCATGTACATAATGAAACTTTAGATAGTGACATTCGTGATAAGAAATTAAATGTAGTCCTTGATACATTAATTATATGTTGTTTTCGCGGTCTTTCCTCTACTGGTGTTCAAGTGGTCAAGCAGATTGAGGTGAAAGGTGACGTTGCTGGCCGTCAGCGGATCACTTCCTAGTTCACGATATTATTTGTTATTCCTAGTAAGGTCTTAGCCATCATGTGATGTTATTCAGCAGGACTGATATATTTGATGTTTTACTTTCTGTAGATTCCCCGTGGACCTGGTGGTTCTCGAGATTATATGAGTAGAGGTCCTCCTCCTGGGTCTGGACGTTGCTTTAATTGTGGCCTTGAGGGTCACTGGGCTCGTGACTGCAAAGCAGGGGATTGGAAGAATAAATGTTATCGTTGTGGAGAGAGGGGTCATGTAGAAAGGAACTGCCATAACAGTCCCAAGAAGCTGAGGTAATTTGACCTTCAAGCTTGTGCAGCATATTTGCCTCATTCCATAATTGTGCAAATGCCTTGTTAATTCATGTCCTTTCTTTTGTGCTTGTTTCAAAGCCTTGCAAGTTGTAGACTACCATTTTAATATAGTTCATGTTTTCTTGTATTTTGATAGCCGGCGTGAGAGAAGCTATTCACGGTCACCAGTGAGATCAAGTTCTCCTCGCCATGGCAGAAGGCGGAGCCGAAGTTCCGGCCGAAGTTTCAGCCGTAGCCACAGCTACAGGTTTGTTTTCAAATATGAAATTATTAATTGGTTGCCCAAACAGCACATCCTTTAATTTTCTTATTTAGCCGCATTTTTTCTCTATGTGCTCTTCTGGTTAGGTTTTGGATGATAATAATTCTTTCCTGTTTTCTTGCCCTGCAAAATTTTGAAAATTAAGAACCTTTAGCTGATCTATTATTGGAAGAGGGATTGGAAGGTCTCATGAAGCAATACTCTGATCTATGAAAGGAAAGTGGCCTACACAATAGTTAGGTTTTATTGTCACCTAGTTTTATATTATGTTTTAAACCTTTGATTTCTGATCTTAGCAGTTTTCCCTTTTCTTGCCTGGGAAATGTTCTGTAATTTTGAGTCTGTTTTTCCTGATTTTACAAAAGGGGAATGGGCGGAAAGGTCTCTGGGAAGGACTTTTGGTGTGAATAATCATAGGGAAATAAAAAGGTTTCTTTTGTATTTTCATTTACAATAAATATTCTGGGTTCTTTGGTGAGTTAAATTTCTGAATTCCTGATCATAGCAGTAGGTCAAGATCTCCTCCAAAGAGAGAGAGAATGACTGAACACAAGAGCAGGTCAAGGAGCTACAGCAGAAGTCCTGATCCGGAGAATTATCCACAATCTATGAAGGCAAGGAAGTGCAGTCCAACACCTGAAGATGACAGTCCCATTGAGAGAGCTAGTCTTTCTCGCAAGAGGGCAGATGGATCTGACAATGGTGAGAGCCCTAGGGCTAGGAGCAGCAGTCCTATCTATTCACCGCAGGTGATTACCAGTGCAGAGGACCACCATGAGAGTGGGAGCCCTTCTGCTACAAGGTCTGATGGCCCACTGGAAGCAAATGGGGAGGCTAATGGCCTTAGTCGCAGCCCCAGTCCTGAAGAAAAAAGTCCATTGGACGATGACAATTATAAGAATAACTCCCCGTGAGGCAGCAAGTCATCTTAGATTGGCATTTTTCTTTGCTAATTATTGTCATTTTAATTATGATCATACCTGTAGGTTTTGGACTGACTTTTATACTAAACGGAGAACATTGTGAACGTGAAATGTTGTTCCGAAAGAATTGTTCCGTCTGTGTTATATTTTTATGCTTTTGTGATATAGGAGCTTGAAGAGTTGCTTAAGAGATCTCTCTTGCCCTTTTCATTATGGTTATTATCGTATATTGCGAAAATTGTAAATGTTTTGACACCTACTATATATATATATATATATATATATATATTTTATTATTATTTTTTTTTGAATTTCATTACCGATAGAATTACAATCGCACAATATGAACATATAATATGAATTAAAAATATATCAATTTTATTAACAATATAATATGAATTAAGAATATATCAATTTAATTGTGTTAATATCTAGTACTTTATATTGGTGGGTCACATTCACATATTTACCTTTCCAAGAATTAACATTATTAAATTAACTCATAATATATTTATTGTTATTATTTATATATATTATTGAACATATTCTAATGATCTCCATGTTCAAGTGTATATAAAATTCAGATAATTCTCAGCCAGAGTAAAAGTATATAAAATTAAGATAATTCTTGGTCAGTACAGTGAAAAGAAAAAAAACTTCTCATCTAGTTCTCATATATTTCTAATCTTACCATACAGTTGACATTACTATGCAGTTGTCAATGTAACTATCTGATACATTATATTATTGTAGATAATAATATTATATATAATAATATAAATTTAATAAGAATAGTTGAAATATGAAAAATTATATGAAAATTATTTTTTTCAATATATATTGGCCGAGAATTGTCGTTATAAAATTTTGGGCTTTAGTTGTAACGAGTCTGAGGCCCACTTCAGCTCATCAGTGGGCGGTGAGAGAGTCCATAACTTTTCATCACTCGGGCGCTTTATCTCCTCCCGACCAGAAGAGATGTCATCGCTTCTATCACACCTTCTGATGGTGGCTCCGCCGTGTACGGCCACAGTGCAGTCGGCGGCAAACCGGCGGCAGCAGAGGGTCAAGTCAAACACGAAGAAGGGTGATAAAATCAAGAAGATAAGCGGCGGCTTCAAACCTGAAACCACAAACCTAGGCTTCACCAGTGAGAAGAAAGATCCAGTGTGGCAGTGCGTGAAGGGCTGCGGCGCATGTTGCAAGCTTGATAAGGGTCCCACCTTCCCTTTCCCCGAGGAAATATTTGATGACCCTTCTGATATTCAGGTTAGTTTCCCATTTCTCCTTTCTCAATTTTCATTTTGTGTATTTATATTATGTGGAGTATTTGTTTTCTACATTCAAGCGATATGGGTTTATTTATTGATGGATTTTGAAATGATAATCTTTAGCTGTATAAAAGCCTGATAGGTCCAGAAGGATGGTGTATACATTTCGAAAAAAGCACAAGAACCTGTTCAATTTATTCTGGTGAGCATTTCCTCAATTTAAATCTGTGATTGGACCTTTTTATTTTTGTTCTGATCTCTTTTTAAATATTTTTTGATGTCATTCAGATCGGCCTTACTTTTGTCGAGTAGAACCAGGTATATTTGAACAATTATACGGCATTGACAAAAGGAGGTTCAATAAGGAGGCTTGCAGGTTCATACATTTATTCTTTCTGAATTTTAAATCACGTTTTAGACAACATTATTTAGAGTTCACACGATTTAATTTGGTTGAACTTTATTAAGTAGATTGATAAAAGGTCATAACATTCATTTGATATATATTCTTTGGGCTTCGTGAACTCAGCCTTTTTTAGCCAATATTTATGGTCACGTTTTTAAATTTTAGATATTCGACTAGAATAGTTAGGATCTCTAAAATTTAAGTCAAAACAAACGAGGTTTATATACACAATTGAATATATTCCAAGTTGTAATTATGGTATTCACGCGGAGTCATACTTGCTCGTTCTTGCAGTTTGTGTGTAGATACAATCAAAGCTATATGTAATTATGGTATTCACGCGGAGTCATACTTGCTCTTTCTTGCAGTTCGTGTGTAGATACAATCAAAGCTATATATGGTTCTCAATCAAAAGAGTTGGACAAGTTTAATTATGGTATAAGGGGCAAACCTACTGAATGATTTGGTCATTTCCGGTGTAGATTATGAAGGTCATCCTTTTCTCTCAGGAGTTGGTATGTTGATGTGGTATATTCCTGCAGTGTGGAGCAACTGCTTGCAGTCGATAGCCGAGAGTAGCATTCTAGCATTACATGACTTGCATTTTTAAAAACAACAGGAGTGATTATTGCTGATTTGCAGTTGTGCTCAAATTCTTTGGGGGTAATTCTTTTTGTTAGGTTTTTGTAAAACTATTTCAAGAGAAAAACTATATGAAGACGGTTCAAATACATATCAGTAGTATTCTCTCAGTCTCCATTAATCATTTCATTTATATATATCCTCACGAAGCAAAAGGATAAGGTGATACATCATTTGCTTTGTGCATTTGCAATGATATGGCACCTGTAATTCTGTTTTCTTTGTACTTCGAACAAATAATTTGCTCCTTGAAGCACACGCTGCAAAGCAGAAAAATGAAACTCGAAATACAACCTGGCAATTGCAAAGAGCTTTAAAAATTAAAAAGGAAATAACCTGGGAAACAGCAGGAAAGAAATACTCCATGTAACAGAAGAATAACGGAACTGGAACTGGGACCCAGAAGAATCTCTGTTTCTCCAGATTACGAATCTTCGCCAATAAAACTGAATGATTCGCCACCTAATATAAGAATGAAAAAGACGAGATTATTCGGAAGATCCGCAGATGACAATCACCGAAAGCTGGGATGGAAATATGTGATTTCCTGATCCATTATTTGCTTCATCTCTATTATTACAAATGTATAAAAGATTGTCACATTAAATTTCTAATTTTAACTCCCATGTATTCGATAGTTTGAAATTCTTTTCTACAATTTTTCAAAACATAATATAGGAAATGAAACATCATTGGTACGGTAGGGTACGGTACGTTAAATTGGGAAATCTTGGAATAAACAAATGAAATTAATCTCTACCTTAAGAAATGAGACACCACTAAACCATAGAAATATTTTTATCGCTGAAACCTTGGATATAAAATTTCGTAAGTTAACCAAAGTTTAACCACAGAATCTCATTCACTCCATTTAAACGAGACTTTAAACAAAAATTATTGCAAACCTATTTACCCTGTAAAACTTTTTGACCATAGGAATTTACCGCATTAACAGCCTGCAACTAAGGTAATCCACTAACGTACCTCTTTGGGGGGCTCTTATGAACCTGGTTAACAGAACATAAAACTACATAAATACCCTTTGATTGTCAATTCCCCCATGTAACACATGAACGGTAATTTTGTACAATTACGCGATATTTTTGAAACCGCAACATATAAATAATGTCATCCTCCCACATTGCCAGTTCTCTCACGGTGCTCTCCCGCGGTGAGAGCCACCCTCCCCGAATCAATTCCGATCAAGAAACACCACCACATTACCATACAAAACATGAAGATGCTAAAAGCCTTGTTGATCATCTTCACATTTCTTTACACATTCGATTCCTCTGCACATTCTGCTCCCTTACCAAGTCCTCCAAAAGCACCCCATAATGTATTACAAAACAATGTCAAGAAAGCACCCCAACGTATGTCCCTAAGAGATATGTACAATAAATTAAAAGCAACAAAACCTAAACAATATCTAGATGCTCACAATGCATTTAGGCTCAAAATGGGCATGCCCCCTTTGCAATGGGATGCGAAACTAGAAGCATATTCGCGTGTTTATGCATCCAATTTAGCTAAAGATTGCAGAGTATTGAAGCACTCAAATGGTCCATATGGGGAGAATATTGCGTGGGAGCTATACGGAGAATTTAATCCGGCTCAAGCGGTGAAAAGATTTACTGATGAGCAAGTGAATTTTGATCTGCGAAATAGTGTGTGCAACTGCCCACCCATTTCAAGTAAATGCAAATGTGGCCATTTTACACAGGTTATATGGAAGACTACTAAAAGGGTTGGGTGTGCAGAAGCTGCCTGCAGTGGTGAGAGGGGAAAACTTGTTGTTTGTTCGTATGATCCGAGAGGAAATGCTCCCGGACAGAACCCTCTTCGACCCCTCATATAATGGCACAGGGGAATTTTCCTGTGGGCGAGTATGATTGGAGATTCAAGGCTAGGTTAATTGTGTATGGTACATGTATATTAAGTGTATGCTGTGTGCTTTTTGAGATAATGAATCTCAAAGCATAGCATCACTAGAACTTCTTGATTTTGCCAACTCCAGGGGATATATATGAACTTATTTGACTTGTAATGATATTTTATGAGAATTTTGTTCTCTCACTTCTATATGCACAATGCACATGATTTATAGTTTATTTCAGATTCAGATAAACAATTTGGACTTGATAATGAATCTTGAATCTTCGGAATTAGGGTTTAATCCTGCCTAATTTTTTGCAGGAACGTAGTAAGGAAAAAAGTTGCATGTTTTATTTCCATTTCATTTCGTGGAATCTAAATTGGAGATATGAAAGCTAGGACATGCATATTCAGATTGAGTTTACCATATTGTCCTCTATTGTATTTTTCATCTGTCGACCCCAGAGTTGATCTGATCACACGGTACAAGTCAATCTCTTCGATCAAATCTTTCATCAAATACTCAAATCCATCAATTAAGAACACTAGAATATATTCTGTAACATAATAAGAACAAATGCCCTGAGAAAGTTGGATGGCATGATAAAGAGATAGCCAAGAAATTTCATTTAGTATTTAAGTTGCTCAACATACAAATTATCTATGTTAGATTCTTCCAACAATCGTACACATGCCCTGATCTGCATAAATAAAAACCCTAATCTAGAAGGTTGTATGTATCATGTTTCTTTCTCCTCGTACTTTCAAGATCCTAGAATTTCTTCCATTGATCATATCTTGGCCGAGAACAACTTGTGATGAAGAGCATAAGGAGCAGCAAGGGAAACTTTATTCTGAATAAAATACTGTTGTCTGTAACTGGAAACCTTTGGTGAAGAAGGACGGCCAGCAGAGATAGGTAGACATGATGCTGCTAATAGTTGAAGCCCCAATAAGCATATTCATCACAACAATCTGCAGCTGAATAGCCTCTAGAGGAGAGGCTCCTCCCATGATAAGCCCAGTCATTGCGCCAGGAAGTGATATAAGGCCCACAGTTTTGGCATTGTCCAGCACTGGCGACAAAGCTATGATCAAAGACCTTCTCACCTGCTGGAGTGTTGCTTGGCGGGGTGTTGCCCCAAGAGCCAACGCTGTCTCCACCTAACAAATATAATCATTTGAAATAGCTAAGACTTTAGGCCAAAATTCTAGTTCAAAAACCAGAATCCTTTTCAATTTCAAAATTTGCTATCCCATCCCTAAGAAAAAGACTATGTGATGGCCTAAGTTACATAGACCTAGATGGTGTGATAAATGATTCAAACACAGACACTACTAGTTCTGCAGCACGGCAGCGTCCATTCCCTTGTCCGCGTATTAATTACTGATGCAGGTATTTTAGCATAAACTAAAAGTTCCATGTAACAAATTTAACAAAAATGAATCAATTGCAACGATCTTTCTATTATATCTAAGAATTTACTTTATTAGAAAGAGTAGTTACCAGGTTCATTTGTGTCCTAATATCATCTCGGAGTCTTTTCATTGTGACTCCAGTGACGGTCATTGCGTTACCAACCATCATTCCTGCAACGGGAATGATGTATCTTGGAGTGAAAGGGAAAACAGTGAGCAGAACCAGCAAGAACATTGTGATTGCAGTTCCAGTGAGAATAGAGGCTCCTGCAACATACTTTCCGCGGGGAACATGTTTGGCTCGTTGACCAGCTGTATAACCAGCAACAACTACCTGCCAATACATACATAGAAGCTATTGATCATCTAAATAAAATAGAAAGTCCGCTCTTTTTAAAACAAGTTCATATAAATTTGATACAATAATGGGCTCCCAGCATCCAAATACGGCATCAACCTTGACCCTGAATATCTGAAATTTCAATCCTTATGACAGATCAACGCATCATGTTTGATAAATCGCAAGATGCTACGATTAACTCGACAAGAGCAGGTTATGAGATATATTTGGGTTACTTACTACTTGCACAGGACAGTTCATATTATAAAAGGTTGAGTAAGATTTGGCATAGCAGAGGAAGCTGAGAACTAGAAAAGAATTTAATAGATGTTTAAACAGTATGGTTCAGAACAAGAATTCAGGGGAACTGTAATGAGTGAAAATTGCTCAATGATTAGTGGGGATCCATATTTCATAATTTCTAGATAATCAGACAAGAGGATGGCTTTACCAAGACAGTGGAAAGAAGCTTGGGATGACACAAGAATTTAATATTAACCGTTTCTCCTTAGATCTTTATGAAAGCAAGTAGTAAATAACAGTAGATTTAATCAAAATTTTAAATCCTCCATTTTCGTTATAGTCTTTAATCAAAAGAAAAGGTAAACAAAAACAGTAATATGTTGGAAGATCATGCGTAATACCCCCTTTTCCTATAATCAAAACTTAGCACGATCATATCCCCCAACCATTTTTTATAGTACTTAGATAACATCCAATTCCTTATCCCCACAAATGACAAAACCTCGATATTCTACAAAACCAACAACAACACAATCAAAAACTCAAAATTTTCTTTTCACCTCCTCGTCCTCCTAAATCTTCAAAAACAAATTAAAAAACAGAGGATAAAATAAGTGAAAACCATACCATGAACAGATAAGCAGCAATAATCCAAAGACTACTACCCTGACTGAAAATGAACTGAAGAACAAATCCAATAACAGAGAGCTGAAGGAAAGCCCTGATAATGGAGTAAATCATTTCAGCTTCCATTCCCAACTTCTGCAAATATGACAAAAACACAGCCAACAGCACCACCACTGTCGCCAGCACAGGCTTCACCATTCCCTTCATGAAATCCATTAGCCATGCCCATTCCATCACTACTGCAATTACCCAATTCAATTCTACAACTCTTTTGCCAAATTATGACTACCCCTTTATGTCTACATATATATATATATATATATATATATATATATATAAATGTATACCGAAGATCAAATGGTGTGTAGTACTGTATATATTAATTAATTATTGAAGGGGTAGAACAGAAACGACCTTCCCCTGATGGGAATGAAGGTTTGCAAAAGTGAAAGCGATGGAGAGGGTGATTAGAGGTAAGTCTGTTTTTTAATGGAGAACAGATGCTTGTTTAATCATCTTCTGGGGTAGATCGATTAGGAATTTCGTACCACGGCCACAGGGAAATATGGGTCCCAGACGGAGGGCCCACCTCCTACGTTAGTCTTCTTGATACTGCAAATGGTACACCGTACACTCCATATAGTATCACTATTATATAAAAAGAAATTAAAAAAAAAAAACTTCTTGTAACAACTTTGCTCTTGTTAAAACAAATAGTATGAGAAGCAAAAATATATATGACCTATATTACTTCACTTACCAAGTGAATAAGTAAAGAATGACCTTTTTTTTGTAATTTTACTTTTTTATCAAAGTTTTCATATATAAGGATAACTTGCTTTTGATAATGATACATCATTAATTTCACATGATTCTTGATTTATTTTCTGCACAACTTTCATAATGTATAGCATTTTTTATTTACTTATGCATTATGGAATAAACAAATACTTTATTTTATCTTGGACATATATAATAATGAAAACTGAAAACATGACAACTCATACTTTTGAATATAATTCGCATATTCACATATTCTAATAATAGTGGTTTAAACAAAAACTATTAAATTAAAATAAAAAACTATCCCCTTTCTTTAGACTCTCCTAGATTTTATGTACAACATAATATACTAAGTTACCAATATAATCTAAATTTGGTTGGTAGTTATTTCTTGAATTTACGAAGGAATAATTAATTAGGTATGATAGAAGAGGTAGAATATAAACAACCTTCCCTAGTGGAAATGATGAGTAGTATCTTTTGAGAGAGACCGGTAGTTGATAAGCGATAGAAGGAATGATGGTATTTGTGTGTCTTTTGTTTTGTTTTTTTTTGTAATAATGGAGAAAAGGTTCTTTTTAATTAATTAAAGAGTAATCTCGTCTCCTTTAGGGAATTATGAGGTTCGTAACACGAGCACATGCAAACATATGATATGAGTCCCACCTCCTAATTCTTTTGACTTTTTTGCTACTACACATATACTACATTATACATATATACAAATACATAGACTAATTCATAAAAATAACTCACAAATCAATTATAATTTGACATATATATATAATTATAATATCTTAAAATAATAAATGATGAGTTGGATATCGCTATATTTTATATAAAAAAATAATAAATGACAAGTTGAATCTCATTATTTAGAAATTTATCTTATAGTTTAATTTGTGGACATAAATATACTCCGTTGTATAAATGTACTACTCCCTCCGTTTATACGACCTTTCTTTCGACCTTCATTCTCAACCCCCTACATTAATATAACATTTTACATTGATTGTCCCACCTCATAATTAAGTATTAAACATTGATTTTATTTTATTTGTCAATTTATTATTAGTATTAGAAAGTTTCTTATACTTTGTCTTTCTTTTTGGTAATTTCATCTTATGCGGAGAAGGTCCTTTTTATTCTACTCAATCTTCTCTTTTATACTCCATTCAGATATTAATTAGTTGAAAATTATATAGTCAAATAATATATATTTTTAAATTTGTTATAGATATTTAATTAATGATAAAATAAAAATATTATAACGACAAAGTTTTGAAAATATAATATTGTAATAATTAAAAAAATGCAAACGTATCTATTTTTGTAAAATAAAACTTATTTGAAATGTACCTCTTTGTAGGAAATTGAGAAAGTACAATTCAGTACCCTATTACTTGCCAAATTCGTGTGCAAGTAATTACATCTATTTTTTTAATTTTTATTTTCTCTCTTTTGAAGAGAGATTGTGGGAAAAGAATAATTATACTTGTAGGCTTCAACCGCTGGTTAGGTTTATTTGAGTTAGTATGTTTGTGGCAATCCATTGTATATTGGGTTTTATTTGAGTGGGATTACGGGCTTGTTTTGGAGTTATTTTAAAATAATTTTTAATCTAAAAATTATTTTCTAAAACGATTTTTATAGCAACTTATAATTTAAAGGAACTCAAAAATTCATTTTTTAAATTAAAATTGGATTCCTGTTTAATAACGACGCCGTTCCATTTAAATTATAGAGGAAGTTCTGATTTCTTCTTCGAGTCTCCATCTTCTTCTCCGTTCACTTTCACTCCCTCCCATTCCCCAAAGGTAGAAGATGAGTTTACTCCTAAGAAACGCCATCAAATCGGGTTGTCTTGTTCGGGTCGGTCACCAAAACCAACGAATCAACTCCTTGTTCCTCCACTCGTCGAGGGCTTTCTCCACGGAAACTGAAAACCCTAATCAGGACTCTTCAAATATAAACTCATTTCTCCGAAATTCATCCAAAGGTTTGCCCTATATCTTGTGTTTCATTCCGATGGTCATCTGTCTTTATTTTGTTTAATATTATTATTATACACTTCGATATTATTGAAATTTCCGGAATGAAATTGAACTGTATTTCTTTCAATCGTGTTTTTTTTAAAGCTAGGCTAGGGTTTAGATGAAGTAGGGTTTT
Source organism: Centella asiatica (assembly GCA_014636745.2). Classification (NCBI taxonomy): domain Eukaryota; kingdom Viridiplantae; phylum Streptophyta; class Magnoliopsida; order Apiales; family Apiaceae; genus Centella; species Centella asiatica. The sequence continues at coordinate 30,007,825 of CM025782.1, read as the reverse complement.
TTAGTTTATACATTTATTTGTAATGTAAATTATTTTGTGTACAGTTTATTAATGGGTGTGGTTTTTCCTTATCAAGGCTTCACCCATTTTTATACTCGTGTTTATTTCAGTGGAAGGGCGGGTAAATTTCTCCTTAAGGAAGAAATGAAGAATTACATATTAATAAGTTTTTATTTGAACTATGTGATGATATGTTGGAAGAGTGAGAGAGTAGAATGTGATAAAAGATCTTTCAATGTATATAATCTATTATTGCTAGAATTTATGAAAAGACTTGAACAGTTTACTGAAAGGTTTTCAGCGTAAAGGTCTGAAAACTTTTATCCATAGTACTTCCTCCGATTCGTAAAAAAAGGTTTATTGTGAATATTATTAAGGTTGTATGTTTGATTAAGATTTACATCTACCAATAATAAGTTTTTTTTCCCTTAAAATTGTTTCTAATCTCCAATTGATGATAAGGTAAGAGTATTATAATGATAAATTTTAAGAACTATAGCATTATAATAAACAAAATTATGCAAATTCAACTCTTTTTGTGGAAGAAATTTTATTCTCAAATGTAACTCTTTTTGTGAAATGGAAGGAGTATTAATCCAGTAAAATCTGTCCTTGTCTCTTTGTTGGGGTTTTTCAGGTTTATATTATGGGATAGTGCTTGGCATCTCAAATCATACAACAAGGAGTGATATTCTCAATCTGTTGGATGGATGTAATGTGACTCTTGATGATCTCAAAGTCGAGTATAATCGTGCTTATGCACCTACGGGAATGTAAATTTCTCTTTATGCGCTTCACCTTCTGTTTCTACCTATGCATATTGGGTTACTTATGGTTCTAATTGCATCCCTCTCATTGCTTTGATTTTCAACATCTACACTTTTAGGTTAGGATATATGCAAACATGCTCATAAAAATTCATATGTATGTATATATTATCTTCTAGATCAATAGCTTTGAAGTGAACAGAAGAGTGACTCGCTTAATTTCTTGTTTCCTTATCTACAGCATTTTTTTGGCTGCTACCAAGCTTACTTCTTGGAATGGTATGTTAACATTTTCTTCTGATGATTTGGCAGGATGGTTCAGTTCCCTTCTAAGAGTGACTTCGATGCTGCTATAAGGACAATTGGCAGGAAGGGTCGCCTGTATAGACTGGAAAGAGTAATACTATTTTTGTACATATAATCATCTCCAAATTATAACACCAAATATGATATTCTTCTGCAAATATTTCATTTATATTATGCTTAATGTCAGATTGATCACTCACGGTGGGATCTCGTTGCACCCTTCAATGGAAAGGCCGTAAGTAGAAGTTCTGGTTCTTTAACCTTTTTACTTTTGCTAAAGTACTACGGTATATATATTTATCTCCTTGAGAGATATTTGAGACATCACTTTTAATATTGGTGATGATAAACTTGAATTTCTACATTACGGACCCCTTTGTTTTGTGTTCTTTTCTTTTTTACGTGGATTTAGGAATTATTGAGCTTATATAATTATTTATACATTATATTGAGTATAAATTATATTATCCACAAATCTATTTGTCATTTGTTTTAACAAAATAAAATCGTTGTATGGGTATTGGCTAGAAACTACGCACGAATAAACTCCTATATAGGTAAATATTTGCAGTAAGCAGGTAATTAAATCGTGTAGATAGCACAGTTTACTTATGGTTGCCAGACCAATCTGCAAGATAGGAAATTTCACACATCAAACATGATAACTTCCTATTTTCTCTTTCCCTTGATAATCTATTCATACGCTTAATGGCGCTTGATCAACTGGTGTATTCAAACAAAAATGAGATATGCCCCGAAACACATTGTGGCTTATTATGTTGCATTTTCTCTTCATGCAATAGAGAATTTGCATATGAGAATTATATTTAGATCTTTTAAGATGAAACTGGTTTTTTTTTGCTTGAATATTCACAAACCGAGAGTAATTAAGCTGATGTCTTTTTCAGTTGTTACTGCATGGAATTGCACGCAATACCCTTCCAGATGATTTAGAGCGTTTTCTATCAGGTTGCCAGTATGATGCGTCGTCCATCCAGTTTATGAGGTACATACTGAATACGTTGTAGATTTCTGTTATCATACGTTCCACAGAGCATTTGTTCTACTGAAGTGAATAATTTGGATTACTGTTGCAGGCAGCCAGTACCATTGGCACTTGTACGCTTTCGCTCACCTACCCTGGCAATGCATGCATTCCTCACCACGAACATGAGATTTTGTCTCAATAGTCAAGTCTTGGTGCGAGTTCTTCATTAACTAACTTTTCAACTGAAATTTTGTACCTTTTTGGACCGAGTTCTCCATCAAGTGTTGGTGTTAAGATATACAGTGACTTCTCTAAATGCGTCACTTGTGTACCTCAACACAGCATGTCTTTAATTCTATTTCCGATTGGGCATTTGTAGATCAAAATCTTGCAATGTGACTAGTATCTTTAATCTGTCAAGGGTGAGAAATAATGGGATCGCGTGGTGTTGCTTTTGGTGGATGAGATGAATAGAAGAATAGAATTTACTCTCTTTTGTTCGTGCTTTTGTTATGCACCATGTAGGGTATTACCGTCCTTCATACGCATATGATTTTTTATTTATTTTATAAAAGCTAATTTAGACAATGTTAATAAATTCAAAATCAAGAGAATTTTGTTTGTTTCTAGTGAAAAACAGTTCTAGATAGTGAAACCATCCAAACAGTCTCAAGTGAGAAGTACGAGTTTAATAATCTGAAAAGATCATTTTGGAACGAGTTGTGTACTATTTGAGATATTAATTAATAACAAGCCCTAAAAATTTGTTTTAAAGACTTTGCTTGGCCGTTCACTTGTAAAATATCGGAGGAACTCCCTTCGCTCAATTGCTCTAAAGACGGCCTCATTTTACATACGAATGTTCGTATGCCACTGCGATGAATGAGATATTTGAGCATTAGCAGCTTTGTTTATTTTATTAATTTGTTATTCTTGTAACGGAAGAAGACATCGTGGCGAACTCTTTGAAAGTAGAATCACACCTCTTAGGTATTTCGTTTTTTACTTATTTCTCATCAAAATCTATGTTTCAAATTAAAATTGGTATATGAGTATTTTTTATTACTTATTTATTAATTTAACTTTTAATCCAAAATCTAAGAAGTAAGTTTTTGTTACTTTTTCATTGATTTTTGACTTTAAATAATTTTTTCATCCAAATACTTTTTAACTTATAATTTTAACACATTTTAACGTTAAGCAACAACTTAGATTATAATTTAATACATAAGCAGAGAATTGAAACCAACAAACACTTAAACTCTATACATGGTCTGATGTTCGATGTACAACTCCTTGGAGTATTTATCCCCACATTTTTAAATTTGGATCACACTAGTCATTTTACAATAGTCCTTTTACATTTAAAAAATGTTGTGCACCTCGACGGTGTGCATAGAATAAACACAGAAAATAAGGGAAATTCCTAACAAATTAGTACCTCATGCATTCTTGAGCAACAACAGAGAACATAAAAGGTACAGCACACATAAAAACGCTTTCGTGTTACATTTTCTGGTGTAATTTTTTTTTCTGGGTAAAGTTCTGACGTAATTTTTAGCTTCAAATACTACCGCTCAATTAGAAGCAAGATTCTAAAACGATGTCGAGGAGAATTAAATTCAACAGAGTACCTATCTCATAAGAATACTTCGGCAGATCCTTAAAACTAAGTTTGTTGTATTTTAGAGAATAAAATTAAAAAATTATACAAAAATCTTACTCCAGTAGATTTTCTATAATGAAATCATCTGTATTTTAAGGGAATTGACTGAACAATGATTCTCTATTTTTAGAGATTTATTATTCACATTTCTTCCCTTAACAAAATATTAAATATTTTTTTGGACTCACCACTTTTTAATCTTTTAACATAATTTTAATATATATAATATAATTTCAATATATTTAATATAATATTAATAATATATATAATATACAATATTAGTATCAATATTAATTATATTCAATATGTATTATATACTATAATATATATTATATAATATGTGATATATATATATATATATATATAAATATATAATATGGTTATAAATTATATTTTATTATATAGATAATATTATATATTATAATATATATATATATATATATATATATATATACACACATACATACATATAATAGATATATATAATTATAATATATTTATTTATATACAATTGTATTTAATATGTTATGTTATCATTTTGATTTTTGTAAATAATTATATAATATATTAAGTAGTGTTATTATTTTACGTAATATATAAACTATAATATAAGCATATATAATATAATTTTATATTATATAATTTACTTTTATATAATAATTTATATACTATAATATAATATAATGTTATATTATATCATACAAGATATGAAATATATCCTAATTAATTAATATGTAATAAACTAATTATGTAATTATATAATATTATCTACTATATAATATAATAGCCCATATAATATAATATAATATAACATAACATAATATATAATACTTTAGACACAATTGTACAATTATTAATCGTAAATAATTTTATTGACAAACTAAAATAATATAACAAAAAATTGTATAAAATATTTGAAATTATTATTTTATTTTATAAGTCTGTATAGTAAAAAACCTGATAAAATTAATTTGAAGAGACTATTAAAAGAATTTATATAAAGTATTATTTACCTATAAAATAGGGAATAAGTTAAGAGAATCCGGTGCAATTGGCCTACAAATGAAAATTAACAAGTGCGAGTTATCCATGCTAATAATTCCATAATTAACAATTGGCCTAAAAAATGAGTTAAGGAAAAATTGTTTTTTCCATAATTCCTCAAGTGAATAGTTGAAACGGACCCACACTCATGTGAAATAGAGCTTTGTAGAAATATTAATTTTTCATTGCGAAAATATCACTTCTCAGATGAATCATCATCGAGCATAATGTATAAAATAAACTCAAAGAACTTTTTTCTTTCCCAAAAAACTCATATCAACATCCTTCCCTAGTCAAGACGGTGAACTGAGATTAGAAAACTGATGGAGATGATTATCATCTTTCCCTTTTTTCAAGCAAGTTTCATTAGCATTTTGATGCAATGCTCTATGCTACACAGTTCTTAGTTTTCAGCACCTTCATTTCCGAATTGGTTGTTGCATTAGTGCCTCCAAGCATTTAACAGGAACTCCTTGTTACATCTTTGATTGACACTTATTTTACTTGGTGATGACTCGGTGTTGATGCAGATATTTTACCATGTTCTTGGCTCTTCTTGATGACATTTGATGCTATTGTTTTCAAAGGAACCGAAATATCTAACGGTAGAAGCACTTCTTGTAACTCATGCCACTCAAGATCTTCGAAGTCACCATCATCATAAACCACCCGATACCAACCAGCTTCTTTGTCAAACTCCATTACTTTTCCATTATATAACTTCTCGCCGAAAATTTTTTGAACTTTCCTTCCTACCAACCATTCTGCAGAGATTGTGTTTTTATGTGCCTCTAAATCGCTCACAGTCTCGCAGAGAATACGATTCCCATCACTATGAGTTACTGGAGGTACCCCATTTATGACAACGGCAGGTTCACCAGGCAACTCAAAAACTCCGGTCGGTAACGACTCCAGATTACCATCTTTGCGTTGGTTTTCCATTTCAACTGTTTCCTCACTTAACCTACAATAGAATTTGGCAGAAAATACTCAGAAAGTGATCATGGAAAGAGTTTTGGAGTAAAAAACTCTGTATATGAATAAGTGATTTACGTCAACGAAGACTCAATCATAAGTTTTTTTTTTTTTCATTCATCTTGGCCATCAGAAAATAATATACGAAGGGAATTATTATCATTACTATTAATATTATTTTATCACTAAGCATTTACCTGACTTACGTAAGAAGGTACAAATAGTCTATTACTCAAAGCAAATGTTAAGTTAAAACAAAAAAAAAGACATTGAAACTGTCAGCCACATGCAAAAAGTCAGTTGTACTCAGGAATAAGAATTAAGTAGTGCCTTAGCAATTAGCATACCATTCAGCATAATTTACACTCACAAGCCATGAGATGAGATTCAAATGAAACAAACTAACTAGTTGCCTTGTAAAGGTGAAAGTCACTTCTAGATACAAGTGAAGATGCATCCTTGGCATGCTGTTGGTTTGATTAAGCAAAGCATGTTTTGACCTTTATCTTAGTATTTGAATCCATCAAAGGTTCAGAAACATATAAGATATTTTCCAGGTAAAAGAACTCTGAACCAAACTCCCCATATCACAACACTGTGCGTCTCAGATTGCAACTTTAGTAACTTAATAATAGCTCAAAACCACAAGACGAGGAGCCTACATGATCTCCCTGTAGTAATTAATGCTACTATAATGTGACGAACACTAGAACTGCCTACCCCATAAGATCTATTGTTGCACTTCAGGTCATCAAGAAGCTACCGATCAAGAAATTGAACCACAAAGTCATCCCTACAGTTAGGGCTTAAAGGGGAACTCAATTATCATTGCAAAGGTTGGCGCTTAAACGACACAGTTTCAGTAGGCCCTCCGGTTCTTCGAATACAGCATTTCACACCGACGTAGTGGTTTAGATTACATTTTTGGCAATGTGTTTGGTTCATACTTCTCTGTACAGGTTGTTATTAGTGTGGCAACTCAACTTTCACCCATGTGTTAAGCAGCCGACAAGTGTTTGCCATCAATAAGAACCGCTCACAACATATATGCGAGTTCTAATATCTAATAAACCAATAAGTGCAATGAAAAAACCCTCGCCTATTCCATTGTTTTAAAGTATAATCAGATAACTCTAAGAAGAACTATAGATTTATTCTCTGTATATCTATCCCAATAAGGAATTTCCTAAATCTGGAATTGTGATTGGCAATACTAAATTAAACTATTTTTAACAGGAAAAAACTAAGAGCAATTGATTTGAATAGTAACAGAAATGGTAGTAATCAAGGAACAAGAATAGAATGAGATATAGAGGGAGAGGGAGACAATTCACATCAGAAACATTACACATAAAATTATTGAGAGAGAGAGAGAGAGAGAGAGAGAGAGAGACCTGCGATGTCAAGGTAGAGCCACTTCAGATCAAATTGATTTGAGGATTTCTTAGAAGCAGAAACCCTAGCTTGATAAGAATGACAAATGGCAACCGAAAGACGGTAATTAAATTAAATTGAACTTGATTCTCGCTACAGAGTCAGGTGAATGCCAAGGTTTGCTCTGCCGATATCTACCCCTGAAAAATAAAACGTTTACCGGCAACTTCTCTAGAGTCGATATACTCTAAATTCAAAGGAATACAAGTACCACAAAGCTATACTTTTACATGATTTTCGAAAGAAATATAACGCACAAAATTCTACCCCGCCACGTTTCACGAAAATGTAATATTTATATTTTTTTTAAATATTAAGATTGTTTTTTTAATCAATTTTTTTATGAAATTTGTTATGAATTTTTAAGTTATGAGGAAATTTATAACTTTGTAATTGATTTTTTTTAATTTATAACAAAATAACAAACAAAAAATTCAAATATAACTTTTTTTTTCCTAATGTAATTTTTTTTTTTGAAACTAAGACGGTATATATTTTGGTTCTAGTAGAAGGCCAATCACACTAGTTTATTTTAACAGATTTTTTATTTTATAGATTCAAACACAAGTTTTTATATTCTTACAAAATCTTTATTTGTCGCATCTATACAAAATTATCTATTTTAAAGTATACAGTAATAAAATAACAATATTCAAACTTTTTACTTTACATTATCTATATTATTTTAATCCAACAAATAACAATTAAACAAATATATTTCATTATTGTCTAATATTACTTTTAAATAGATTAAAAAAAATCTATTTTTTTAAACCAACAGAGTTTGTATTTTTAGTAATTGAATAACAAAATTTTAATTATTATGATGTTAATTTATCACGGCCACCAAAGATGAGTGTACTTATCTTTATAATCTCAAATACCTTTATCCGTTCCCCATTTTTGAGGAGTTCTGCTAGTGGTTCCCGCCTTCATCATAAATAATTAAAAGATTATTATATTTCGGTGTTACATGGCATCAAGTATAATGAAACACTGTTCATGATCTTAATAATATCTTTAGTTTACAGAAACTTGTGCAGATGTAATTTTCTCTATTTCTACTCCACAATACCTAAATTTAAGGATTTGAAGATTTTTAAAGATGGGTGTGATTGCTCTAAGGATATAAAACCATATCTTCGTGTATAAAAAACTTATTTTAAAATATTAATTTCTTATGTTGTTTTTTAACGTTTTGTTGTAATAATTTTCTTATATTGTTCCAACTAGTGATGTAAAAATTAAGGAATTGATTTGTTGCATAATGAAGAATAAATTGTAGAATATCTCCTCTCTTAAGTTAATTTTCCTAAACCCACCCCCAATGACAAAGTTTATCGATAATAAATAATTTAAGGCTGATTTCAGCCTTCTAATTTTTTTACCAAAGACACGAGCTTTCTAAAGAACCATTAATATTCTTATTCCAATATTACAAGATTTTTTATTTCGATCTATGTATTTTATCTATACAACAATTACTTATGACATAAAATATATTTGCATCCGTTTTTTCTTTTCATTTTTTGGGTATTTATGAAATGAAGATACTTTTGTGTTTGCTACTTGTTCTCATGGTTGAAAATTTAATTTCTAATTTCTAAATTAATAAATAAACTACACCAAATTAAAATGTATAGAAGAACAAAATACAAATTTCAATATGTTCAACTTTAAACCATTTATATTAATTGTTCATAAATTAAAAGTCATAAGATAATTTTACCCCTTTATTTTATAAAGAACGAAACTAATGACTATACACGTTTTAAAATATTATTATTCTTATCATCAAATATTAATTGTATGTGTATATGTTGTTCCATGGAAGAACTAAATCATAATATAATTAAAATCTTATATATACAAAACCAAAGAAATCGTTTCAATTTTTCATGAATTAGGAGTTGAAATAGTATAACCCACCCGCATATAAACGGAGCTAACAAAAATAATCCCCAAACATATTCAATGTATGAAGTTCTCAAGGCCTGTACACATTCAAGTATCAAGAACCGCCAACGGCTATTCCCGCACATTTCAAACTCTCCGAACACAAAACAATGAAATCGATTACAAAGCATATGGCCGCCTTATCGATCACTGCACCCATTACCGTCTTGTCCAGCCGGCGAAGAAGCTCCAAGCCCACCTCATTATGTTCTCTCTCACCGGCGACAACTTCATCGCTTCAAAGCTCATCTCTTTTTACTCCAAGTCCAATAACCTTGACGAAGCACGCAAGGTGTTCGACAATATTCCCAAGAAGAACACATTCTCTTGGAACGCAATGCTCTTTAGCTACTCTCTTCACAGCTATTATGCTGATGCCCTCAAGCTATTCTCGTCGTTTATATCTACAGGAGCTCCAGCCAAGCCTGATAATTTTACTGCTACGTGCATCTTAAAGGCGTTTTCTTTACTCCACCAGAAAGCAGTCTTGGCTAAAATGCTTCATTCTTTTGTAATTCAAAGTGGGTTTGATTCAGATATATTTGTTGTGAATGCTTTAGTTTCTTATTACTGTAGGTGTGATGATATTGTTATGGCTAGAACTCTATTTGACTGGATGCCGCAGAGAGATGTGGTATCATGGAATTCGATGCTAGCTGGATATTCTCAAGAAGGATACTATGAAGAATGCAAGGCATTGTACAGGGAAATGTTGGGTTTGGAGAATATAAGACCGGATGGGGTTACTGTAGTCAGCATTTTGCTGGCATGTGCACATTCAAATGATCTTGTTCTAGGGATGGAAGTTCACAAAATGTTGATTGGTAACGGGATTGAGATTGATCTTGAGGTTTGTAATTCAATTATCACATTGTATGCAAAATGTGGTAGTTTGGACTATGCTAGAAAACTTTTTGACGAGATGAGCGACAAAGATGAGATTACCTATTGTGCTATCATTTCTGCATATATGGTTCATGGCTTTGTCGATGATGCTCTTAGCATTTTTGGTGAAACTAAAATCCCAGGTTTGAGTACTTGGAATGCAGTGATTTCGGGTCTGATTCAGAACAATTGTTATGATGGAGTGGTAGACTTATTCCGTGAGATGCAGGCATTTGGCTTGGGACCAAACCCTGTGACACTTTCTAGCATTCTTCCCACATTGTCACATTTCTCAAATCTAAAAGGAGGAAAAGAACTTCATGCTTATGCCATTAAAAATAGTTATGATGACAATATCTATGTCACGACTTCCATGATTGACACCTATGCAAAATTGGGATTTCTTCATGGGGCACAAAGGGTTTTTGATCGATCAAAAGATAGGAGTGTTATTGTTTGGACAGCTATAATATCAGCATATGCTGCCCATGGAAATGTCAATGAAGTACTTTATCTGTTTGAAAACATGTTAAATGATGGGATACATCCTGATCCTGTTACATTCACAGCAGTCTTAACAGCTTGTGTTCATTCTGGAGTTGTCAATGAAGCTTGGAGAATATTTAACTCCATGCACCCTAAATATGGCATTCAGCCCTCGGTTGAGCATTATTCTTGCATGGTTGGAGTTCTAACCCGCGCTGGGAAACTATCTGAAGCAGTAGAATTTGTTAATCAAATGCCAATTGAACCTAGTACCAATGCTTGGGGTGCATTGCTTCATGGAGCTTCTGTTTCTTGCAATGTTGAACTTGGAGAATATGTTTGTGATCATTTGTTTAGGATGGAGCCTGCAAACACTGGGAACTACATAATTATGGCAAATTTATATTCACGAGCTGGGAGATGGGAGGAAGCTGAAAAGATCAGGAAAATGATGAATGACATTGGGTTGAAGAAGATACCTGGTACTAGTTGGATAGAAACACATGGAGGCTTACAAAAGTTTATAGCTAAAGATGAATCTAATGAAAGAACTGAAGAGATGCATGCAATTTTAGAAGGATTGCTTGAATTGATGAGAGATGAAGGTTACGTTTTGGTGGATGAATTTGATGTGGAAAGTGTTGGTCAGTGTCGCTAGGAATATCAAGTTCAAGAAAAAATTGAAAATATGTAACATCAAACTTTACTGTTGAAAAGATCATGATACTTTTTGTTATTTCACTAATCTTATTGATGCCCTCTATTTATATCACCCTGTTTCGGACTGAGAAATCATTGTAGAATTATCACATATTAAAAGGTCATCGATATTTTTGTTTCTTGGAAGTATAAAATTATCTGACAAATGACACACTGGTTCCATTATTCCTCTGGAAGTGGATTGGCCGTCATGTCTTTTAGTTGAAATGTTCACTTCAGTTCACGTATCCTTCTTTAGTCATATTTTGAAGCTCCGTTGTTCTTTCTACTGTTACTTAAGTTCATAAAATTTTCTTCAAAGTTGGTAACTTTTTACTGCTCTTAAAGATTATGGATACTCTCAATCCACTCATTAGCTTGTGTTTGGTTATTATTCAGCATGACATCATAATGATGGTTCCAATTAAACTTCCACGAGCACAACGAATTTAAACAATTAAGACTTCCATTTGATTCAATTACTTCCCCAATCCACTTTTGGTGGCAACATCATTGTGAGAAAATCCTAACAAATGAATCAAACCCACCTTGAACAAGCCGAATTGCTCCAATGAAACCTAGATTTGACAGACCCATTACACCACCAGTGAGGGGAGGAAAAAACTTCAGTTGCACGCCCCACCTCACCACCCAACCCAAAAAAAAAAGACAGTTGCTGGTGTTGAATAAAGCTTGTCCCGAAAAACGTTTATGCTTCTACCGAAATTGTAAACTAAGAACTTGTAGATGTTAATAGAATTCTTATTATACTATCCATAAATGAAGCCGTAAATTTCAATTCTAGTAGTTTCTTCCGCTCAAACCCCAAAAAAGATGTGCAGAGATGAATCATGAATGTGAGGGAATGCAAGTAAACGAGTAACAATAGCCCCTGATAAGCGCAGATTGATTTGCGCTTATTTGTCTCACCATATGCTGCATAATATGAGATTTTATAATTTATCTCATAGGTAACACCATATTATATAATGAATAATAGTATCAAATGATAATATCTTCAATACATACCGAGTATTAGCATGACATAATGGTTCTATATAACATAAAAAAAATTATATAACATAATGTTATTCATGACATTAAAAAATTATATATTTATCACCATTTCGGGTGTCCATTTTTTGTCACCCATCATTGCTCTATAGGTCTATATATATGTGCATAGTCACATGGATGTGTAGTACATGATAAATGGGCCAAATAGTTGTTTTTCTTTTTCAGTTTCTTGTGTTTGGCTTATTTATATTTAACTATCATGTATGATAATGAAAAGAAAAGGATAGCCAAACGTGGTTGAACTGGACACATACTTGAAGACAAGTAGCCAACATTCCAAAGCCACTCCCGTCCATTCTACTCCATCACCCCCCACCCCTACCCCTACCCAAGACCCTGAACCATACATTCTTCTTCTTATCACAATAATATACACTCTGTATATCAACTACCGAGGCTTTGCTTTTGGATCTTTCAACCTCTCTCTCTCACTTAACTGTTACATTTGTTTATCTACCCGATATTTATCATCTATTTCCTGTAACCGTGGCAAATTACTATCCGTTAATAAGAGTTGAAAGAGTGATGTTGTGGATTAATTAAAATAAAATAGTAATAAGAGTACTTTATTTAATCTCGAGAGATCAAACGGTGAAAATTAAAGAAAATTTCGCGAATTAAAAGGGAAAAAGATAAGAGCTCAAACAATAAATTAGTTTGAAGTAATGTCTTAGCTAAAATTAACTCTATTCTTTTTTTCTTCTCTTTTCTTTGATTTCTTGCTACCCCTACCCTTTTAGTTCACCTTTTTCTTCCATTTTCTGTCAGTATTATTAAGCGTAAATGAGGTCTATTTTACCCGTGACTCAATAACAAATTTATTACTGTATCTTGGATTTCTTTCTCACTTAATTTTCTGAATACAAAGGATAAAATTTTAACACTTACGCACAGATTATCTTTTTCTCGTTATTGGTTCATCTTTAAATTTTAATGCCTTCCATTTTAGAATTGTAATGTAACAAAATTCTTAATTACATGATTATGAAATTCTTCAATTGTAACAATTAATAGATTGGATGTTAATTTCAGTGACTCGATTGGTCAAGTCTGATTATTTTAATATTTTAAAATGTACACATGTTCCTTTTGTAATTTCTTTTTTAAATCATAATTAAAATCTTTATAAAAGACATAACAACTCTAAGAAATTTGTATCAACATTAATACAAAAATAATAATACTAAAAATACTAACAAATTATATAAATAAAAATACTCAAAATATGATTTCTCAGAATTCTCTCTTATATGATTTTTATTAGTTTATACTCATTTGTTTACGTAAAAGCCGGTGTCTCCGCTCTCTAGCATTAGTCATCCGAAAATAATACAATAAATCACATTGGGACTTGGTAGACCACCACTATTATAAGTAGTTTGTTACAATTCTTCCCAAACCTCTTCCCCATAACCAATCGAGTGTAGTACTAACTACTACTCCCTAAATTCCTTTACTGACACATGATCCGAATTCGATGATGGAAAGCCAATCCTCCACCGTAATCATGGCCGCACTCTCCACCCTATCCCCTCCACAACTCTCTCTTTTTACCACCTCCATTTCCTCCCTCTTCCACCGCCACCACCGTCGTCTCGCCGCCCTACTCTCCTCCCCCACTCTCTTCTCCCTCACCATCCACCACCTCGAATCCCTCTCTCTCCACCAAAAATACCAACTCATTTCCCGCCATGTCTTGTCCAATCTAACTTACCTCACCCACTATTTAATCTGCACCAAAACCTCGCCTCCTCCTCCTCCGTACTCCGCCACAGCCATCAAGCTCCGCGACCTCGACTCCGTCTTGCTCCTCCTCCTCCTCTGCGAACTCCAATTACATGATCCCCAAGCCCTTGAAGCCACACCTAGTAAATGGCGATCCGCTCTCTGCAACTATTATGTTTATGATACTATGTTGACAATTTCAGGCGTTAGTGTCAATAATGGTGAAGTTTTAATCAAGTATATCGAGTTAATTACCAAGTGCCTCAGGTTTGTTAGCGTGATGGATTGTGGCGGTGGAGGTGAGGAGGGACTTAGGGAGGTGGCGGCATCTGCGGCTGCGGTGGTGGCGCTGCCATCTGTTAAGGTTAGTGGAGATGGAAAGGAGTGTGTGATATGTAAAGAGGAAATGAGAAAAGATAGAGATGTGTGCGAATTGCCGTGTAATCATTTGTTTCATTGGATGTGTATATTGCCTTGGCTTAGGAAGACTAATACTTGTCCCTGTTGCCGGTTCCGGCTACCCACTGACGATGTCTCCGGTGAGATCCAACGGCTGTGGGAGGTTCTGGTCAAAATTGGTATCGACGACAGCGTCACAGTGACTGGGCTGGCTGTATATTAGGCTTCTTTTTTCTTGATTAGTAAGAAATATGAGTCGAACGATATATGTAACAATTACGTTGAATAATTCGAAGTCCCAAATTAATTAATTAATGACTAATAATCAGAACTTGAGAAAATATATGTATGGTTGTACACATGAAGTTGTCTGATTCGCTCTAATCTTTTTCGGTTCAATCCGGATATGTTACTATTTAGCTCTAACATATAGTGTGGAGTTGTACATTTTCGGTAACTGTTACAAATCTTGAAATTGGAATAGTAAGTTAATTTTTTTCCAGAAGTTTTAAATGTGAACTAAAAAGAGATAAATAATTTTTTTTCTTTTCTCTGTTTTCTTTGGTGCGGGCTGCTTGGCAGATCCTCTCTTTCCTTACTATTTATGAAATTTTTGTTAGATTTATTCTTTTATTTTTATACTGTTTTAACTATTACAAGTGTGCTATTCGAATTTAGGGAATATAAACTAAAGAGAGGGATAATCTACATTTCATTCTCCGTTTTGCATGTTGCTACTATAACTCGATCCCTCAATATCTTTACGTTAGTAAAACGAGTCAATATTATGTAGACTAAATGTTACCGGTTGCTTGATTTAAACCCTATATAACATAATTACGTGAATAGATATGTTTATTAACCGATAAAACCAATTTATTTAGAAGAATAAATACACAAAATAATTAATGTAATTCAACGGTCGCATTCACATTAGGAAGCAAACATATATTGTACTGACTTGTGCAGTATTGTGAATCACAAGTTTTAGCGTTTCCCATATCTCTTTATTTTCATAAAATGCATGGTGATTTCATAATCGAAAAACTAATGGCAAATTTCGTTCCAACTTTCCGGTTAATTTAGCCTTGTCGTTGTCAGCCGTCCGTATACAGCCTCATAAGTCATATCATAAGCCAATGAGTCAGTTGATTCACGTACACATATAAAGCCAATTAACCTCAATAAATAGATCTTAATTCTAAATTTAGAAAATAAAAGATAAAACAAAATAGTATTGCTTCTAGACTACAAAATTTAATACTCCTCGTACTCCTAATTAAGTCATAACCATATCTAATTTTCAAATTGAGTCACTACGTTACACTTTCTCACATGAATTTTTTAAAACTGTACACATTTAATTCACAATATTGAAAAAAGAATACCATTTAAATAGCCCTTCACCAATGATATCTTCTCCTGTTTAGTCCTATTTTTCTACTTACTGTATTTTGGATTAAATTTTGAGACTCTTCTAATTTCATGAATCACATGCAAGTAAATCCAAGCTCTTGTCTAGAATATGTGATTCTACCGAGACTAATTAGTTCAAGTGTTAAGTAGCTTATTTCTCTTAAACAACGTTTTGAGTTCGAACCTTATGAATGGAGAAAATAATTATTGGGAGTGTTTTTCTTCTTATGGAGTCTGACGCCCCTCAAATCTAGATTAGTTGGAGTGTAAATGAAAAAAATAAATATCGGGAGAGTTTTCCTTTTTATGGAGTCCACTCAAATCTTGTAAATCGATTTGACTACTCTTCTTGATATCATTTACTAAAATAGTGATCTTATTATTACCTATTCTAGCAAAACCACTAATCAGGATCATCGTTAACCATTGATCATTGAGGCGTATTCTCAAAATACTTATATCTACAGTTGTGGCAATACAGACGTGATTCGGTAATACGCCAATTTAACCACTATTAGTAGATAAAATAATTTCGTTCACTTTTGAATTCCAAACAATTCGATTAGGGTCTCAATACACAAAGATTTAAGGTCATTTCTTCAAATTCATGCTACTCATGTTTGCTGAATTTTAGTCAAGATGGAAGAATGAGAACTCAGCCGTTTTACACTAATACTCGTGAGCCCGTCACGAATAAGAAGCCCAGTCCGTCCGTTCATCCGTCCGTCCAAGCCTATATTCCTCTTGTATTTATTGTTTTAGAATAAAAACAAAAATTTATACGTATGACAGAATCTACGATGTAACATCTTACTATACGTTTAAGACTTAGATCTATATAGTAGAGTGATCATTCAAACAATAATCCAACTACTTATTATAAAGGCATGCATATAAGTTGATAGTCAAATCGAAATTAACTCAACAAAATTTGAAATAATTCAATAGTTAACCAATGACACGCTAACTTGATATATTTTAAAAAGTTATAAATTGACTGATAAATAAGATATCCACTTATTTTATTTTATTTTATTTTTAAAGAGACAAATAGACGGATAATAGACTACTTGAAGAGATAAAGGAATATAATTAAATTTTGGCCTTTGAGAATGTTTTGAAGTTGGAAAGATATACTTCATATTATATTATCCGGAACATTCATAATAATTGTACATTTGTCTGTACCCTTAATGAGAAAAATGGGCACCTTATGATGGTAGACAAGGACACCAAACCTTAGCCCCACTTAGCAATTGTTTCACCTTTATGGACAAAACGGATTCAGTAGCACAATGATACATTATGTGTTTAAAATCAATAAAAATATTCTTTTAAATTTCATTTATTTTCGTTTTAAATCAATTTTACAATAATATCAAATAGTATTAATCTTATTAATTATATGCTTAATTCTTGCAATGGAGTGAGTAATTGTGAGCTTCTTCCAGTTTAATAACTAAATTCGTAGACTACAGTACCTACAATAATAATGAGCTTTGCTTCAAAGTCACTTCCATTAATCTTGAAGTACCTTTTTTTAAGAAAAATATTTACTTAAGACAGAAGTGGAATGTGATTGGCTTGAGACACTAATTATTAAGCCAATGATCACAAATTTAACGTAACCATACCTATCGCACTAATTAGTTTTGAATGGTTCGGATATTTTTAAACTGTTGGGATATTTATACGTAAATAATAAAGTAGAGTTATTGAATTTAAATGAGAAAATGTATTTGATAACAAAATTATGCGAAGCATCTGAATATGTTGTGACCAAAATTAAAATACAAATTTCTTATCTCATTTAATATATATAAAAAAAACTATAAATACCATTTCAAGATGCAATAATTAAAATTTTAAAATTACGACCTAGGGGCTAGGGCATTGCCCCTGCGGCCCTGCCAATTGAAATACCGTGCAGCCCAATATCACAAATAGGTCCACATTACTTTGTTTTTATCCGACCCGATGACAGAGAAAAAATTATCAACAGGAACAATATTTTGTCCATTAATGGCAGAAATGTTAACAGAAAAATAATTAATGCGAAAGAAAAGAAAACAAACAGTCAAAGATGAGAGAAGCATAGGAAGGATGGTGGTGGTGGTGACGGTGGCGGTGGGCTCGGTGCATAAATCATCACATGAGCCCAAAGCGAGCAAGTTATTATTGCCCATTGAATTTTACATATCTAGTTGGGACATTTGATCAAAATTTCGAAAATACTTGTTGAAATGATATATTTATTACTCCTTTATGTCACAAAAACCATGATTTTTCGTTATATTTTCTAGCAATTTTGTGGTAAGTATTTTGAAGAGAGTCGAATTTTCATTATATATCGTTTATATAGTGTCCTGTATATTAGGATTAATTTATAAGTATCAAAAATAGTTACCTTTGCTAAACAATATAATATGTGAATTTTTTGAATTTTTCAAACATATTTACATAATTTTTATAATAAATTTAAGATAAATATATCTTAACTCTTGAAATAGTACAAATTTTACATAATTATAAAAATCATGTTGAGGAAATGTATATATCCCCCTTATTTTTTTATACTCTTTCAATTTATATGGTTAAATTTTTAAATAGATTATGAATTGGTAGATATAGAATTAGTGGATAAAATTTTAAAAATTAACTATAGATCTTTTAATCTCTTAATTTGAGAGAAAAAAAAATTTGTTGCACATTAATGTGTGCTCATTATACTAGTATTTATAAATGACAAAGGTTCTCGACTATTAATCATTCTAAAACTATAATTATGTCAACAATAGTAATTTATATATTTTATATCAGAATTAAATAAAATGAGCAATAATTTATATTTATTTATGAATTAGATTAATTAAAATTACGTCCTTTTAATCATAAATTTTAAAAATAAAACAAAAAACAATTACATCAATATAATTTTATAGCTCAATTTTCTTATTCCTGTCTTATATCAATAACATTTTATATACGTGTGCTCATTCATTAACAGAGAGTGGAACAGCAATAATAATACTAGTAGTAGTAACGTAAAAGTTAAGAATTGAAAGCTAGAACACGAGTCCCCCCACCTTGTTTTTATAACCCCCAAGTCCCACCCCATCTGTCATTGCTGTATTTGGTACCTTACCCATTTTTTCTTCTTCTCAGGGCATAAATTCTCTGCTACTAATACGGACTATATTTTTTATTTATTTATATTTAATATAGTACATTGAACAAGTTTTGACAGTCGTAATGTATACAACCACATTGTTTAAGTTGTGAATCTGACTACGATCTTTTGTTTGCGGAACAAAAGTTGGGATCTAAACGCTGCTGAGAATCTAATCCAATTTTGTAGCATCTGTTGGTACATATATATATATATACAAATATCTCAATTCTCAAGAATTTGCATAGACGACAATTTAGCAGAAATATGATTTCTGAGGGTAATGTAGCTGCACAACAGAAGTGGGTTTCTTTCTTTTTCTCGTGACATCTTTGTTGAAAATTTTATGATTTTGCTTTTATCTCTATTAATTAAAGATTTGTACAGTTAACTTTTCACATATGTGAAATGGGTTTTGGTTTCAGTGCCAAGAAAATTGAAGGAGAAGATGGATTAAAGACTATGGAGTGTTTGAGAGGGAGATTGCTTGCTGAGAGAGGGGCCTCAAGGGTTGCTAATGAGAAAGCAGAGCAATTGAACTGCAAGGTCTGTAATCTCCACTTAATATCCCTATCTTTAAATACCTGTGCATTCTTCGACTGTGAATTGTGATATATCATGGATCAATTTCACTTTTTTATTTGAATAATCAATCTTTAAGGGTTTTTTTTTTTTGAGTTTCATCCAAATTCTCTCGTTTTTATTTTTTTGATTCTATATCTTTAATCTGACAGCTGAATGAATTGGAGAAAAGTTTGAGAAAAGAGGAAAAATCAAGGAATAGAGCTGAAAAAAGGCTGAAACTACTAATGAAGAAGCTTGAGTCCAAGAACTTATCATATGTTTTCCCAGATGAATCATCTGACCACTCAAGCTCCCAGTCTTCATCATCATCCACAGCCTCTTCCTCATATCCTAAACCCCCAAAAGCTGAAAAGAAAACAATACATGACACCCAGAACAAAAAATTTGAGAAACCAGTGAAAAGCTCAGAATCCTCATTATCAGAAATCATGAATGACAGTGCTAGTAGTACTATATCTGGTGAAAGCCACATTATTGGTTTAGTTGAGAAGAATGAATCTGGTAAAGTCGTTTCTCAAAAATCAGATGATTCTCAGTATTCCCAAAACATGGTTGATCTCAATGGATATGATCAAAGGTATGGGAAGCCACTTGTGCTTTTTGTTCGTATCTATTAAAAGTTCTTGATATATTGTTTTAATGTTGTGTAGGTCTAAATCTTCAGTTGGGGACAAAGGAGAAGAGTATCAAGATTGGGATGATAACAGTGTGGATAATTCAATGGCATTAGTTCCAGTTGCTATTCCAGTAACAGGACTTACAAGTATTACTACCACTGATCCACCCACTGCTAATGGCAATGTTAAAGATGTTCTTGATACTCTGAGGTTTATGAGGGAAATGCTTCAAAGTTCAGTGAAGAGTAGACATATGGTTAGAGATGGTTTTAGATAGATTGTGGGCTAACTCAACGTGAGAGTACTTACACTCGACTTTTAGATCGAGGTTCAAACCTCCATTAGTAAGAAGTAAATTTTGCCGATAAAAAAAGATAGGTTTGTTCCATTAGGTGGGATATCTAGGAGACTAGAACTACTAATTCTTATTTTGGAATTGGTGCTTTCTTCCTACAGAGGTAAATAAGAAGGGATTGTAGTAATAATCATTAAGTTGTTACATTGGCTGATTTATGAATATATACATGAGCATTGGAGCAGTGATCAATGTCTTGTACTACTACTAGTGCAGTGGAGTTGGCCACTTGAAATTTTGCATCTAAGGTTATCCACAATTTGAATTTGATATTGCATTTGAACAGAGATAGCTCCATGTGGAGTTGATCCGATATGTCCTCTTGACTGCTGCACCTTATAAGTATGGGTGTTTAATAAGAAAACTTTATTCAAGCACACCAGCTTCATGGTGAGAAATGTTGGTGAACTTGTATTCTATTAACTTCACCAAATTATTTTTTTTATTTAATGGCTGTTTTGTTCCGAAGGAAAGTGATTTCTTATATGCCAAATGAGTAATGTTTTGTAGTTAGACAAATTTATTTATATAATTAGATACTTAGTAATGTACAGTACACAATGCACTTATATTAGCTTTATTATAAGTATACAGTATAATAATATGAAGTCAAATATCTAGAAAATTTTCTTCATACATGTGTGTGTGTGTTGATAATTTTAAAATTTGAGAATCAAGGACGACAAACATTAAAAGAAACAAATATAAACTTTAGAAATTAAAGGAACAACATACCTGTGGGAATATTTGTATATTCTAGGCACCTATGGATGCATATTATTAATACTCACTTCATTTCAAAATTAAAACTATATTTTATATCACATGAGATAGGTTGTGAAATTTAATACTTCAAAGTAGAAATGAAATTTTTTATCTTTTGTAACTTTGATATGAATATAATGAAGATACAAATATTACTCTTAAATACTCTGTACAAACTTGTATATATTTATATTTTTACAAACTCACATTACAAAGTACAACACTAAAAGAGAGGTAATGGTAATATATCTCCAGTTTTGGAGGAGATAAAGTAAAGGTTATCCTAAAGTGGCAATACCTTGTTTTCTACAAAAAAATGCATCTCAAAAAAAGACCATTAGAGAGTGACCAGAGCCCCGTCCCACAGGGCCATTGGACGCATAGATGGTGATGATGATCAAACACAATTATCATGATTTATGAAACATATAAACCGTTTCGGGGTTGGGCCTTTTGACTTAAAAATGAACACGTCCCAGACCTCAAACAATACAAAATACAAACTGAAAATGAAAGGTTCAATTTGAGTTTATAAGAGTAAGCGAACCCAGCTCAAGCGTACACTCTAACGAAAGATGTACTCCATCATGTAATCTTTGGATCCATTCTACCAACTAAATGCAGTCCGTAAATTCTTATGAAGTCAATGAAGGTTGTCACTTGAGTCATGTAGTAGTTGCTTATGTTGTCTCAACATTTATATTAGAAATACGAGTTTCCAGTTCTCCAAGTCTCAGCCTACTAAGGTATTCAAACAAGGTGAAATGACGATTGATGCTTCAAAATTTGGTGCAATACATATCCTCATAGATAACGGTCCCACCTATTTCAACTTAAATTTGAGGTATATAGAATTATGATATTGTAAATTATAATATCATAATCTTAAATCTCTAAAATTTATACTGAAACAAATTAATAATAATACGCCGACCTCGACCAATTGGTACACAGCTTGTGCTTTAACAAAAATGGTTCAAAGGCTGTTTTTGATAGTGAAAAACTGATAGCCTTCGGCTGTGATTTGTACCATCAACCTTCCATATGCACCAAGACTAGGCATTGATAAGTTACTGAATGATGACGTTCTAACCTTCACAACTGGGGATAAGTACACTACAGAAACATATAAGCTAACTTTTATATCAATCTCAGCCGTTCAGATTAGATAAGCCACCATACTTGAAGTTTTCTTTGGATGGATGAGTATTTATTTGCTTTATCGAACTAAACCTTGGATGCAATTTTGGGAATTAAAAAACCTTGACACTCAGGTTTATCTTTTACAATTTTGTTCTTAATGGAGAAACTCGACGAAAAAGACAATTTTTGAATAACAAGAGCTTTGCAAAAACTCAAAACCGATTATCCAGAAATTGAAAAGTATGATTGAAGTCTACGCAGAACTTAACGACTTGCCAAAAAATTGACGAGCATGATTTTCTCAGATCAAGAGTGTCTCGATGCATGATCAGGACTCGTTATAAGAACTATACATGCTACACATTATTAAATGCAAATTGCACCGACAGATACACTTATAAGTCGAAAAACCTTGCAAGACAAATAAAAAAGACGAGAGGGAGTACACGCCCCATCGAGGGGCAAAAGTCAAAACCAAGTACAGAGAACAACAAAAGAAACGGAAACGGAATAATTAACACCATAGAAAACTAAGTAGAAAGTAATTATTACACAAAATTTGGCACAAATTGGCAAATATCAATGACTGAAATCTCATATACAGAAAGAAGATTACTCATTAATCATATACAGTTACTATAACTATGATATGAAGGAACAGGTAACCAATAAAAAACTACTCATTAATCCCCCAATCAGCTTACAAGGTTATTACATATTACATAAAACTGAGAAAGTTTCACCTTTCCACCCTCACATTTAAACATATAGAATACTATCAATAAAATTCTCCCACTACTGTCTGTGCACCCTATAAATCTAGAACGCAAGAAGACACACTGAAGGCCTAAAGCCAAACAAGAAGCACCACCTAGGGAACAACTTATTTTAAATGACCAAGATACAGGGAATGTCAAAAACACCATGACAATCAACTTAACTTTAGATGCCTGATACAGGGAATTTCGGAAACATCGAGATGAATATCATCAATTTATAAAATACCCAGAAAGTAAATTTCAAACATGTCACGAATCCGCTTTCAAAAATCTCATAATACCTTCATTTTAGAATCTTTCCTTACTAACACCCCGAAATTCTTAAGTTTTCAAGATCAAGTCGGATGAACAAGGAGAATGCACTATATCGATATAAAGTCCAACAAACTCACTACTGCAGTTGATCCATAACTCTAAATTGTAAATATCCATTGCCACTCCACATCATGGAACCTTCTATTAACTTGCAAAAGATTTCATAAAGGTGATTTAATTGAAAAACCATAAGCCGTTGAAAAGTTTCATTGAATATATGCTTCACATTTCGTATTAGTCACATAACACAATAATGCAAGTTGGATTTAGAAGCTTCTTTCTATTTTTTTTCTTCTCTCCTAATCGAAAAACTTTTCTTAAATGTCTATCAATAAGTTCCGCTATATATTCTGAAGAGTGACGCACAATGGAGTATGATATTTAAAATTATGAAAATTTTTGAAACTGTAGATCTTGAATCAGACATTGAAGTATAAGGTTATATGTGCACTAATTGCTGTCCAACTCCAACTGGATCCTGAATTCACACAACTTAATTAACATCATAACCAGAAAATCAGCAAGCATGGTTAAAGGCAGAAATTTTGGTGTTTTGACATCCCTGATGGTCATTTAAGATTAAGTAAATTCCAAGGGGGTTGCAGTTGGTCTAGACCAGGCAGACTCAGTTAGTAAACAAATTATGCCCAAGACAGTAAGCATCTTGCAGTGTCCAGATTATAAAATGTGCCCTGTAAGAGATAGAAAAGCGCCACCTCTTAAAATTTATGTTGTATATGTAAAGGCTGTTGGGGGAATCAAAAAACCTAAGATGCTACCTGCAAAAAAAAGGAGAAAAATACTAAACATCTAGCTAATCATATAACATTAATAACAACAAAAATTGATATACAAATGCATAATTATTAAGTATGCATTACTTTCTCAAAACAACTCTTACCATAAAACCTAGAGAAGATTGCTTTTCAGGTGCTTCCACCAGCCTTGCCAGTAATAGCTGCCTTCTATGTGAAAAAGGAAAAATAAATTAACAATAATAAGTATTAATTGAACAGTCCTTAGGAATCATGTCATTAATTTGTATAAGAAGTACCAATTAATGATGACATACCGGCTCAATTCCTTCACCATTAGTTTGTGTTAGAGAGCTTGATTTGTCCGAAAACCTGCAAAATTGTTGTTGACCCAAATTCACAAACATCACATTTGGTGCTCTAACAGGAAATTATGTCCTCATCTATAAATACTAAATCCACTTCCTGGACATAATAAGCTAGATTTAACTCACTGACATTTCTATGGTACATACCTGAGTGCTCTAGCTTTTTTCTTCTCTTCCTCCGCAGGATCTGTTTTCGAAACAGGAGCAAATCTTGCAAGCCTAGCCTTTTTCTTCTCTTCCTCAGCAGCTACTGCAGATTTCTCCAGCCCAAATCTAGGACAAATGTAAATCATAAACTATTTGCATGATAGTAAGAGATCATGACTATTTTATTTTACAGAAAGAAGAGGACGGATCAATCTAGTCAACTATATATTTGGACAATCAAAGTTTTTCTATAGATGAATATGCCATAGCAGAACAAGGTTGAAAATTTAACCTCTCTGCTCTAGCCTTCCTTTTGAGGTCCTCTGACTTCTTTATTGTATCTGAACCATTCAAGCTGGGCCCAGTGCCAAACCTGCAAAAGTATACATCAAATTTGTAAGTGCTGTCATTAATTCATAAACAAAACTGTGGTATAAAAAACATTCAAGCAAACGACAGCAGCATAAGGAAAGGCCACCAAGATGTCATAATTGATACTGGACAAGTTCTAATAGCAAGCACGGAAACAGAAAATTACAAAGATTGCAACCTGAATCACCCAATCTTACATGAGAATAAATACAGAAAAAGTAGAATGTGTATTGAACAGATTCACTTGCAGTAAAATCATGACAGCTTGACTTTAAATGATCACATTAAGTACAAATTAACATTAACTTAAAATAAGAGCTGTGATTATTTTGGAAACAGTTGATAGAGTGATGCCCTTAATGGTGTTTCTACTCTACTGCACAAAGATTTGAATGCCAATACAGTCCAATTCTACTTAAATTTCTAAAAACTACTTCCAAGTTCCAACAGCTCAGCATTAAGGAGCTCCAAGCAGGGTGAAGAACAGTTACAAATGAAATAAAAATAAAGAATGCTTACCAAAAAAAAGTAAAAAATAAATAAAAATAAACACTGTCGCAATTAACTACCAGAGAGGTGTCAACAGTAGCACACGAACAGAAATTATCCCTCAATGACAATAAATCCGGTATCTCTAATTTTAACCCTAACCCTAAATAAAGAAGCACAGAATTTTATGGACCTCTCCGCACGAGAATTTCGTTTCTCCTGTTCAGAGAGCTGCACAGGCATCCCGAAGCGCTCTGCTCGGCGGATCTTCTTCTGAATATTAGTAGCTGAGCTGCCGCAGTTTTCTTCGTCAGCCGCCGTTAGATCTCCATCAGTCGGTTTCAATTCTTCGTCGCCGGCACCTTCCTTGGGAGGCGCATCGGCATCTCGTGAGGCACTGTCGTTAGAGGCTTCGATTGACTGGGGATTCGGATCCGAGGGTTGATCACGAATATTTAGAGTTTTTTCAGGGTTCTCTTCTTTCTGCACTTCGGTTGTAGTCGCCATTGCTTTCGAAGTTAGAGAGGAGCGAGTTAAAGAGACCACGTGAGAACAAACCGTAAAGACTTGTTGACGGTGCCGCTTTTTCTTTTCCTTTTTTGGTTTCTTTATCGGAAAATCTGGAAATTAAATACAATTCTTCGTACCTTGTGCTCCGTATTTAAAACTGTCGCAATCGGTTAATAAGACTTCACCCGAAAAAGCCCAACCCAAGCCGAAAGGGTAGTCAATAAATAATCTCGGGCCTTTCTAATAGAGAAAAGCGTGGTGCGTTTTGGTGCAGTTTTTTAGCGCAAACTGTAATTTGCAACTAATTTGATGCAGTTTTATAACCGTCATTACAATTAACTTGTGTTGTTCGATTTCAAATGTTTCTATTCAGTTTTGAATGGTGCAATTTTAGTTTTAAAACTGTATATAATATATCAAGTAATTAATAAAACTAAAAAATTTGATTCAAAATAATTCGTTAATAAGTTATAGCACAATTGACTTTTAGAAGGTTAAATTATTAATTTTTACAAAATTGATCATTTAATAGTATAATTATCAAGATTGTTTCTAATTAAGTTAAGATTCATCTAATATGAATTATAGACAAATAATATTATATATATATACACACACACACACTTGTATATATATAAAATAATGACACATTATCATATTTATTAGTGCGGTTTCGGTGTGGGTAGAGTACAAAACCAAAATCATTATACTTGCAATTTCAAAAACTAAAATCGCTACCTCTACCACAACCATTTGTATAATTTAATTTATATAATTTTATCGATTTTTTGTGTGATTTCAATTTCGAAATTAATTTTATACTCTCTTTTATTGCCTACTAATATTACGTGTGAGGTGTATTACACTAGTGTAAAAATTAACATGTTCACTCTTTGCGTAGGTTAAAAGAAACATATTTATATACACAAATAAATTCATAAAAGAATTTACAAATTAATAAAAGTTTATTATATCTTGTACCCTTTCCGTTATATAATAACTGAATTTTTAGACTTTTATTTTTATTTTTATAATAAGCAGTATTTTATATATTCCTAAAAGATTTTTACTTATACTTCATAACTTACCCTTTAATGTAATTAAAATAATTATTCTCTTTTATTTATTTTTTATTTGTGACACACTTCTTTAATATACTTTTTTTTCTTTGTATAATTTTAATGAACGGTAAAAATATGAACTTATTAAAATTTTAGTATAAATTTTAATTTTCTTAATATGTATATAAATAATTATAATGTCACTCGTTATATATCGGAGGAAGTATATTCTATTTTTCGCTACATACATATCATTTGTATGATATGATTGTTTTCGACCATTTTGATATCAATAAACTATGGCCATCTTTAATCTATGTTTTTACTTCCATTCAAGTTTTGTTTGACTTTCAAACAAAATTTAACCAGTCTTTCTATGTATGTCGAGATATGACCGTTGATCTAATAAAACTTATATAAATTTTTTTATTTGTTAAATATTTAACTTGTTTTATTTTACAGTAGGATTGTAAATAAAATCAGTCGAGTTTATTTATTAAATGAATTAAATTTGAGTCAAGACTAATATGTATTATTTAATGAACAAAATATCATATTTAAAATTGATTTATTTAAGTAATTGAGTCAAATCGAGCCAAAACAATATAAATGAATGGAATTGAGTTGAGTCTAAATTATTGAAATAACATAAATCGTGTTTGAGTTCAATTTATTTAATAATTTGAGTCGAATCGAGCCAAACAAACCTATAATTGAATGAGTTCAAAATGACGAAATTGATGTAAAAAGTAATATCATAAAAACCTAAATGACATTTTTAATAAATAAATTTTTTGAAACGAGAGAATTTCAAGTAATTTTATATAATTTTAAAGGAAGAAAAGCTGATAAGTAGATAACTGCGATATACGAGATTACGAAGAAAAGGAAAATTTGAGAGAAAAAACAAAGATAGTCGAAATAAATAACCCGAATAAGAAAGTAAATAACAACCGTGCCCTTCCTCCCTCCAATCATCTTCATTATCGGTTGAGGAAAGATGGAGATCGAACAATCTTCACACCGAAGAGCTTCAAAATTATAGTAGCACAGAGCTCAAGGCAGCGAATGGCTTCTAGATTCCAAAATTGCGTTCAGTCTCCCATAAAGTCCGAATCGGGGTTTCTTCAAATCTCCCCACCGTTACTACAAGTTCACGTTCGCAAATGGGTCAGGCTTCAAAATACCAACCTTTTTCGTTCTCGTTCAGGTAATTTGTTGAGTATCAGATTTCATACATGCATTTGATATTTCCGGAGATAATTTATGCTACTTTATGGGTTGCAGTCGGCTGTAGCTTTCGTCGAAGACAACAATCACTGGTTGTCTGCTCAAGAGGGACTGAGCAGGAGGAAGAATCGTCTACATCAGGTTTCACTTTTTATTCTCAGTAATTCGTTTCTGCATGAACATACGCTGCAGCAAATTTCATGACATACGTTGTTGTTGAATCTACTTTTGAAGAAATATTGGTACATGGAGTGGAATTGGAAGATACATAATGTATAAGAAACTGAGTGTTCCCTTTTTTAAAAATGTTCTTTATATTTTAAAATTTGTTGTAATATAATTTTGATAATGTATAAACGAAAATATTAAATGAAACGGTGAAATTTTAGCCAGGGAGTTTTGAAGTATAGTGTTGTTGTTGTTCATCTGGAGTAGGACAGAATGAGAGAGATAAAAATGGTCTAATTGTGGTAAATCTTAATTATTTTAATATCTTAACCACGCCAAGTCACTGAAGTAATTTGGTGCCACCACTATGACGCGATTCAAAGTCTCTGGACGGCTTGGAAATCCATTTGGTGGTCAGATTAGACTGGTACAGATCTCAGGTGGATAAATAAGAGATCCAAGCATAAATCCCATATGCAGAGTTCAGTGATACAAGCCGAGTACATTGAAACTATTGGCTACGACGTCTGAGTTCCTGTCACTATGTTGAACGAGTATTAGTAAGGTCATTGCTCTAGTTCACTTAACCATATTAAATAACTTATGTGGAAGACAAGGGGGCAAGACACAACATAAAGATCATTAAATTCATCATCTTGATCTGTAGTGCAATTTAGTGGTGCTCCATAGGTTGCACATTCAGAATTTAATTGTTGATTTAAAGGCTGTACCCGCTTTTTGTGCAAGTGATTGCGGAAGTTATTTGTGTTGATTGCTTAGTGCTGGTTTGGGATGTGGCTTGTGTTGTATTATTTTGATTGTGCATTATTTGTTATGTTCAGTTTCCACCATAACTATTTTATGCATGCAGTTTTATTGTATGCATCAAGTGTAATCTGATGGTGAATGGTGTGCAGGGGGAGATACATCTAGTTTTCAGCCATTGGATTACATTGACAAGTTTAAGAGCTCTGACAATGTCAAACTTGATGATGGTTCAGAAGAGATAACTCGTGGACCTGATTATATGACATCCGTCAGAACAGTTGCATTATGGGTTTGTACAGCTCGACCCATATTATGTTACATGGCAATAAGAAATTTAATTCTGCATTGCCGTGGATTGGAGTCAATTTAGTCATTTCGTTTTTAGGTTTGCACTGCTGTGGCTTTTGGTGTTGGTTTAGGGTTGAAAGATGGAGTTGGCAAGGCATCTGAGTTTTTTGCTGGGTATGAGCACGATCCCCTATCTCAGTACATCAAATAATAAAGCTGATGTTGAGCTTTTCTTTTTTAGACAACCACTTATAGTTTGAGATTGAACTGTTTTGTTGCAGTAATATGCTATGTAGCTTTAGAGAGATGATACAGTTGATTTATTTCTGCCTCAATATCCTATTTGTGAACTGCGTGCTAATGGTGGATATTTAAACAAAACAATTTAAATTGGAAGCTGCATTATCAATTATTAGGAGATTTTAATAGAAATTATTAGGAGGTTTCAAAATCTTTGCTTGTTTGGTTTATATAGGGATGTTAGCCGCACACTTACTGTAGGGTTTCTTTGGTGCTTTAGAAGAATTACTATTTGTTGTGTGCTTGTTCGCAATTTTTTCTTTGTCCTTTCCTATTGCATTCTGAATTATCTTCCAGCATGTCTGAGTTTTTTTATGGTTGAAACATCTATATTCTATCAGAACTTTTCCTAATGTTCTTTGACTGGTTGCCTTGCCACAACTCGTGTAATGGGAAGGAAGTGACTAAAGCTGCATTTCCCCCCAACATTCCCTTTTGTCAAAGGGACATTGTACAACAATAGGAAATAAATAATTTCAGAGGCTCCCGTATCCTTGTTGATATGATAGTAACATTTTGTATCTCCCATGCTTGTTTGTTGATTCCAGTGTGATGCATTTTTCAGTTTCCTATAATTTATCCTCAGTTTAACTTCTCTAAGTCCAACCTTACCCTATATTTTTATGGTAATTTTTCTGTGTTATTTCAGTTATTTGCTCGAGCAAAGTTTGTCTGTGGATAATCTCTTTGTTTTTGTTCTGATATTCAAGTACTTCAAAGTCCCAAAGATGTATCAGGTCTGCAGTTCTGATGAAGTTTACTCCATGCAACATTGTGGAATTATATATTTTCATCTAAATTGGAGATTTGTATGTGCATCTTATTTTTTCTTGAATGATGTGTTTCATTTGTGAATACAGAATCGGGTGCTTTCGTATGGTATTGCAGGTGCAATAATCTTTCGATTGTCGGTGATACTTCTTGGAACAGCCACCCTTCAGGTAACTCAAATACAAGATAACTATATATGCAGCAGATGGACGGATGCATAAGAGAAGATGCGCTTATATCCTTGTTGTAATGTACTTTTCCATTATGCTCCTCTTTGTTCCCATTGATATTACTCATGTTCCAAAATATAAGGTGGCTTTGTTTTATTATATGTTACAAGGTTAATTGATCTTGGTAACCAAAAAAAAGGGTGATCTTATACATTGAAACAAAGGAAATCTTGTGATTCTCTTTCTGAGATCTTTTTTTTGCTATTCCATTTATTTAATTTCTGAGATTGTGTCATTTTTTATTTAATCTTAGAGGTTTGAGGCGGTTAATCTACTTCTGGCCATAGTACTACTGTACTCATCATTCAAGGTAATTAACTATTCCTTTTTGTCACATAATTGATGAAACCATGGGTTCAATCCAGTTATTCCTCTCTGTGGATTACATTGTCTGAATTATTGTTACTTCAACTTGTGTACAACTCAATTATATCATTTTGTTGGAATTTCCTGATGATCTTTCACTCAAAATCAATATGTAGGTGATCGTATTTTATCATAAAAGCTGGAATTTCTTAATGGTCAACTTTTTTTGTTTAGCTAAATTGTCACTCGTACAATAACGATATGCCAACTATCTAATATAAATTAAGAATACTTGTATCTGGCTTTGCATGGAGCTCAAAACTGATGTCTTGATATAGCAAAAGCTTCCCTAACCAAGGTACAAGCACAATTACAGGCTACAGGGGGGAAAAAGAGAAAAGATGATTACTAACATGAAGAACATAAACAGCAGGGTGATAATCATGGACAGTTAAGCATGCAAGCAAAGATGTCTGCATGTTACGTGTTAATTTATGTGGATGCATGTAGATGTTTTGGTGATTTTAAAAAAAAAAAAGAAGTAAAAACATAATATAAACTACTTGAATACATGATGGATGCCATACATGATAAATTTGAGATTTTTGGGTTTAAGTTGTCAATTTAAAAACCAAATGACTAACAAAAAGTGCAAAAAATAATAACATATTGAGCCTGAAACGTGATCAGCTTAATTATAAAGAGTAATTCCAGGCTTAAATCTAAATAAGCTTCATTTTGTACCTAAAGACCTGATGAGATTCCTCCTTTTGACCCTGGTGTTACTTTCCATTACATCCATGGAATGACACTCTGTTTGATTGATAAATACCCAATATTAAGCAAATTCTCCCTCCATTCCGAAATTAGAGATACATTCCTCTTTTAATGTGTACTACTTGCGAAACTTATAGTTTTATTTGTGATATGAATTTGTAAAAATACCAAAGTATAAAGTTTGTATTTAAGAGTATTCTTCATACATTTTATGATATTTCACTTCAAATTTATTAGAAATAAAAAAATTCTCTTGATTTTGAATTTTAAGATTTCGCAGACCAATTTTGTGCAAACTGAAATACATCTCTATTGTTGGAACGCAGAGAGTAGTAAAAGTAATTTTTTTTTCAGGAACTAGAATTTAGTCATCAAAATTGATATAGTTGGTATAAGGCAGAGGTGCACTATTTGACCTCATATGGTTGTTTTTTAGTTATAGTATGTTTACTTTATCCTTGCAGTATCTTGTACTTGGTGGGCCAGATGTAGATAAGTTGTGGTACTTTATTGTGTGTTGACATACCAAACTTACGGATTTACCGATTCAGCATAAGCACCTATACCACCTCATCAATAGCTATAATACTAAATTTCACATGAATATGGGCATCACCTTCTGTATTATGATGCACTTTTATTGACATCCATGTACATGTGTTTGTTTGATGATTATGTTTTGCAGAACAAGTAAAATGTCAATCTTGTTGGCATAATTTTTAATTTTGTGCTGCTTGCTTTTATTTGATTCCACAATAAAATTTTATCACTATGCCTGGTTAGGTTTTGTGTTCAGTATTATGGGGCGCCTTTCTTTCAATTGTCTTTCTTGTGTAACTTGACATGAATTGACTTTACTGAACATCTTGCAATGCTGTCCATTCATATCGGTGGTGCTTGATGTTTCTTCATCTTATTATAGTTGTTTACAGGTGAAGATGAAGACACTGATCTGTCAGACAACTTTTTAGTAAAGACATGCCAGAAATTCATTCCTGTCACATGTAATGTTTTAACTTAGATTGTCCTTTTGACATCGACAATTTCATGTTCTTAGTTTATTCTCCTATGTTGCCTTCTCAGATTTGAAGAAAATTATCTTAGACTAATAAGATGGAAGCTTTGAAGTGACCTAGTACTGATTACCATAAGCTGTCAACTTTAGTTGCCCGTATAGCTACTGACACAATCGATATATTATGAACACACTTTAAAGGAAATGAATGGTAATGCGACCTAGAGTCTTGATCAACTTGCTTTCTCCACAATTTTGGGTCGTTTCAATCCTGCTTGGTCTTCTGAACACAGCCATTGTATGCACAAAACTTGCATGGCATCCTTTTGAACTAATTGGTCAAATTATTAATCGCAGTATTGCAACATAATTGAGTGATTTCAATCGATCATGTAAAGATTTCATAATGAAAATTAATGTGTTACATACTTTTTATAGATACACGTAGTGTGTGTGCATATAAAAATAATTTACATGTAAATACATTTTTTATGATCCAATGTGGAGTAGTTGCATAATCACATTGCTGAAAGTGATTGTATCTCTAAAGGATCTGGTCTCTGTTTACATTTTCTTATTTCTTCACTTTGAAGATTTTACCTTGTTTCTTAACATGGATAAAAGATTCTGAATTTCTGTTCCTCCTCCATATTGCAGCTTACTATGATGGCAACCGATTTTTAACACTTAAGGATGGTGTGTGGAAAGTAAGTATCGTTAATGGATTTAAATTACCATTTAGTCATGGTACTGCAGCAGCCAGTGATGTTGCTGCTCAATGTATTAGGTATAGGAGCATATACAATTAAAAGATCTGCAGATGTTACTGTACAGTGGAAGTATTGAAGTATTATCTGCTAACCGTCATCACCAGCTCATAAAATTTTGAAATTATCGATTTGGCTTATTTTTTTTGTTTCATTTTTTGGTACTTTGATTTCTAAATGATGTCACATTTTGGGCAGGCTACCCCTTTACTTCTCACTGTAGCGGTTATCGAACTCAGTGATATTGCATTTGCAGTAGGCTTCCTCTTCCCTAGTCTCTATGTCAGGCTTACGTAGCCTAAACAGTTCCATGTTGCTGCTCTTTTATTGTGTTAATTCTGGTTCTTATTTGTTAGGTGGACTCCATACCAGCAGTTTTTGGTGTTACAAGAGATCCTTTCATTGTTTTCTCTTCCAATATCTTTGCGATTTTAGGTACTATTTATACTTATTGCTTCTTAAACTTCAAGTTGTAACAAAATCACAATAGAAGTTTATATTTAAATACATCATGGAGTTTATTAGAGATTATGAGGTGTTATGTGTTGTTTTTGTCAGTCAACCTCTAACTGCTACTATTGGAGAAGGTACTAAGTAGATTTTAACATTAAGGTGCATATCCTTAGCTATTTTATTTATGTTTAATAGTGGTAAGAATTTTGCAGGAAATCTCTTGTATTCTTCATCTATCAAACTATCTATTGTTTGAATTTAAGAGCATTCTCAAGTACTGAGGTTAAATAATTTTTTTCTGTTTCAACAAGATATTTTATTAATTTGATCTTATCTATGCTCATTATAGGATTAAGGTCGCTATATACACTCATTTCTGAAAGCATGTCAGATTTGGAGTACTTACAGGTGTGGATTTTCTTCATGACTGAAATTTCTCTGCTAATTCATGCTCTTTAAGTGTAGTGCTGTCAAGTTTTCTATTGTTCAAACACTTAAAATCATTTAACGGATTTATCTGCTCTGTTTCTGAATATGTGGTGCGACAGAAATTAAACCGATGATAGCTGGTGAAGTAAAGGAGCAAGTGTTGAAATATTTTGCAGTTTTTTTGAAATATAACTGTTTGAAATTTGTTCTATATTTGAAAAATGAAACTCGTTCAAGAAATTTGCAAAAAATGTAGGGAACTCGTTCAATGTTTTCTAATATTGTTTTTTTTACCTCAACTTAATTATTTTAAATGCCACCTCTGCACCTGTCGGGAGCATTTGAATCTTTGCTGACCATGTTCATTGTATGGCAGCCTTCTATCGGTGTTGTTCTGGGCTTTATAGGGTGTAAGATGATCGTGGATTTCTTTGGTCGGTATTTCTCGTTATACAATGAGCTCTTCCTTTGAACATGTCTTTGGGTTCTACCCTATGAAATTTCTTGTGCAGGTTACCATATATCAACTGAGGTATCACTTGGTGTGGTAGCTACAACAATTAGTGCTGGGGTGTTGCTGAGTCTAATGAAGAAATCTGAGTAGGTGGTAGGAGCCAAGAATGAATGTAATTATCCACCACCTTTTGTTTGTCCAATTAAAAACTATGAAATGAAAGATCATAAACTCAGACATGCATATCCATAGTATAGAGTGCCATATGAATTTGTTATACAATTTACTTTTCAGATGAGAATAGTAATCTAGGCACTTCTGATCTTGTACTGGGGGTAAATATTTGCAGCCAAATATTACCTTCCTGGCCTAATGATGCATAGCTGCACCTGCACATTTGTGCTGGAAGTTCAGTGAAAAAATATCACTCCCTCTGTTTCAGAATTGGGAACGTGTAGAACTTGTGATACAGAATTGTCCTATTTTTTAAAATTAATTTTTTGTAGCAACATCTTTAAGCAGTTTAGAAACATCATCACATGTACTAGTTGCAATTATAAAATCCGCCTCAAATTTGTATGAATTGATGGCACAGGTGAAGTTGTGGCTTTAACCTTTCATCAGTTTCTTTTCATGTTCACCCATCAAATTTGATAATTTAGTGAGAATTTTAGCGCCTTTTGTTTAAATTCAGACGGTAAGAAACATAGTGGTTGACACCGTTATCATTCTCTGTGTATTCCAAGAAATAAGAGCCGATCTCGTGATTTTTACCTCTACTCATTTGGTTCCAAAAAAAAAAAAGCTAAAAAAGAGTTACCCGGTACTTTACTTTTGCTAAAATCTCAAATCTGGGATTAAAATTTAATTGATTTTGATTTTAAGATGATTAACTTCATAAAATACTAAAATTGAAATTTTAACAAATTAAACTCTTTAAAATATGAAAATGAAAATTTTGCCACAATTTGAATTTTAAGATTTTATAAAAAAAAAATTGAAATATAAGGGGGCAAGGAGTATTTATGGTAAATAAATCCTACGAGTTCGCTAAATGGCCACGTTGTTATCGGGGTTGCTGACTAATTGCACGACATATTATAAAAATGTACAGTTTGTATTCGACCTTCTATGACTAATTGCAGGGCACATAACATGTCTACGTACAATGAACCTGTATACCTTTCTTTTTTCCTGTTGTTTGTCCCTGATATTCAAAGTCCAGTGCTCTGCTATTGACATTAGTATATCTTTTATTATTATTATTATTTGTTATACAGATTTTAAGTTTAGAGATGGAAGATTCCCAAGATTTGAATCTAATGAAAATATTTGTCGAATTTATTAAGCGAATTAACGAACTTTTGACAACTAGAACGAGGATTTTTGTTATGTAAAAAACCATTATAAATAAACTCAAGCAATACCTTGAAACAATTACTTTTTTCTTGGTTCTCACTAAAACAAAATCAACCAATCTTGCTTATATTATTTCTGGAATCTATAATTTATATTAGAACGGAGAAATAAAAAGTTATATTTGAGATTCTTTTTCATACTTAGGGAATGTTCGAATTTAGTTTATCTAAATAAAATTTATTTGAATTGTTAATTATCACTATTATAAAATATATTAAAATTTTAACAACATGACTATATGTTTTAGAGATTTATAAAAGTAAAAAATGGAAGTTATATTTTAACTTTTAATATAACATAATCTAATGTAGACAAGCCCAAACGCAACTATTTTTGATTTAACGGCGGGGTTTTTTTTAATTCTTTTAAGAAAATTAACAATATACGGAGTAATTAACTAACCGTGAATGCGAACCAACCGGTTTACTTATATGAGTCGAGGCCGGTTGGTGGCCGGTACCGATCTTCAATATCTGCGGCCAATGCGTCATTGCTGGCGCCATTACTGGCGTTTTCCCGAAGCTTTTATAAACCCTCACCTAGTCAGTGTTTGTTCACTTTCATATTATCTGTACGAAAATCTCCGATTTAATACTTCCCAAAAATCTTAATCCTAATGGCTACTGCGTAAGTATTTTCCAGAAATTTTTGAACATTACTATTTTAATTTAACTCCAAAAAGTAGCTTCTTAAGTCTTAACAATGGTGATTTCAATGTTTAATTGTAGAGACGTGCTAACGGCTCGTCCATTGGAATTAGATTCTACTTCTGAACCACCAACACTGTTTGATGGAACCACTAGGTATTTCGTTGTTTAATTGATTATGATCTCATTGCGTTTTTTCGCAATTTCGTCCTCTACAAAATCTCTTTGAATAATTTGGTTTCTGATATGAGCTCGAAATTATTTTTCATTATCCTTCAAGGTTGTATATCAGTTATATCTGCCCCTACGCGCAGCGTGTTTGGATTGCCAGGAATTTGAAGGTTTTGTCTCTGAATTCTCTTCCTCGTCATCATATCATTTTCCAAACATCAGTTTGTGGTACATAGTATCATATAGTACAACAAACTTTTATAATGCTTGGATTAGGTACCTGTTGTTACATCTAAATTCTAATGTGGGAAGTCTCAAAATGGGAAATTGTGCTTTCAGTAACAAAATAGGCGCACAATTTAGTTTTAGACTTGTTGTAGTGTACAAGAGTACAGTTTTCGTAATCTATATGTATGTATGTAAACATGCACATAAGTAATTGATGATCCTGATATTTGGAAATGCAGGGATTGCAAGACAAGATCAAATTGGTTGCTATAAACTTGCCAAACAGGCCCACTTGGTACAGGGAGAAAGTTTACCCAGAGAATAAGGTAGGACAACGCAAGAAAATTTTATTTATTCACAAAACACTCACTACTTGAAATACCACCACCTTATATCTGTTGCCAAAATGGAAATCATATAATTAGGTTAACAAATGTGGGTACGTGGGTACTTTTTATTTGTTTGATGACCTCATATTTTACTGTGGCAGAGTATAACAACGGGACATCAAGATTTTGTTTGCAAGTATTGGGGCAAAGATTTTTGAATAATTAACTCTTCCATTTAATGTTCATGGTTTTGAGATCATGAGCTTGCTTTTTTTTTTCTTCTATGTTTATTCCACTACTTCTTGTTTTATTTCTATCATTTCTTGCATATCCAAATTTAATTGGTATATGCTTTGATTGACAATCCTCGTTGTTACTTTTAGCATCATGTGTTTTTGTTTATTTCAAACTTAAAATTGTTAATGTCAGGTTCTTATTTCTGGCTGCTACAGTTAAGGAAACACTTAACTATATGTTGCAATTCTTGTAGTATTGTCTTATTATTTAGCATAATTTGTACAGAGATTCTCAAGTTTATTTAGCTTCTCATAGAACCTTCACAATTTTTGAATTTGGTCTTCCAGGCTTAGAACTATGTTTGATGTAGACCTAAGTGACCAGAAGTTCATGAGACCATTGAAGCCTTTTGCTATAATTTTATGAACAAAAAGATAAAGTGACACGCAACAAGTTATACTTTCTGTGATGTACTTGTATGTTTTCACTTAATTATTTTTCCTTTTAAAAATGGCCTAGTTTTTAGTTTTACCTTAATTCCTTGTGACTTTTCATGTGGACAGTATTTCATCTTTGTTTTTACTTGAACAAAGCTACTGCATCAAATTCATTGGTACCTTGTAAGACAGATGCGGTGATAGTGAGTCTCATAGAAAATAAAGTTGGCGATACAGTATATTAGAAATAGGAATCTTGATCACACTATGCATCATGTCTCAACTGCATCTGGACTTCAAAGCTGTTGCCATATGTAAGATAATGTGGGATAGCATGACCAATTTTATGTTCTGTTTGTATTTACTAATTTTTCGTTTTGTCTTTTAGGTGCCATCACTGGAACATGACAACAAAGTTACAGGGGAGAGCCTGGATTTGCTTAAATATTTAGATACTCACTTTGAAGGGCCTGTCCTTCTACCAGATGTATGATGTGATGTAAAGATTTTTTCTGATTTTTTAATCTTCAATTTTTTCAAAAAGTTGGATATCTTAATAGTGTTAAATAATGCAGGATCCTGCCAAAAGAGAGTTCGCTCAAGAGTTAATATCATATTCTGATAAATGGATTGGAACTGTAATTGGTTCTTTCAAAGGAGACCCTGTTAAAGATGCTGGTAAGAGTGATTATATTTTTTTTCTCCCCAGAGAATATGATACCTATCTCCATCCCTAAATGAGAGTTTTGAGTTGAGGTGGTTAATTTAATCAAATCTGTTACCTGCATTGCTGTGCCAGCTGGTGCTTTTGATTATTTAGAAACAGCACTTCATAAATTTGATGACGGCCCTTTCTTCCTTGGCCAAATCAGTCATGTAAGTGACTTTGATTGCCCTTTTATACTCGTTATCCATTTGTTATTTGTACAAATGTTTTGTATAAACAGATAATGAGTCCGTTTGGCACTGCTTTTTTCTTAACCATACCTAGGGTTGAATTACCTCGTGTGTTGAGTTAACAAAATTGTGTTTGTCAGTGTTGTATACCTCAACCCAAACCCATCATTTTGTGGGTTGAAAAGAAAGCTAAAAAGAGCTACTTCTATTTTACCTCAACCCAAACCCACAAGCTAACCTCACTATTACTCCAACCCCCACCTCATCCTTTTTATAGAAGTTGTGCCAAACGAACCCAATGTATATGTGATTTGTCACTGCAACTGATGAACTCTCCTTTTGAATCAATTATGGTTTCAGGTGGACATTGCTTATGCTCCTCATTTTGAAAGGTTTCACATCTTCTTAGAAGAGGTGTTTAAGTATAATATCTTGTCGGGCAGACCTAAACTAACTGCGTGGTTTGAGGTATGTTGGTAACTCGACTTTGATCTAATGAATAAGTATGAAAATAATTATTCCATCTTTTTGCTGGCCTACGTCTCTTTTGGGGAAAGAGGTCTGGTATTGATCGGTGGATCTAAGCACATGTTTTTGGCTGGATCATCACCTCTAAGGTCTTTGGTGTTGGTTAGTATCGAGTAAGTCTGGAAGTTCTTAGTACTTGGCTACTCTCAGATAGGAAAGAAACGACTGCGAGTCCCCATAATGTCATTTTTATCAATATCAATTTAATTGACAAAGATGAAATTTTTTCGGTAACACGGATCCTGTGCATGCAGGAACTAAACAAGCTTGATGCTTACACACAGACAAAATGTGATCCCGAGGGTGTTGTTAACGGCTACAAGCGTCGCTTCTTGGTAGTCTTTCGTGTCTAACTTGATCGTATTGTAACCATAAATTATTTCTTTGCAAGGCCAAAAATCTAAATCCTATTGATTTATTGCAGGCTCAGAAGTGATTATGAATGTCGTTGGAGTGTACTCTGTAATCCGATTTTAAATAAATGGGCTTATGCTGTTTTCTCAGGTCATCTTGTCAGAAAGATCAGTATTTGCTAGCGTAATAGATGTAAAAGTGAATATGTATGTGGTGATCATTAGCTGGGATTGTAATTAGGGTTTATGCCCTTGTCGTTTGTCATGCTCTCTATGATTTGGTTTATATTGTTATGATATCACTGTTCTAGTTATTCCTGTTTTTGTTTTATTTTGTTTTTGTTCTTCTTATTTTAGGCTATTGCTGTTATTGTTACTATAAATATTGTTATTGTTGATAAACCTGTTTTACCCGCCTCAAATTACTATTGTTTCTTTTGGGCCGCTGATCTTGATTAAACATTTCCTCTTAGCATACAAATACTGTACTTTTCAGAGGGATGGTACTTTTCAGATTGATAATTTTAAATTGAACTCATGACATTTTTGCTAATACGATGCAAACTGTTGCATGGTGCTAGCAGAATATTTTTTTGATAATTTTTGTTTTGTTATTTATACCCAAATATAATCTTTGATACACAGTTCCAAACTTTAATGCTCAAAAGTGGAATCAGTGGGAATATAAAAATGAGTGTGAAAATGATAATTCTCGATCAAAAAAAATGTAAAAGAGAAAAATCCAACCAATAGGTCAGACTTCCTGGGTGTCAATTTTTTAAATATGAAAATATCAAATAAACTTATTTTCAGATTTAAAACTATCGTAATTTGTTAAAAACTTGTAAAATAAACTTTTGCAAATACAGGGCACCAGTTCCATGTACATTGCCCTTTATATGTATTGTCGTATTGGGGTACGTTAAACGAAAACTTTTTGCAAGTAATACTCCCTCTTTTCTTAATTAGTGGTTTAGTTACATTTTTTTTTTGCGTTATACTAATTAATTTTTACTTTAAAATTAGACATATATAGTTATATTTGTACAATTGAAAAAAATTAAGTTTTATTGTAGATTGGACAAAATTTCAATTATTGTTGTCACTTATATATTTATAAAATAATAAAACAAATCAAGTGAAAATAAAGTCAAATTTAACAAGAAAAAAAATTAATAACTTTCAATTAATTAAGAACAGAGGGAGTTCGAACTACATTAAGTTATTATTATTATTTAGGAGTACGTCACATCGATTACACCGACTATTCAAAAACTTTGAAGATGTAAATCATACATGCAAAAAAACAAAGTGGCCACTGATCCTGATGTCGGTGGTTGATAGTAAATATGGAACATCCCCTATGATATTTGAACATCTACCCAGTCATTTGATATTAAAACAATTTGTCCTTTTCATTTGCCTTTCGAGTTACTTCTTTCACATGTCGCTTGTGAGCAATACGTTCATATATAGACTGGACTGACGGCAGCTTCATTTCTCTCTTCTTCAACTCCAAG
This sequence comes from Centella asiatica, assembly GCA_014636745.2. NCBI lineage: Eukaryota > Viridiplantae > Streptophyta > Magnoliopsida > Apiales > Apiaceae > Centella > Centella asiatica. Next base: position 29,965,850 of record CM025782.1, on the reverse strand, counting down.
TGTCAAACTACAGATTATACTTATAAGTTATAACACAGGGAAGAAAATTTTAAGTCCCCACCGCATTTAATAGATTTTTCAGATATTTCCAAGGACTCAACAAATATCCCACTAAATACATAACTCGCGTATCAAATCTTATAATAAAATAATACCCCCCACCCCCCAAAAAAAACAAAAAACAAAATTTAATTATACAGAAGATTACAACATAAAAATGTCAAAGTAACTAAATATTTTTATCAATGTAAGTTGTTGGATCATGGTTACTTGAACTTTGTGAGATACTTAGCTGCTTGTGAAATCATACAATTTTATGTTCTTTGAGCATCTATACGATTATTACATCTTCATATAAAACCCTAACACCCATGATTGATCACAAGTTTATTATAATTACAGACCTCGAAATAACACCATTCAATGATCCTCCAGTAAAATCATTTATAAAATGGTCATGCTATATGCAAGCCAAATACTGAACAGGAAGTTACATTATATAGATATATATAGTACTGTGCTATAAAACTTAACCTAAAATTGAAGCCTTCACTTCTTGTGTCCCATACCTTATGTACCTCAAGATGCCATGAATCTGAGCCCTGAATCAGCATTTCAGAAGTAGCAAATGTCTAAATTGTGGAGAGTGGTAAAAAACTAAAAACTTAAAAATAGTAGGAGGGAAGTCCATGAAAGTGACAAGAACTATATCAAACTCTTCTAAAACATTTTTTTTAGTATCGTTTCTCACATCCACCATCGTGTTGTCTTCTGTCACCATCTCTTTTTGTTCTTGGAGGAGTTGGAGGTGACCAAAGTGAGCTTTGATGTGGCTGAGTTTCAGGGTCGAATTTTTGTGAAGCGAGATAACTCAAAGCAGTGACAACATCAGCAATCACAGGACGCATATTGGGTTGCTCCTGAACGCACATTGCTGCAACAGCAAGAGCTTGATACAAGCCCCGCGGAGGATATTGACCTTGAAGCACTGGATCAGCTATCTGTGAGAACTTCCTCCTATCTTTAAACAAAGGTCTTGCCTGAAAAAAGAGAACTAATTAGCAGCTAACAACTATATAGAAGATACTGATAACAAAAAATTTACAGGAAAAAGAACAAAGAAAGGAAGTGGGAAGATACTAATAATGCAGTAAAAGGTCAAGAAAAACAAATAAACAGAGGAAAAAGGTTACTATGTTTCCTGTAGTTAATTGATTCGGGATGGTGTCAAATTAAACACCAAGTCAACATGATTAGGAAATTTCTGACTTTTGATGGAAATGAGAAAACAACTCATATCTAAATCTCCTACCTCACTAATATAACATAACCCTCCAGTCTGTAAAGTAGTTACTCTTTCTGTAAAGGTATGTGAATAAACCACCTAGAAAAATGCTTAGGCTCTACTGGCTGAATCCACCAAGCGTTTTTCCAGAATACTGATTGTAGTTTTTAACAGCTAGATGGCTGTCAATTATTTAAAAAAAGAAAAAAGTTCCAAATGATTAACTCAAAGATAATTACTTACCCAAGCAACAAGAGTGTGCTCTCCTGCTGTTTTTGAATTTTCAACTGCTTTTCTACCTGTGATTATCTCTAAGAGGACAACGCCAAAGCTATAAACATCTGATTTCAGGGTTAACTGTCCTGTCATTGCGTACTCTGGGGCACAATATCCATATGTACCCATAACTCTTGTAGATACATGGGTATTGTCACCAACAGGACCAAGCTTGGCCAAGCCAAAATCAGATAGCTTGGGAAAATAATCCTCACCAAGCAAAATGTTGGAGCATTTTAGATCACGATATATTACTGGGGGGCTAGCTTTATCATGTAGATACTCCAGTCCTTTTGCAGCGCCAGCAGCTATTTTCATTCTTGTATTCCAGTCAAGCCGTCTTTTGTCAGGTGAAGGATCTGCAAAATAAGAAGACAAGTCAATTTCTGGTAATTGTGAACAGGAAAGTTACAATACTAATAAAAATACACAAACCATGAAGATGGTCATCCAATGATCCCAGCGGCATGTACTCATAAACCAGAAGTCTCTGATCTCCATCAGCACAATAACCAATCAGGTTGACAAGGTGACGATGGTGAAGTAAACCCAACATCAATACCTCAACAAGGAATTCCCTGTTTCCTTGCAATCCATTGCGATCAAGTTGCTTAATGGCTACAACCTACACTAAAACATAAAAAGCTTTATATGCTAGCTACAAGTTCTAAAATGGTTAAACCTCGGGAATTTGCCTGACCAAAAAGGGATACATGAAGATTTTCAACTTATTGAATTGAACAAAGATATCAAAGTTTTGAACCAGACCAACCTGATTAGAGTTTTCAAGTCTTCCTTTATATACTCTACCAAATCCTCCCTCTCCAAGAAGATAGTCACCCCTAAAATTTTTAGTTGCTGCCGCCAATTCACGGAATGTGAATGTCTGGGCTGCAACATGATCAGACCCTCCTCCTTTAGGTACCTCCTTGATCTTGAATGGTGGCTTTGGCTTCAAACTATCTGAAGACAAAATAATTAATAAACATAGTTCTAGAATGCAAGGATTCACTAATTCTACATACATACTCAGAAGGCTTCCAGAATAGTCAGAAACATTGCTTACAAAAAGTAAAATTGAATCATAATGTGGACTAGAATACCCATTTCCATCCTATGTTTTTTAAAATAGCAAGCAGATGGAAAGCTGGTTAACATGAGAGATGGAAAACGATTGTTATGCTTCATTTGATCATAATAGGAGTTGATAATTCTGAAATTTCTTAGACTACTTCTCTCTATCTTATTGTCTACAACTGAACATATCAACCAAACCTCATCTACCACTTCTCACGATAGTATAGAATGTTACTTCACTAACCCAAGCCATTCACTATCACAAGAGCCAATTTTGATAATCCATTACCCAAGGAATTACGAAACTTCTAATTTGGGTAACCGGACATCTCAAACAATTGAATAGCTTTCAGCTCCAAATGTGATCATGACGCGCCTAATCAACCTGAACCAGCATCCTTGGCCAAGTACTGAAGCCAGAAAATTTATTGCTGGCCAAAATTTAACGACACTCTTCCTCTAAATTTTAAAATCAAGCACCTTCCAGTTCAAGCCAATCACAAAATCAAATTTAAGAAACCAAGGCATACTTCAAATGCAATTTAAACCATTCAGTATGTCATGATCTACAGTATGCCATCATCATGAACTTCAAGATGCATCAAGCACTTTTACCATCTACATTCACAGAATTGAGTTGGGATTGTTGTGGGGGGGATTTCTAAAGTTCAAGTGCATAGTTCACCTACATAATAGTGATTCCCAAAAAATTCACTCTGATAAACCTTAGGTAGAATCATTTAATCATCTCAAAGTTTTACATTCAATATAAAATTTACAGCTCAATTTTTACAATATAACCTTAGCTTCTCTTTAGCTTAAGATCCAATAAAAATGTAAAATCATTACTTGAACATATGGGACCCTCTAGTGACCCTATGAAAGGAAGATGATGAACAGAAAAAGGCAAATATACAAGTAGAAGATTTAAAAAGACGAGGGACTAAAAAATTAAGCTGAAGCCACTGTTTACCATCAATTTTTATGCTGACGAATACCCAGAAATCAGGAAATAAAGATCACTCATACTACAAAAGATTCGAGTAGTAATGCAAGATAGTTAAACAGATTAACTTTTTGTACACATAAACATAACAATTAAACCTGAAGAAGTAGGTTGGACCGGATCAAGAGACTGATTCTTCTTCCTTAATTTCTTCTGTGATTCTCCAGAACAAGGAAACCAACCCATTTGACTCTCCTACTTTTTTTCAAGAACTGTTATGCATATGAAGTATTTCTGTTGTAAGAGCTTTGGATGTATTGTATATACAAAGAAATAAAAGTTGAGACAGGGCATCAACAGAAAGACAGGTTCAAAGGAAAAGGGTAGAGAGACCCATTACACCATAGAGAGTGTAGAGCGAGCGAGAGAGAGGAGAGAAATTATTGGTTGGATAGTTGAAATTTTGGAAAGCGAAGCTTGTTTTGTTATAAACTTGTAGACATGGTCAAATTCTACGTATCTCTATTAGGTCAATCCACGGATATTCTCTATTTTAAATTTAAAAACGACTATATTCTTTTAATGGCCTTTTCAAATTAATTTTACCGGATTTATTATTATACAAATTTATAAAATAAAATAATTACTTCATATATTTTAAACAATTCTTTGTTATATTATATTAGTTCGTCAATAAAATTACTTACGATTAATAATTGTACAATTGCGTTCGAAGTATTATATATTATATTATATAATTACATAATTATTTTATAACATATTAATTAGGATATATTTCATATCTTATACAATATAATATAACATTATATTATATTCTAGTATATAAATTATTATAAAAAAAGTATATTTTAAATAAAATTATATTATATATACTTATATTAAAGTTTATACATTACATAAAATAATAACATTGCTTAATATATTATATAATTATTTACAAAAATCAAAATGATAACATAACATATTAAATAAAATTGTATATAAATAAATATTATATATATATATATATTATATGTATTTATTTATATTATATATAAATATATATCATAACCATACATATGATATATATATATATAATATAGTATATGGTTATAAATTATATTTTATTATATAGATAATAGTATATATTATAATATATATCACATATTATAAAATAGTGTATATATTATAATATAATATATAAAATTTATTATTTATTATATATGGTGTATTTATTATATAGATATTAAATAATATTATAAAATATTATATAATATATTTTGTAAAGCCTAGTGAATATAATTAATATTGATACTAATATTGTATATTATATATATTGAAATTATATTATATATATATATATATATATATATATATATATTAAAATTATGTTGAAAAATTAAAATGTGGTGGATTCAAAGAAATATTTTAATATTTTGTTAAGAGAATTAATGTGAATAGTAGATCTCTAAAGATAAAAAATCATTGTTCAATATCTTCTCTTAAAATACAAATAACTCTGCTAGAGTAATATTTTTGTCTAATTCATTAACTTCATTTTCTAAATTACAGACATACTTAATTTTAGAGAATCTTATAACTCTTAGTATAAAGTTTAGGCAGACGTTTGTCTTTACCAATGGTTTTCTTTATGAGAAGTAATAATTATAATAATATTGATTAATAGTTTTTCAAGTAGCTCAAATACAATATGTATTATTTTTAAAAAAATGTACAATATATGTATTATAGATAATACATAATAAATTTTTATATACAAAAATATTAAAATTTTATATAGAAACAATATTTTTTCCCTTTGAGTTTTGGTTGTTAATAAAATATCAATACGATAATTTAAATCTACTCAATACCTCTATCCCATGATCCGTACCCCCGAATTAATCGACAACTCACTCTATTTATTTTCTATTAGTACTTCCTCTTTTTTAACCTTCAAAATCATGAACCATTTTTTTATTTATTTATTTTCTTTAGGACAATTATATGACCCAAAAATTCTCTGTTCTGATTGTATTTTATTTTATTTTAGTTACAAAAATGAAAATCTATGTTCCATATAATAAAGAGCTTTCGCTTTTAACACTTTAGTTTCTAAACAAAGTTCTTTATATATGCATACATGAATTTTTCATCAATTAACTCAAGAACGTAGGCGAGTATACAAGTTGTTGAGTGGCAATGAGTGCTTTTGAATTTGTTTAATAGGTAGGTGATGTTAGTCAAACCAATCCCTTGAATTTAGATTAGCTTCACAAGGTTTTCTTTATTTATTTAATGATAAAAGCAAACAAAAAAAAAATACAATAATATTATAAGAAAGGGAGTACCTACTGCTTTGTTTTTTTTTTTAGAGACCTACTTACTGCTTATAAATTATATTATTAATAGGGTAATTATATGACACAAAATAAGTCTAGAAGATACACCCACAAAGCATAACAGAAGAACTTATCATATTTTATAAACCTTAAAATCCGCGTTGTCCAATATGTGGGAAAAAAAAATCATAAAAAGTGTAACTCATGTGGGGTTTAGGTCGCATTCCTCGGTAGGTGGATATCATCGTTGATAAGTAGCTTATAAACTTGTTTACATCACGGATTGAATATATTTTTGTGTGTTTTAATATTATTTAGTAATTGCGCTATAATATAATAATAAATATTGAATAATTTAAAAGTTATTAAAATTTTAGAAATTATTTAAAAAACTTATTATTTCTTTAATATGTTAAAATTTAAAAATAGTATTACGTACTTGTATAATATTAAATAGAAAGATCTTTTTTCAATTTGATTGTTACGTATGAACTTTAAAATCATAAATTGATTGAATTTTTAAGTTTTTTGAGATTGTTTTTGATGAGATGTGTAACAAACTTAATATTTTAAATAGACTTAATATAATTTTCATAAGAGTTAAAATATATTCTAATTTAGAACTGTAACTTAGTGAATTAACCCAACAATTACTTTATTAAGTCGTTTTTGTACGTTTTAGAATTATCTCAAATTCAGTAATAATCTATAAGAATAGATTTAGTTATAATCATTTTAATTAAATATGTTTAAATATTGATTAAGATTATAATTGATTTGATTGTAATTAATTCATTATAGATGATTTCAACTCAAGCAGATGCTTCTTTTTATTATTATTATTAATTAGGGTTGGAAAAAGAACACTAAAGAGTCCAATTGAGAGAGAAACGCTAAAGAGTCTTACTAAACATATTCTCTTTTTGTGAATTAATATATAATAATTTTTTAATTATTATTCTTATATTATTATTATTATTATTAATTAGGATTGGGAAAAGAACACTAAATAGTCCAACTGAGAGAGAAACGCTAAAGAGTCCCACTAAATGTATTCTTTTCTTGTGAATTAATATATCTATACTAATTATTATTATTCTTATTATTATTATAATTATGGTTGAGAAAAGAAAACTAAAGAATCCAACTGTCAGAGAAAAGCTAAAGACTCCTGCATGTTTTCTCTTTGTGAATTAATATACAGTAATAGAAGATAGATGTATATATATGGTAGTTTATTATATTATTATTATTAATTCCTGTTACGTTTCTCTCTCACACATTTGACCTACTAAAATAGTTTGGCAACCTATGTGATTTCCGGATGTGTTTATTGTTATTTTATTTTATTAGTGCTGTTTTAAAATACCTCTAGCACGTATGGAATAAATAATAAAAATATAAATGGAACTGCCATTGTCAATGATACCAAACTTCCTAAACCAATCCACCTTTTTTTTGAAATTTAAAATGCTATGATTGCAGTATTGTCTTCTATAAATTAAGTACATTGAATGAGTTAAAAATTTAATGCTATTTTCTTTAAAGTTGAATCTAAATTTGAGAAAAAAGAAGAAGAAGAAAATCTTCTAATTGATTCGACAAATAAAATCCAGAGATTTTACTTTTTCGAGTCATATTCAATTATACTTTACATTCGATCGAAGAAATAACATAGATATTCTCTTCATTGTTTTGAATCAATGTAATGGTTTAAATACCGATAGAACAGGATTAGAATACAACAGAAGATAGGTTGAATTCAAAAGTTGATGTTTCTTTATTGAGTAATAATTACTCATTATGAGAAGAGGAATCATACGCTTTATTCCATTGCCAGTCCTTTACAACATATAAATAGATAGAAGTTCAATTCGAATAATTTCAGAATATTATTAATAAAACCTCATTTAATTTCTAACACAAATTTTTTTAAAAAAAAAACCACTTACTATATCGGTATTCGAATGTCATATTTTGTGGGGTTGAAGGATTTACTACAAATTTTCGTACCATGGTCCATCACAGAAAGTGAAACCCTCTCCTCCTGGAAATCAAAGGGGGAAGAAAGGGCCCATGGAAGAAACTGATGCACTGCAGAGTGCAGACAGCTACATCAATGCATTAAATTCAGTAACTCAGCTCAGGAGAAGGAAATTATATGTAAGTATTCCCTCCCCCGCCCCCCCGCCGGCACTCGACCAAAGAAAAATTAATAGGCATGAAATATATAGTTTCACCGTGATAACAAGAGTTGCCATGTAAGAAGTTCCAGTTGGAATGGAATTACTTGTGCACAATATTGTTATAATTTATAGATCTGGAAAAGGCAGAAAGCAACAAGAGGACAGGACCCTGGTCTACATTTAACAAAAACATATCGATGAAGTGATCTAGGCCATCTGGCAAAACCACTTGAACCTCGAAGCTGAATTTTACATAAATAAAGAAATCAATTTTTGCTTCAATATTTGAGTAAAAAACAACATTTGTAGAAGACCAACTCATGAAGCTCTATGAGTAAATAGTTTTGGACGGAAGGCAATGATATTGCTGAATCTGTTCCATATAGTTAGATATTAGCAAAATGAGCTCTATACATACACATTTAAATTTGTTGGCCTCCTATTGCTAACAGTATATAAATCCACAAATCGCGGCCTGAAATAATAGTACAATAAACAGACAGAAACAAAAGTGCGTACCTATGATACAAACGGCAGTAGGAAGTCTTCTCTCAAAGTATATTGAAAATACTACATTACACGAGCAGATGATATTATAATGAAGCTTGTGCTTGTGTTTACAATGCCCAAAAAACTCTTATTGAATTGCTATATAAAACAGAAGTTAGAATCCTTTCTTAAGACACCATAGCCTTTGCATCCGGTCCAGATGGCATCATATTCTTGGTTTTGATCGGAATGTCATGATTATGTTTCCCCTCGTATGTTGTTATCAAGGCTTTTGGGTCATCTGATACTCTTTCGACATGCTTACGTGCATTGCACTTCAGACTGGTGCATCTGTAGTAACTTCTGAAATAAAGAACCATAATAATTTACTAACGAGCATCTCTTATAGTTATACTAGCCATCACATGATAAGTTAAAGAGTATGTAAATGGTAAAAAAAAAAAAAAAAAAAAAAAAAGAGTACGTAACACATACAGAAAATTGGGATCAACCTGGGGTACGGACTTCCCTTCACAACTTTCTGTCCATATTTTCGCCAGCGAAAGCCATCCGCAGTGAGCTCTGTATCAGTTTTACTTCGGATCACAACAGAATGATCTTCTAGATCATCCTCTGATACGTCAGCTTCACTGGACTGAATCTCATTCTTCCTAAAGGAAAGAGATAGGTATCACTTGTCTTCTGAATTCACAAGAAGAGAGAAGAGAAGTACACCAAATATTACAGTTATGGAATATACGCTTTCTAGTCTCATAAAACTAAAGTACATGACATTATAAGTTGGAATAAATTTTTTGGTTATATATACACGTAGATATAATAAAATTCATAAATTTACGCTAATTATGATGAAAAAAAGGGCACACAATAGGAGATTAGTTAGGTAAAGAAAATATATATCGGAACCTTTCACATATGTTTGAGATCACTTATGAGGCCAAAAAGAAACCCTTAACTAACATGTTATATATGTTTTTTGTGTTCTGATTTTACTCTGAGGGGAATGCCAGGTTGCCCAAAGTGGGAAACCTAATGTGATGCTGATGAGCTCTGGATGAAACAACATAAAAGCAAAAGCTTGAAGTAGGGCAGGGAAGAAATTTCAGGAAAGTTAAAATTTTGGTCTGTGATTGCCTACTTGGTCCAAGTTTATAAAGAAAACAGAACGGAAAACTCTGAACCTTACGTCCTTAAGTATTTGCATATTCATCTTTGTTGTGTTTTAAGGGTGAGATACCAAAAGAGTTCTCTCTTATCCTTTGTGTGTGTGTGTGTGTGTGTGTGTTCGTGAGCATGCAAGTGTAAGCACTGAGCACTTGTGCATACATAAGGATCAGAGTGTGTGAGTATTGGAAGAGTGTGATCTCCGGAGAAGGATAGTCCCAGCTTTTGGCTTATTCTGTTTCTTTAAAGACTCCTTAACTATTGATGTTAGAAGTTCAATAAAATATGTAGAGCGAGAAGCTGCTAATTTGCTTATTTTATAGGGTGACAAAGTTATCTCAGGAGACAATTACAATCTTGGTTACTAAAGATTTTAACAAATCTGATTTTGCAAAACAGTATGATGATTTCATATGAACAATAATCCCATGGAGTTTTTCATGTTTAATTGCATGCTAAAGGGAAGTTTCTGAAATCTCATACCTTCTCTTAGTTTTGGGTTCACTATCCTCTTCTTCCACACCCTCTCTGTTCTCATCAGCATCCACACTAAGACCATTAAGATTATCTGAACTTCTGCTGACTGTTCCAGTTGTCATTGGATCATAAAACAATGGACATTTGCCAGAATTAGTTAAACCTTCTAGTCTACCTTCAGAACCTTCATTTCTCTCAATTGCATTAGACATTAATACATGTCCTTCTCCCCCTGATATATTGCGCTTAGGATGTTGTGGCTTTATATGGCTGTGTTCACCCTTGTACACAATTTCTGTTACTTGCCCATCCAAAGTTCTTTCTACCATTTTTTTTACTAGACAATTTGGATGCGTACATTTGTAGTAACTTCGTGGGCACTCACTTCCTTTAACCTGCTTTTGTCCATATTTTCTCCAGTTGTATCCATCATAAGAAGCTCTATAAATTGAACTTGCAGATGGTCTTTTATTTTCTTCCAAGTTATCTGCTGCCTTACTTGGGGGCTCACTTGCTTTCTCAGTTTCTGAACCTGATGGATTTTTCCAACCACCATTCAAGCTGATATCAGATCTAAGATGCTGATGAACTTGGTTTGGTGGTGGAATGCAAGGTGAAATCTCAGCTGGTTGATGGTTAACATAGGAGATCTCCTGGTAAATAAAAATAAAACGATCGTCCACCACATTAATAATTAGGACTTACAGATGAACATTGTTATTAGAAGAAAGTTTGTCTTATATGTTTGCAATCAGGGGAACAAGTTTCCATGTGAATCAGAAAGATACACCCACACATGCACACACACATAACTTTACCTTCTTATGAAAATACGAACTACAAATACTTACCAGATCCGCCAAAAGTGACATTGTCGCCTTCGAAACCAGTTTTGCCAAGGGTTTGTATACTACAGTTGATTCACACTCCATTTTCAAATCCTTGTCAGCTGAACAATGATCTGTAGTTCCAAGTAACTTGTCCTAATAATATAGGGTAGAATGGTCAAACGATAAGTAATTGGAAATTGAGGAACATCCAGATGATAGGCCAATGTACGAAGAGATTACAATATAACATGGGACGAAAGCACCTTAAATGGAACACATTTCACTGCTGGCTTGATCTTCACAATCTTAGGCCTGATAATCTGGGGCCCAGTCGCAGCAACAGCAGCTGGAGGAGATGCATTAGAAGGTGAACCAGCAAGGAGCTGTGACAAAGACCTCAAACCGGAACAAGTAGGCCTACAAGCAACTGGTTTAACTACAACTGTCCTTTCCTCCATCTTCAAAATATTGAAGCTCTAGTCGTTATCTTCCAGCACGAAAAGTTAAACCCAGAATTGGCACATGGCCATCTTCACCTCAGCCAATTGAATTCACAAACCCAGATAGAAGACGAAAAAGTTAGAAAGAAGTGTATTGTTGGCTCCAACAGTTAAAGAACCTGGAATAATAAATATTGAGAAATAATGAGAAAAACATTGTGTCAATGAAGCCTGTCTCAAAAATTTTCATAGCCCATCAATCAACCACCATGGAACGTGCACAAATTTACATCTTATTGATGTGCTTCCATAGTAATCCATTCTTCAAATTAAAGAAAAGTTTAAAGTAGGCTAAGTAGCTTACAAACTTCTACAAATTAAGATCGGTCAGACGAGTATAACACAGATATTCTATTATCAGAAAATTCTCAAATCAAAAATATTCAGGAGCCAAATCCATCAAAAGTATCACCTTAACTTTCTTTTTCCTCCTATTTACGGATAAACTTCAATAACTTTCCTGTCCAAATAATTGAAATGGCAATTTGACCTTTTGACTGATTCTTTTACCAGAATATATATCAAAGAAACCAACAAAACTTTCCAAAAGTAAGCTTAAAAACTCACTCAATCTCTTTTCTCTTTCCATTAAAGGAAAAAAACAAGAAATAAAAAATCTACAATTTCGGAGAAGAGGAGGGTCGGAATAAATTAGACTAGAAACTTCTACACCCTAATTTAGGGGGATAAAAGAACTAAACTAAACAAGCAAAGCCCATGAATTTCTATATTTATATACAAAAGCAGTCATTCATTTGTAAAGAGAACAAAAAGAAAGAAGACCTAACAACTGCCAAAATTATATCTAATTTATACCATCTCTAAGCACTAACAATTACCTGCATTAAAACCCAGAAGGCCTAATCTAATAAGAGAGCAAAACAATTATATAGAAAGACAGTAAAACATACAAAAGTTGTACAAGTACACACCAGAAGTATATTCGGAAAGGAGAATATCTTCAAAATCTACAGCCACCCACCAGGAGGCTTCTTGACTAATTGACCTGCAGTGAACCTAGGGAATGGTGAAACTCGATGGAAGTTTTATAAGGTGTGGTTCAAGATTATTTATGCCTCATACGAGGAAACTAAAGAAATGAAGATTATGAAAGTGATAAGCATATGTAGAAGAAGCTGACAGACTTGCAGAAAAAGATCAGAACTTTGAGGTTACCCGGAAAGGAAAAGGGTTAAAATAAAACTAGTAACCTTCGACAATCCTTGTCAAAACACTCTTTAGTTAATGGATAATGCTCTAGTTTTTCTTCTTTGTCAATGGTTTGACCATCGGCACCGAGTTGGATAAGGTTTTTTTTCAAGTAAATAATCTTAACTATTACCACAACGCAATCCTGCACCGAAGCGAATCAGGTGGACTAGAAATGGGATATAGTATGTGACCAATCAACTGAGGACTTTCTTAGTTTCACTACATGATCCGAGAATCATAGATATCATAGCGCAACCCAATTTCATATCCACAACGGAGAATTAAGCAGGCCGGTATTTATTTATTTGTGAGTTAAACTAGTTAAAATGGCTTAATTTTAATTAAAATTTTTAAATATAATCCAAAAAACAATTAAAATGAACGATTTAGTTTTAATTAGTCTACTTCATATAAATAAAGATAAAGTTTATTTTAAACTAAATAAACGACTATTTTCATTATCAGTCGCATATAACATATTTACAATTCTTATGGTAGCCACTTTCTCTTCTCACTCTCAATATCAAATTAATTTTTATGATTCTTTCGTCATCAGTCACTTACAATGCGTTCTCATTTATTTAAAAAAATTGTATAAATTATAATCTTACTTGAAAAGTAACAAAAAATTAATTACAATCTTATTTGGAAAGGAATAATCTTAAGATTAAAGCTGGAGATGCAACGTATGTTATATTACACTAATTTATTTCGATTTACATGACACTTTAGCACAAGATTCATAATCAACATATTTATCGCACTTGTCATTATACACTTGAATCAACACGACAGCACACACATACCAAACTATAGATGAGGCCAAACAAACTCTCCCGCACCATATATTTACTGTGATCTGTTGGTGGAAATCTATCTTCATCATACAACTACGTGAGAAATTCTTTTGGGGAATTTTTGCGGTGAAATGCTTGAAGTTACCCATATCGGAATGGAGAATGAGGATAGATTATATGCAAATCAAGAAGATAGAGCCGCTAGAAATTGTCACAAAAAGCAATCTGAAACATAAATATATCATATGTTTCGAACGTCATTATTCTGGAAACACAAATTAAAAAAAATATCAATCGTCTCTTCAATTAAATATAGTAAAAAAGCTGAGTACATTTTTGATCTATTCCCAACAAATGTCACGGGTAACAAGTATCTTCGACAGAGATGATGATTTGTTCAACTTGCAGCATTATTTGAGCTTGAGGTTATTCTGGAGGTCTCTTCCTGTTTTGGTTTTTGACCTGTAGAAAATAGAGAGTTGAAAGAAAATTCAATGCTGCTGCGATCAGAAGTTACTTTCTTTATATACATAACAGTAATATTTTTATCAAGAAAAGAATAACTAGTATGCAGAAAATTAATTGGATTCTAATATTAGTAGGTGGAAACAGACGGCATAATCTGCTCTGATAGCACGTAGAAAACATACTTGAACATCATTGTACTTGTTTAACAAATCTTTCTTTTAATTTGTAAACAGTATTATAATTATAAATATATTCTTCTTTCTGATTGTAAGAGGGAATTCATGTAAGCCAACAAGTGAGAACCAAGTAACCATAATTTTTGGTTGGTAGGTCCAACTAAACAAATTTAGATCCCTTATTAAATTCTTAGTTTATCGCTTATCTAACTAGAAATTCATGAATCTACAAATTCACCACAAACCTATTGTTTCCTTACTAAACTAATTGTATCAATGAACAAAGACACCAAAAAGAAGAAGTATTAATTAAACTCAGTTTTATGCTAAATAACCAATTAGGTAAAAATTTACTACTATAGTTTTATTTAAAACTATATAATTATTATACTGACTATTAATTTGTACTCGAGCTTCACTTGGGATGCCCTATTAGTAGTGAATCACATAGAAGATAAGGGAACCAAATAATGGAGATAAATTCATACAAATGTAGAAACATGTGCATCTAAGTTCATGAAATTAGGTACACCTGAATTACCAATATAACGAATCAAGCATTGGTTACCTTGATAAATCGCCGTACCTTCTTCTTCTGTCGGAACTTGGTCAAGGCAGCTTCTCTATGTGCAGATTTATTTTGATCTATTCTGTTTCCACGACCATTGCCACTGATATCACCACTTCCACCTTTTTCAGCTGCCCCAACATCATTTTCAACATTCATGCCCCCAGCATGCACGATAGTGCTGCTTCCATTTTGTCCATTGCTTCCGTGGTTACTGCCAGAACCACTCTTGTTCAAGCTTTGATTTCCAGTATTACCTTCAACAGGTCCCACAAACCCAAAATGTTCATCTTCCGTTAACTTCTGATATGACAAATCATCAAAGTTTGACAGTGGTTGTTGTGTGTCCATGCTGTGGAAATGATGAACATGGTGATGGTGATGGATATGCTGGATCGGGAGCTCCTGCTGTGAAGCCCGCATAGCTGTTGGTACCAAGTCATCAGTTTCAACTAATATGACTTGCTGAGGGGGCAAATTAAGATCAGGTGTAACAACAGACGATATATTGAGATCATTGATTTCTGATGTTGATTCTAACTTGTCTGATGTTACTAACTTGTCTCTCCATACGGTTGCTGAACTGACAGAAACTTTATCATTCACAGAGCCCATATTTACACTATGATTTATCCCTTTTGAATTTGGATAGAGAAGATTCCCATCTCCAGATTCATCCTTCACAATTTCTGGGCTAGAATTAATTGGCGAAGAGCTTCTGCTGATCCCATTAGGAACCTTAAACGTAAGACCATTTGAGGGTGAATTGCACCTGCAGAGTAACACAAGGTACAGATAGCAGAACTGTTAAACATTTGAACCGAACATTATCAAATACATAAAATATCCTGGTCCTTGTATCCTTCAGACCTTGAGAAGGCTGAGAAGTCTGAACGCCTCAAAACATTACGGTCAACTTGAACATCTTTTCTAATGACATTAGCTGCTCTGCTCCTCTTTAAGCTAAAATCGACCTCTGGTTCACCTTTAGAATCATCAACAGCCTTATTCTTGCTTTCCGAAATATTTTCACGCTCGCTCAGAGTCCCATATTTGCTATTGGCCACCTGTGGAGAAGTTATTCTGGCAACGACAGCCTTATCCTTGTTGTAATGATCCTCCTGTTTTGAAAGATCCATACTTCTTCTCGTACTCTTTGGAGAAGGCTCCAATTTCGGAAGAGTATCCTTGCTTGAATCCAGATGTTTAAATGGAACCTCATTTGGATGCACCACTTCTAATTTAGAATTATTAGAGTTGCCAACTGCCAACTCTTTTCCCTTCCGAACATTATCTGGAAAGGAAAATTTCAATAATATTTTGTTACAATATTGAAATATTCAATTCCAAGTGCTTGAGGATATCCAGGTAAATTCATGCATACCAATTTTTTCCTCACGTTCTTGAAATTCTTTTGATGCACCCACAGGCACCAATTTGCCATTATAAATTTCTGCATTTACATGAAGTTGCGCACAGGTACTGTCTGAAGACTTGGCCATTTGATCATTCCATGAAGACATTGCCTGGGAGCTGTCAACCTCTTTTGCCCAAGAACTCTGCAAAGTGAAACTTCATTTAACCTTTCCGTTCACATTCTTAAATTTTAGATCTTTTCTTTCTTTTCATGAGAAAATGATTCTGTTGGCCTGAGATCAGATTACTGCATCATCCCCCAGCTTGGTTTAAATATTCAGTGACATATTATTCCTATATGCATATACTCACTTCCAAGTTATCCACCATAAGGCACATGTCACAGGCACAGCTTTACACGCATGGTCATATATGGTCACACATGTGTAAGTGTTAACTAACTAAGAAGAAATTAGTCCATGTATGAGGCAAAGAAGGGATAAGTTGTACCCTAGCCTTGTAAATTTAACAATTAAGTTTTTAAAATGTGTGCTAGATAGGGCCGATGTCGACTAAAGTTAGTTATACAATAGAT
Organism: Centella asiatica; assembly: GCA_014636745.2. NCBI lineage: Eukaryota > Viridiplantae > Streptophyta > Magnoliopsida > Apiales > Apiaceae > Centella > Centella asiatica. Next base: position 29,949,085 of record CM025782.1, on the reverse strand, counting down.
TAATCTCATACTTTGGAGAGGGGGGTGGGGGAGCGGGGGAAGAACAGTATAGAGTCCTGCATAAGTCTATATTTACATGTCATTAGTAACTCCCTGTCTGATTCAAGTCAAATGGCAGATTGAAAAGTAAACATCGACAATAGCTACTTTCCTTTTTCTTCTTTCTACTTATATAAATGACTTGACTATCCTTACATAAGACTTGTCTTTCCCATTAAATTACAACCAAATATAAGGAATATATAATTTCATTTCACATGAAAGTTAGATAAGCTATCATGTCCATTTAAACATAATAAAATATTGAAAGGTTGCTAATTATGGTAATGTGTTTCAAATTGATAGTATTTAAAATATATCAATAGTGCTTATTTGCCTTAATTAAACAAAAGAAAAAAAAATTTCAACGTAATATAGAATTTACAACCTTGTGGAGAAATTAACATAATGTAAAATGTTCATTAAAGAAAATTCAACATAATTTCACTGTGATTTGATGTCTTTGGAGTATATCTGGACGAGTCAGCTAGGAGGCCTACAGCAAAAACATCATATTATACAAATTAGGTATCAATTGTAATACCTGAGTGCCACTGCTATCATCACTTGCATCACCAATGTTTAAATCAGTTGTCTCATTGTCATCCTCATTGCTGCTGTTTATGTTGTCATCAGACTTCGCACCAATTTTGGATTTTATGGATTTTACAGTTTGTGTACCACTTTCACTCCCACTTCCGCTAGACTGATAAATGAAGCGATCATTTAATTATAAAACTGAGAACAAGTCTACCAAATCACAGCATGATACAAGTGAGTAAGTTCATACTAAAATATGAAGAAGCACTGTAAGATTAAGCAGAGGCATGCGTGTAAAGCCATTTTTAAATGAGGAGGTTTAATAAAAATATATACACATCTAATTTTGTACACTTACAGAATACTAGCCCATGATCAAGTGCTAAGCTTAGGTTACTTCTAAAATATTCACTTGCAATCAATCGTGTTATATAGTTACTGATAGTTTGAGATTATTAAATTTTAAGCATGGGAAAGTCATTTATAATCTTTGCATACATGCTTCAACAGGAAAGTGATTTATTACAGATCATTTGAACTTTTAGAATATTTTTAAATATCATGATTTTTTTTTGAAAGAGTTTCAGTTCTAAAATACTACAGATGTATTAAGTGTTACTTTAACTCCAGTATATCATAGACAAATTAGGCTTGAAAAATTCAGTAAAGGGGACGTTTGACTGAGAAAGAAGCTTAAGGTAATCAAACAATTACTGCAAAGGACTTTAAAATTCATAAATTTACCACTTTTATGTTTAGAAGAATAAAATTGTACTTAATAGTCATTGTTTAGAAATATAAATCTAGTTACTGTTATCACGATTATGGTTCAGAAAAAAATAAAATCCTTTTGAACTTAAGAGTTATGGTTCAGAAAGATATTTTTATTTTGAAACAGAGGGAGTCTTTAGTTGACTGGTATCTGGCGCTCCGAGTGAGCAATGTTATCTGTCAAAGAAACCAAAAGTACTTACACTGTGGCACCTCCTCCAAACATGCTGCCAGAGGTTTTTAAGCTCATTCTTTCGAATAGGCTTACCTAAGAAGTCAACTGCACCTTTTGACAAACACTTAAAAACCAAACCCATCGAATCATGAGATGACATCACTGCAAATATTTCATCAGATACAAAGATTAATAATCTCAACTAGGTAGCAAGTAATACAATAGACAGTATTGAAGCTAGATATAAAATGAGATGAATTAAAAACAGAACTTACTGATCACAGGGATATTTTTGCGGGTCCTATGACTCATGATTTTGCATAGAAGACCAACCCCTGATAAGCAGGGCATGACTACCTCAGTTAAAACAATGTCAATATGATTGGTCAAATCTACTAAAATCTTCCAAGCTTGCAGTCCATTAGCTGCCACAATAACTGCCAACAACCATATCTAAATTAGTATTAAAAATATCTAATAGGACAAAGGGAAGATGATCAAAAGTTTGTATATGTGAAAGTAAACATTTTGATTAGTTTGAATGGCTTTGTGCATATAATAATAACACGAAATATGCTAATCTTATCCTCTGTATATATTAGGTAAAATTAGTTTCTAAATAGCATTCAAAGTATTAGGTAGAAGATATATTCGTAATGATCAAGGCTGATGACATAAAAAGAAACCCAAGTTGCAAACTAAAGTTCCAAAATTCAACAGTACCGACATGAACAATGTGACAACAATAATTGAGTACGAGTGCCGTTGTCAGAAGATGACATGTGGTGAGACCTTATTCACTACCTTCAATCTGCAGCAAACCTTAGTGGCACATGCCTGCCAAGAGCCAGATTGATTGCATAAATATTTATCGCTAGCATTGTGATAAGAAGCCCAGAAAATCCACACCCAACAATAAAATTAATTGAATGGGGATATGGTCCTATAGATTTCGAGCAGTGTGGAACGCGCAGGCAGCGCAAACAAGGTGTATGTTACTGGTGGAAAATACCAGTATAATATGACAGCCAGACTTGGTAATATGAATCTGCCTTAAGTTCTTAACACTATCATTGGTGGTAAAAGGATATCGGTGTTCTGTAAAAGGAAATAGTGAAAATAAAATTGTACACAATCCTCTTCAACTATTTCCATATAAAAGTATATATTCCCTTTCTAGGTTCAACAAAGGAAGAGACAAAATGACTAGGCACTATACTGCCGTCACATACTCCCCTGTAAGTTGTACTGTCTAAAAAATACCGACTGATAACCCCCCAGATCTAGGTAGTCATTCCTTCCAAAAAGTTAAGGAAACAAAAGGTTCCTATATCTCCTATTACACAGGGAAATGCAAGGACTTGCTTTCTTTCTTCATGCAGGTCATAAATGGGCATATGAAAACTGCTTTAAAGAATTCAAGTGTACACCAGCGAAAACAACTCATCACCCTTCTAATGTTATTAGCAAACAGTGACAAAACCATTTGAGCACAGTGAAATCCAAAGCACATCGAAAGTTACTACCTTCGTAGTTGAGATTGCGAAGCAGTGCAGCAACTACATGGCGTGTTGAATCATCATTCTCTACCAGCAAGACCTTAATGGATCTAAGATGCAGAAACCTCTCCCAAAGAGCCACTGACCCCTGACATTGTTTCTGCTTGGGTATTTGCAGAGCTTCTTCACATCCATCCTTCACATCTTCCTCAGTTCTGTTAATTCTATATTCGCGTTCTTTACCTTTACATGCTACGTGTCCCAAATTTCCATCTTCACTTCTCCCAGCCACAGAATTCATGTGCCCATTCACTTGTTGTCGCTCAGTGTCTCCCTTCGCACTAATTGTCATTGAATTACTTCCTGCCAACAAGGTTCAAAACAGACTGATGAAGAGGAAGATAAAATAGCGACTCAGTAACTATCCTTTTAAACACTCCCTTCTCGAACCCAAAACGAGAAGAGAGAACATATCTTCACCTTGTAGAACCTAATTCCAACACTTCCAGAAAACCCCCTTCTCTCTTCTAACACTAAAATAACACCAAATAACTAAATTACAATCCAAAAAGAAGAGCGAAAACTGAAGATCCTATATAAGATCACCCAATAATCAACCAAACCGTTCAAAATTCCAAAAAATTCTGTAGAATCCCGTCGATCAATCATTCCTGTACACGTCAAAACAGAGCATTAAACATTTCAGCAAAACCCTAATCTCAAATCAAAAAAATGTAACTCCTCTGAAACTACAATCTCCCTAAAATCACAAATATTGAAATAGAAAGAAGCATGAGACAAATCAAACACAAATTTAGCCGAGTAATTGACAAACTCGGTAAAAAAAAAAAGGTCTCATAATAAAGTAAGGATCAGCCGATTGAACTGTGTACTTAAAATTAAAGCAAAGGGTATGCATATTATGTACAATAACCTTTAAAACTTCACTGGGATGGAACATCAGCCCCAGTGTCCAGCTCGAATGAACATAAAAAATATCTTCAATTACATCACTATACAGCAAAAACTTTGATTACGAATTGAACTTTGTTTAAGTAAAGGTAATTATTAAGAAGAGGGTTAACTAGGGTTTTAACATAATCATCAAATCGTTGGTTAAATTGCAGAGAAGATGATGAGGTTTTAAGTGGTTGAGAGAGAGAGAGAGAGAGAGACGAATAAAGTTGTAGAGGAACTGAAAAATGGAGGACCTGGATGAAACAGTAACCGAACTAAAGATCTGACATGGCAGAATTGTAGGTACATGGAGAGACACGTAGGACGGATGGGTCTACGTGCCAAGAAAAATCTGATGAGGTGGGACAAAATCAAAATACAAGAAGATAGAGAGGCGAAAAGCACGACTCGGGTTGGTCGCCTCGGAACTCGATACAGTTTTTTGTAGGTCGCTATTGGTTTGCTCAAATATGGTGTTTTTTCCTCTAATTTATATGACTTCTTTTATTGGCAATATAGTACTTTTCTTTCTAATTGCTACAATGTATTTCATATTATAATTGATAACTCTTATGTTTTTTGTGCATACTTTCATGTAAAAAGTTTTTAATCTTCACAAGCAAAATGAAAGTAATGTAAGAAAAAAACTGAGTTGACGTTTTATTTCAACTAAAATTAGTTTAAGTTAATAGTGAAATTATTATTTTGGTTGCCAAAGCTACAACTTTGTTTTATATATCAAGAAGCCATATTCAAGGTGATTAGAAACAGTTTGATTTAAGAAATCATAGAAAAAGTCACTTGCGGTCCTCGTCCTATTCTCTTATATGATATGGAGCACTATTTACCACCTCCCTTTAATTGAACAAGCTTGACTTAAAAAATACATTAAAAAAAAAAGAGGAGAAGCCTTACTTTAATTTTCTATTTTCAAAATTAATTTATAAAATGTAATAAATTTGTTTGTATTAATCAAATTGGAAGTTAACAATGTCTAGTAATTTTTAAAAAAAAAATCATACCGCTACATTCATGTTATGTGGTGTAACAAGAAGATCAAAATATACCTTGTAAATCAAGAAAGAAAAAGAGAATACCATTAAAGAAATAAACACACAGATAGGGAGAGAGAGAGAGAGAGAGAGAGGGGTTTGGAGTTGGAATAAATAGTTCAACACTCCAACTCCACGTTTTAAAAAATAAATAAATTAGAATTACTATCTTACTTGTAATATGAAAAACGAAACAAAGAAATATGTAATATTTACATACAAAATTTTAGCAGAATTCTTCTCCAGGGCTAGTCTTGCTAACTGAAATGAAGTCACTTCCTCATCATACAACTCATCTAGTTCTACGTTAATCCACAATTCAGCAACGAAGCCTTTAGCAGGCCATACGTATGCCGCTGCTAATAGAACAAACTCGTCGTGTAATTACCAGAGGCTTATAAAGAGCCTTGGTCTATTTTTAAGTTTCAACCGGGGATCAACTTTCACTCTAGTTCTCCTCATAAAAATGCCACCATACTTTCAACCAAATATAGGACATTTCTTGATGCCAAGAAATTGAAAACTAAAAAAAAATTAGGTAAGTAAAGGATCTCTGGCAAAAATACTTGCCTAGTTATTGTTGTGTCTACCTAATTTCTGCTTTACCAACACTAAGTTCTGAATATACCAAACAAGGAAAAAACACGAGGATGATTCAATACCAGGTTGTTTTGTGAGGTGACTCCTTACATTAACAATCACACCCTGCATGTGTCCAATTTCCCTAGCTTAACCCACCCTTCCTTCCTTCCTTCTTTCCACCAAAGTTTCACATGTTCTTGTTCCATCATTTAACATGTGATATTATTTAGACTACTCACGACACCGTTTCCATCCATGACAACGTGTTTAGGTCTATGATGAGGTAGTATATATAACTAACCAGTAGTTTTATACGATCACGACGCACGTGTCTGTGTGTGTACGACTTATGCAACAGAAACAGCTTACCATAGAAAAGGAAGAAGAACGCAAACCACAAGCGCCAGAATAAAAAGATGGAAATCACTCTTTCATTATTTATCACTTTCACAACGTTACGAGAGTGTAATTGCGAAGTACAAATATCTTAAAGCCTAACAAGGAAGCCACCATATAAATAAACCTGTTGGTTAGCTATGTGAATTCTGTTACTCTGTTCCAAACTGGGATACACCGACTTTTGAGATCAATTTGAAGGTACTAATTTTGTAATTCATGAGATATCCTACATACAATTATAATATTTGTATCAATTAAAACTAAATAAACTAACATGAACTCTAAGTTTTTATGCAGTTGTTTGACCTCAAAAGTCGAACGCACCTTTCTTTTATTTTGGAGCGGAGGAGTATTAAATATTTAATATATTGGAGAAAACAAAGTGTGCCTTTATATACAAACAATACACGCCACATGTAAACAATAGAGCCACAAAGTGCGACGCAACTCCTCAGAATCTATGCAGCTGCAGACTGCTTGTTCTCAGGATCATCAATATTAAGAGCTTCCAACAACTTTGGCCATGATTCAGGGATCCCCCCAGGCAGATCAAATTCCACTAATTTTCCTCTACTCCGATAGAACTCCTCAACAGGTTGACTCTACATTCCCAAAGTAAGAATGGATTGAGTCACCATCATTAATATAAGACAAAGAAGAGACTGCCACAACAGATTGAATAGTTCAAAACTAGTAAAAGGACCACCTATTTTATCTTAAAATCAATGAGTGATGGAAATTTAGCACATCTTAACTTTTATAAGTAATTTGTTACGAACTCATCATTATTACGTAGATCCAGCATCACCAACCAATACTTTTCTCAGAATTCAGCATCAAAGAGTAGAGTGACTATGAGTAAAGAAATGAAATAAGGAGCAAACCGCTTAAAGAAGGAAAAAAAAAAAGATCACCAATATAATGCAAAACTTTGTACACGCTAGAACGAACTACAAGGGGTTAGAGTTACCCTTTGCCGAAAGCACTTCCAGCAAGGCTGGATTACCTTTCTTCAAAGGTGGCTTGGATAATGTAGATTTGCCTCGTGCAGTTCTGATATTCTTCTTTTGCACAAGTGTATAAATGTACTTATGCAGAGATAGATGTATAAACTCACAAATAGCCATCATATTAAATCTAAGAATTGAAATAACACCAAAATCTAACAATAAGAAGCCACTTTATCTTTAGACAGAACTCCCTGCATATTTACATATATCATGCATTTCATCCAAATACATTGTACTCTTATTTTATTTTAAGTAGCAATAAATGACCATGAGTCTGTGGAACATTTTATAAAAGCAAGAAGAAGATACCTCTTTATGGTATACACGAAGTCGTTCTTTGACTACTGCTTCGGTATCATCAGAACGTGTAATGAGCTTGGTATTACAATGCGGAGGAGGAAGAAGGGGAGGCATACACATCCCAGGGATACCATTCTTACCCTCTAAATTAATCGATGCCACATTGAATCCTTTCCCACACTGGCTGCAAATCCTTCGCCCGAGGCATTTCTCAAGCAATACGTCTTCACGAAGCTTGAGATTAACAACCAAGTCAATGTCTGTCACCTCTTCCAATATTTCCTGAATACACGTGTATATGCTAGAAAGTAAGATTAAAACTCGTCAGAAAAACAAAGAAGTCAGATACAAAGAGGAAGTTTATACAAATTTCAATTAGAAATCCTTAAACTTTAGTGATTAAGAATTGAATTTACTGATCCATCATTAAATTAAGGAACAATATTATTCTCTGAGTTTTTACTTTTTAGTGAGCCTTTGAGATGAAAGAAGCACCTCACCTGACTAGAAGAGCAACTAGTCATAATCAGATTCAAGCACAAACAATTTTGCTAACGAGAATGACATCATTTGTGTTGGTGTGAAGAACTTATTTTAGAGTTTACAAAATACTTACAGAAAATAACCATAATTTTTTATTCACATTAAGCTGGCTAGAATGTTTATAAGTTTATCTACAACCATGCAATCCAAACATATTTATACGCTTGTGAAACGTTACTTGTCTTCTATGATATAGGAATTGATATACGAATGATCCAAAACAACTGTTTCATGCTATTGAACTTCCTCTAGTGGAAGGTACTGTGCTTGGAAAAAAAATGCTGATGGCAACACCAGTTGAGGTGGATCAGTTTTTATGTTTGCCAGTGTGTGCTTATTGAATTGTAATATTTTTGTTTGCCCACAGTGTATGTGAATTTCAGCAAAGGTCAAAATTAGGTTAATGAATCAACTCAAACATAGTCACAGACATGAGGAACATAAAAGACATTATACAGACACAAATCCTAAAATTTAATGAAGTTTGCATTCAAACTAAATAATGAATTTTTTTTTTTTGGTGTGCGTGTGGACTAATTTGGAAAAAGAACACCTTATGCCGAACCTCAAATATTAGTTAAAATCTACTATTCATAATCGAAATTTAAACTACACGCTTGATGCAGTAGGAAGATTGAATTAGAAATTCCAAATATTTATATTGCTTCAATGGCTCTATATGCATTAGTAGTTATTGATCCCTCTGTTCCTGTTCTTGATTCAATGTGAATAACCAACTTAACCAAGTGGCCATTACTACTGCAACTGATTGTATCCATTTAACAAAAAATGGACAATTAGTATTTACTGAAAATGTGATGATGAGAATACTGTGTTTACTTTCTTACATGTTACTCTCTCCACACTCTTGACTTCCGATTAGGTAAAATAATGATGGTACCCAATTATAATACTTATACTTGCCTTAAATGAATTCATACAGTATTCCGGTTCTTACCGCTTGCCTTATGGTACGAGGAAAACCATCAAGAATAAATCCTGATTCACCTTTAGATTTTCCAGACTCAAGTCTCTTTGACAATAAGCTTATAATGATCTCATCAGAAACCAGCTTCCCTTGATTGACAATCTCTGCAAGCTGTAAACATATTTATTGTTTGTCACAAAATTAGTGAGATGTATTTGAATAACTGATTCATTGACCAAGCTAAATATTGGACTAAAGAACTTTTAATTGATGTTTCAAGAACAATTGTTCAACAGTACAAAAGTGCAATGTGATAAAGTAAGAGCAGGGACAATATATGGCTACCTATCACAAGGTCACTAAAGTAAGCGTGGAAGGAACATTAAATAGCAATTTATTAGAATTTTGTTTGCACAAGACAAATATGAAACTCTGGTTACCTCTGTTATTGATTTGAAAAAGTGTTATAGCATTAGTCGGGTACTCGGACCACAGGCACATACCTGTGCTACGTTGTGAGTAGAACTAAACGTATATATTCTATAAAAAGAAAAACTTGAAGCCAAGCAAGAACTAATTGATAACATGACTTTTTCAAAGCATTTGCTCTTGTAGAAGGAGTGCATTTCATGTAGTCTTCAATCGGTTGAACCAAGTGATGCCAACTTGATATCAACCGGTACCTCCTAGTAGGGAGTTATTAATTGACTAGCTGGAAGTTCGGATGCTGCAACTATAACAATGCACAATGGAACTCGAATAAATAGCAGATATTATAATCAAGTGGAATCCCTGAAACTTCAGTCAATCAATCCCAATTCCAGTTTCCCCTTGAAAAGTCAAAATCACTTATCAAGTGAGAACCATTTTTCAGCTAATAAAGAAACAAAGAAATCAAGTCCGATCCATTGCATAAACATGAAAGCATATTTTTCCTGATATTATTAAACATAATCAGAAACCAAATTATACGAATGAACACTACTATTATACATGCACAAAGCGAAGCCATCTAAATATCTATATGTACCTGAGAAGAGAGAGGACCGTTGGAAGCAAGTTCCTCGCGGACTAGATCGCCGGTGGCAATATGAGGGACACCAAGGAGGGAAGAAAGGCGGCCGGCGTAGGTACCTTTACCGACGCCTGGACAGCCAAGGAAAACCCACTGGACGTTCCTGCCCTTGGGATACGTATGGAGAGGGCGAGAATTATGAGGGTAAGAAAGGAAATTAAGTCTAGTATCGGTTTCCGACAAGGTAAGTGTAGATGAAGACCTCCTGACGAGATTGAATAAGGGGGAGGAATATGAAAGCGACGGTTTGAGAACTCGGGTCATTGCGGCCGCCATTAATGGAGACCTTAGAGTTGCAGAGAGAGAGAAAGAGAGAGCTGAATTGCGGGAAGGTGAATCAAAGAGAGCAAAGTTTCGTTTGTACGGAGTATTATTATTAAATATTGTGAGCTGGCAACTGGTTGAATGGATCCATCCGGTCTCACTCGGACGATACTTTTATCAATTTCATTCTTCTTGATTGATTTCTTTCCCAAGAAAATACTCTGTTTTTTTAACTCAAATCATACAAATCAATTTTAATTATTAATAAACATAAGAACATTAAATTTATTCTTTCATAGTTATTCTTACATAATTTGCATGGAAAATAGAAATATTCAAATTTTTATAAAAAATAATAATATACTTCAATATCAAAAGAGCAACTGTATTTAATTTTAACTCTGTTTTAAAATATGAGAAAAACGAGTAAAAGAAGGCAAATTTTAAAAATGCCACTAATAAAAAAATGGGGTCGAATTACTTGATAATAAAATGAAAAACTTTATTGGGATCACTACTTCTATACTAAATAAATTTCAGATTTTTTTATTTGTGGATATTCATATTTTAAGCATTACATATTTTTGTGTAGACATTAAATTTTGTGCTGACATAAGGTCAAGACACAATATTTAAATGTTGCTTCTTCTTTTTTTTCGTTTTATAATATCAACTATTCTGAACTAGTTGTATCACTCGTATACAACACATAGGTTCCTTTTTAAAAAGTTTTTCTTGCTATAATATTTAGCAGTTCTTCTATTTTATTGAAACATCACTCGGTTAAAGCCCTCTTTACATTTTATGAAATAACATGAATGCAAAAAATCGTCTAAAAGTAATTTTCGAAGAAAATTACACATTTGGAAAAACCCTAGACCTCTAAAATTACTTTAACAAAAACAAAAGGAAATATTTAGGAATTCTTTTAGTTAGAAAAGTATTTTACAAGGAGACCTTCTAGGGTTGTAAAAATATCTGGGTTTGAGTCCTGTAAAATGATTTTTCTACTTTAATAAAATTCCCCCCACCCAAAACAAAACAAAAGAACAAAATAACAGAAAGGAAAAGTTAAAAAAGAAGAGGAAAGATCCTTGGCCCAATGATGTTCTGTAATCTAATTTTCGCAAGTATGGAAAAAGCGATGCAATTATTGGGGAAAAAACAGGGCATGTGGATTGCAAGGGCAGATTTATATTTATTGAAATTTGAGAGAATACATATTACATGGTACAATTCAGAAGTTATCTATTATTCATCTTCGAGTATATTGGAACTTTCATTTATTTTCCAGAATCTGCTCAGGTGCTCCTAAATGCTGCTGATTCTGCTAATTGAAGAGTTAACGACGACAAGTGATTACATGCTATTGATATCAATACAAAAGTTTTAAGAGAACCATCTCAGAAATTTTCAGTCCTAAGCAAAATAGTTACCTTTTTGAAGCAGCCAATCTTTTCTGTAACCAATTGCACAATGAGTTTCTTGTCACATATAGACGTTGCAAACATGCCGGTCTTCTGGTTAGAGAATCTAACCGTGCTGGCAACTCATTTCCGATAGTTCTCTCGACGTTCAGATATGAAGTAGAGGGGTTCCCTGAACTGATTTTCACATCAGAGGCTGATTTAGATTCTGCAAGAATAACTTCAAGATTCAACTCATCTCGCAAAAGTTTTAATATAGCATCTTCTACTCCGGTTATACGTTTGGAAGCACTGGCGTCTATTTCCTGAACTCCTAGTAGCATGATCATATCATCTTTAACTGAAATTCCTGGAACAAACAAACATTTAGCATCAAATATTGTTACTGCAGAATCAGGGAGATGTTGTTGCATATATCACAGGTGTATCAGGGCCAACATGATCAATACAACATATTAATCGCGTGGCAGGGTTACTGAAAACAAAGTGGCAGACTTTTCAACATATATTTGGCATATTGGTTATCAATGCTTGGGCTATTGTTAAATACCTCTATATATCATGAGACTCCTAGAAATTTTGATGCATTACCTTAAATGATATGTCCTAAACAGTACATTGATCATCTTTAGATGAAAAAGTATTCACCTCGAGTGTAGTTCTCCTTGATCATTCGTAAAACTGCGAGAACCAAGATCCGAGCTTCAACCTGAGAATTGTAATGAGAAATTAATGACGCAACTCGAAAACAAAGATTGACAATGACCAAACTTCTCCCCTATTACAAGATGGAATACATTCAGAGTGGCTTTTAAACTTCTCCCCAAGCTTGTGCGTAATGTCGTAATGATATCCTAAAACTCCAACTTTTTTTTTGGTGTCATTTAACCAGTCGGGTTATCAGTTTTTTACCCAATCTCTGATACGACCAATTTGTACTTCAAAATTTATCAGATGAGCCATGAATTATTGATAATTTGAGAAATCTTATTCTTCTTTAGTTTCACTTGAATAATCTAAAGGTAGGAAAGAGGATAGTAGTGCCTCAACCATAAGAAAAGGGAAAAAAGAATAAATAAATTCAGTACATATTTTTAGAATCAAAGGTTGCAGTACATACTCAGTTTGACCACTTGAATTATTGATATTTAATTACCTTTGTGAGTCCTTGAAGATCAACAACTAAACTATCAGCACCAGTCTTTTGCAAGTTTGCAGCTACTTTCTCCAGAAGAAGGCTTTGTGGTCCCTCAATGTCTGTTCTACTGCTAGAACTTGATTGGCCTTGATTTTGAATGTCACCTTGTATAACTCCTTCACACCACTCCTCTATTAGCTGTTTGAGATAGTAATCATTAGAGCTGTACCTGCAATATGTGGAGGAAAATGAGTTTGTTACACCATAAAGCACCAAACAGGATTGAGTCCGACGGTTGCCTAAAAATTAAGCACAAAGTGACTAATTTTCGAAGAGAGTACATAACTGGTACATTTGACTAGGCAGAAGATAGAGAACAATTATAGAACTTCTCAAACTATAATATACCCCTGACATTCTTCTCACCATTCCAATTGCTCTCTCCTCAATTCTTCTTTTCCACTTTTCCACCTTCCCAACCTCAAACCCGTCAAGTCTCCACTTCAAAGACTTACGACCCTATCATTCACATTTGTTGTAAGACGCTCCAAATGTTTCACACACAGGGGGAGAGAGAGAGAGAATATAATGGGTTGGAGACCATGACTCATATTGCTTCAAGCGACGCAAAGAAACTGCCATTTCTCTCAGAATATTGACAGTATTTACGTAGTCAAATTTTCATGTTACCGTCAACATTAACAACACCTCTATCCCGGACTAGTTGGGTGGGCAGTTGATGAACCCATATAGAAAAGCAAAAAGAGACTGAGGTCCTTTGGGGTAAACAAACAGGTTGATATTAAATTAAATGCAATTTAGATAGTTTTAAGAGTTAGGCTGCTTCATGAGAAATACTTTTCGAATTTGAATCAAATATTCAGATAAGACTCTTCACTCTCGCAAGCTCTCAAAATTATAACAAACACAATATTACGAGTACAACCAGATAAGCAAAATTTTGGGATGAAAAATTGATTTGACAAAGCAAAAGGAACATGAGCAGGTACAGGTTTCATGTTAGTAATGTACTATACCCTGCTCTTCGCATTTCCTGATATATAGCCAAGCATTGCTGTACTTCCTCTAGGGACCCGTATCTGGTACGAGCTCTGAGAAGTGTGTTATACGTCACCTGAAATTAAAAACTCAATATTATCCGATTTGTGGAGTATGGTTTCTTAGGTAAATGTGTCATAACATATTGAAAACATAAAATGATTGTAGTTAGTTACACTTGTCATACTACCAAGAGGAACATATTAAAGCTTTATATAATTCATTCAGAAAATTTAATCATCCAATTGATTCTCTGATAATGAATCAACATTAACCATATTAAATGATGAAATTCACTCACTTATATCATGTGCAAAATTGACCAGGAACATGGAACTTGTAATTCATAAGCACTAACCAGATTTGGCCTTATTTTATATCTTTTCATCTCTTCAAACAATGAAAATGCATACTTCAGTTGCTGATTTTGTACACAAACCTGCAGCCCATAGGGCAGAAGTGTCAAAATATGCAACCAAATATTGTGGAAGAGCTTGCCACATATCATAGGTCTACATTTTCATGACTGACCTCTTTCAACTTAAGTGAGTAAAAGAAGCTAATACCTTCATAGTTGCTGTGTAAGCAACAACATCAGGTTGAATACCAGCCTCGCGCATGGAATTCAAAATCTGCACTGGAAGAAAATTGGGTTCTTAGTCCATGTGAAACCATGAAATTCAAAACCGTGATCGTCTTCAACTATGAACAGAAAATATGTTCCTAAGACCAACTTGTGCCAACTTCTAACATTTCAGATACGCAATTGTTTTCAGAAAAGATTAATCACTAATTTAAACTAGAAGGAAAGAAAAAATAAATTCAATTAATTAAAAAAGGAAAAAATACAAAAGCGAAGTTGCTTCAGTACTTTTAAAATATGTGGCTTGCTGTCACAGCTCTTAGTACTAAACGAATCACCAAAAAAATATACCTGCACAGCACCATCGACATTCCTTGAGCGTCCAAAAATTTCAATCATAATAGACCAGCTTATATGATTAGGAGCAAGACCTAATGCTTTCATTTCATGCATCATAGCTTTTGCACGCTGGTAATCAGTACCACAGGCCTTCATCAGAATATTATATGTTGCTGTAGTGGGTTTGAAGGGCACCCTAATATTAAAGTGTACACTATCGGTATCAGATCCAGTGTTGCGCACAGTAGTAGTTTTGTCTGAATTATCCCTTCCTACATCTATCTTGCTTTGATAACTATTGCTATAGAACTTCTTGGATGCACTTCCTTTCCAGATTCGAAATAACCGGAAGGCCCTGTCGTACTGGCAAGCCTCAACGCATGCATGAAGAACAGTGTTACAACACTGTGTGTTGGGTTTACAGCCAGCCAGAAGCATCTCTTCAAATAATAAGATTGCCTGCTCAACAAGGCCTGCACTGGCACACGCATTTATCAACGATGACCATGTAATCGTATTGGGGGTAACACCTGCTGCCAGCATATCTTCTTTAATTTCCAGTGCCATTTGCCACATTTTCGTATCAGCAAAGGCCTGCCATTTGATGCAGAACATAAAGATACCAGATTTAGAGAGAGAGCGGGGGTGGTGGGGGGTGTGTGGGGCAGGTCGAGTGAATGTAAAATATGCACAAAAAGTCTAGAAACTATGCAAGGCCAATATGCATTTAAGGTAGCAAACATATCAAATCCATTTGAGAATAGATTATCAGACTGAGATATAATAAATTAATAATATGAGCAGGAAGGTAGTACCTTAATTATTGTGCTGTATGTGAAAACATCCAGTTTCAATACTCCTGTTGTTTCCATATGCCGTACCTCTCTATAGATGTTCTGGGCTAAATCAACTCTTGAAGCACGACAACAGGACTTCAAAAGGATGTTGTAAGATGTCATATCGGCAGCAACACCTAGATTCTGAACATTATAAATAAATAAATAAAGAGCAGAAAAAGCTTATTTGTTGACTAAATACATTACTTTTACACACACGTGTGTGTGTGTGTGTGTTGGGGTGGGGGGTGGGGGGGGGGGGGGGAGAGAGATTACTTGCATGTGTTTGTGGATCTGCAATGTGTAGCTCAAATCGCAGGAGTTTACATTCATCAGGCTGTTGAAAACATAAAGGTTTGGGGTGATCTTTTGAGTTAATAAATCCTGCATCAGAAAAAAGAAACTGCAGCATAAGAACATCCATAAACTAATGCCATATAAAGGTTGCTGTAACGTAAACCAAAATGAGATTGACAACAATAGACAACCTTTTAGCCACAAAATCCATATTCTCAGAGTTAAATATATTATTTAAAAATTTTAAAATAAAATGTAAAAAAATTAATAGAAACCTTTGCTTGACATGTTATGGAACAAGTCTTGAATTTTAATATGTGACTGCAATAGCAAATAGAAGCCCACAGTATGCACCTCATCTTTTGACACATAAATCATCCTAATCTATTCTTAAGCAGACATTCAATTAAATGAACATAAGCTTTACTGTTAATCATGTAACAATCCAGCATGCATCTAGATGACGAAGGACCAAATGATTTATTGTTAATCATAAGCAGATAATCCAATGCTTACAGAACATGTCAAATGACTATATAAATGGAAAGTAACAACAGAGATACACAAGTCAATTGATTGAAAAGGATAGGAGCCGTAGCCAGCAGTTACACAGGTAAATGTCCATAGGAGATCCAAAACATGTGAGAGAAACAATTAACCAAGTGATATGACGTTAGTGCAACTATATGAGAGTACCTCGTAGATGGACCTTGACATTAGATAGTCACCACAAAGACCACAGACATCTATGATAGTGCGGTAGATGTACATATTTGGACGGTCCATATCCTGCTTGGAGGCTTCAAAGATATTTAAAGCAGACACCAGGTCCCCTTTCTTCCCAAACTCAAGAATGATGCTGCAGAATAACATATGAGCATTTGGAAAATTACGAGTGTACCTGCAAAACGGATAAATAAGGCTCTGATTAGCTGAATCACATTGACAATTAAGCTGTTACATCGACCTTTTCTTATGTTAAAAAATGGACAGGTATAAACGACTACAGTATAGATTTATGGTGGGTAAAATCATACCTTATGGCCACATCAAGTTGTTGTTTGGTCACACAGATTCTTATAATTTCAGCTGGGTCCACTAATTCCTTAATTGAGAATTGACACCCTGAACCTACAAACATGTCATGGAAAATTAGAAAATGCAATGTTTATTTGCTTCCTTAATAGTCTACACTCTACAGAGTTCTTATTCCAATATGGAATGAATTCATCTTCTGAACTTTCACGAGCCAACAAATTATACAATGCATAATTTCTTTATTTTTTATTTAATTAATTATTTATTTATCTTTTTGTGGTGTGGCATAACACTGATCATCACTGGAAATTAAACATTAAAAATAACAACGAAATAACAGATTGAAGTAACAATTGAATATCTCAATTTGAAAAATTAAAAAGTTTACCGCTGAGTATTTCGATCAAATCAACAAGTTCGTCCACTTCCCCGTTTTTTGCAATCTCAGGGCATTTTCTCCGAAACACATCTCCGGTAGCGCCATCAAACAGCTCGCAAGGACTAAACCCTAGCTTTTGAGCACTACTCAACAGCTCCGCCACTCTCCGAACCTCGCCATTTTCAAGCATTCCGATAATTCCCTTCGAAACAAGTTCGACACTGAGCAAAGTCGCGAATTGGGAGGGTTTTACTCCCGAAACCACGATACTCTCAGCAATCATCAGGAAATCGTCGAACTTGCCGTCTTCGGCGAGCTTGGAAGCGAGGTCGGCGTAGTACTTGAGGCGGTCTTGGTGGCGAGAAAAAGTCAGGTCCCATCGAACGGTGGAGAGAAGAGGACGCGTAGGAGAGGTTTTGGAGTGGGAAAGATTAGCAGAAAGGGAAGAACTGGGGAGGGATTTGGTAGTGAAGGAATGATGAGGTGAATTGAGAGGGATGACAATGGAGGAGGAGGAGCTTAGAGTAAGTAGTGTGATTCTCATTCCTCTGGTACTGTTATTTCATGTTCAAACTCTCCTTCTGGTAGGTGATTTCAACAATTCCATTCGCTCACTTCATTGGGAATGGGATTGAATTTGAAAGGCGGGTGTTTTCTCGTCTCTGGGTAGTTAGTTTGCCGCTTCTAATCATCCCCAATTACCATTATACAATACCACATATGCTTTGCTGACTTTTTTCCCTTCTTTTTCTCCGGATAAATTTTAGTTTTGGGGGTATATTTGAATGTTCCTTTATACCCTTTAATCTTTATAACCTGTAGAATCCAGGCGAGAATTAATCAAACCTTAACCAATTATTTTGCAAAATTCAGATACTAGAGAATTGACTACTAAGACAAGATTTGATTGAATTGGATAGGAAAACGAAACAGAATATCTGATTAACTAACCTACAAGTTTAATATTCGATTTAACTCAATTTAAAACTTAATAAATTCCTTAACGAGTTGAATTCGAGCACAAACTATTTACTCGACATGACTCGGCTCATTTATAGATCCACGAACAATCATCAAATCATTTAGGTGAAACTTAATTATATTTTGGGATAGAGATAATTTACGGTAGATAACATTGTTAATTACTTATTTATTTATTTGAACAGCAAAAGTCGTGTTACTCCAATTTATTTAGGATTATTTCTTTTCAAATAAGGTTTTATATTTTTTTTAATAAAAATTCAAATTATGGACACTTGTTAACCTTATCAGACTTGAAATATGCAAAGGAGTGAGAAAATTGATCCGCTGAAAATAGGCTTGAAATAGTATCAGTATCCAAGGAAAACTTATGAAGGGTAGAAGGTGTCGTATAGATTATATGATTACAACCACTATCTCTGTTCATGTCCTTTAAAAGAAAATAAGAGCTTTACAGCTACGAATAGCGTGAATTACAGTGAGTTTTAGTAAATTCACTTAATTGGCGCTAGAATGGTATAGACAAGAAGAAATGTAAGCAGAAGAATTGCCCCGGCTAAAGTGAACTTGGGGCTCGTCCATAACATAAGGTTTGACCTCTCTGTTCTCCTGATAGGATCAACCTCCTCTGACAGAGGGTAGTTTGAGCGCCGAGGATTCCATGTCACGTACTTGTTCGGAGAAAACTGCGAGAAGAAGTTCTTTTTCCCTTGCTTCTTGAAGCTTGACCACGCCTTGTCCCAATCTGTCGACGACTTATCTCCTATAAATTTGGCAAAAACAATGTACAGTTACTTTCATCTGTATGAGGTCCAAGAGATTGTCAATCAAGGGTGCAAAACCAAGATTAACTAGCAAGAACTAAGGTTGGGTTTGAATTTTCTTTCCAAATAAATACAGAGGTCAAAACATTTATCACAATGTGATCCATTTTGTGTCTGCGTTAAGACCAACATGAGGGAGATAATTTCTTTCAACGTATTTCCAACCACCAGGTGTGCTGCTCAAATTCACGCCCTTATGTACAACTTATTTAGTTTTGTATCACAATTTATAGTGCAAATACCAAAAGCCATTTGTGCGGAAAAATAGTTGGCATTCAATGTGACGAGTGAAAACTTTCTCACAAGATTCATCGGAACATACAAATATGTCGAACTTCATAGAAAGAACCACCGCTCTGTGTGGGTGACGAAAGACAGACTTTGAATAAGAAACTTCAGCAGTTACACTAGCCATATTTTCTCCTTATTGCTTATGAAGAAATAACTTTTTGTTTAACATCAAGAATCGTATGTACAGTCTGCCCAAACCAAGACAAAAGTTTAGCTTATGAAACAACTTCATTTGAAATGCCCTTTAAATCAACTGAGTTAAAGATTCTATTGTACAATATGTAATGATAAAGTAAACTATATTGTAAATTAATAATTAAAAGAATTACTTTTAACTCCTATAGTGGTGTCGTGTGAAAATTCGTAATAATTAAATGTTTTATTCTTATTACAAGTCTCGAAAAAGTGACAACTAATACACGTATAAAGACTAAAAAAAAAATTAGGTGACAGTTAGGTATTTAAATGTTGTATCAAATAATAAAATAGGAAATAATAAAAGAAAACTCATCCCATTGATGTCCATATTACACAAAGAAGAGTTCAATTCTAACAATATTCAAAAATAAGCAGGGTTGCGAGCAAAACTTGGGCAAAGCATTTTTTTAAAAATTTATAATTCAAATAAAATCGAAATTTCCGGCAAGAACTGCTCTTCTTCATCCAACCCAAATCAATTCTAACAAAAAAAAAATCACCAAAAACTCAAAAGTTGATGAAAATCGAATCAGATAAGCAACCCAGTAGAATTTTGGGAAGTACTATTGTATAAAGAATACTATACCTCTGTTTTTGTCGTTGTCCCCATTTTGTGGAGATGGAGATTGCTGAGAGGAACAACATGGGGAAGTGTGAGGCTTCTGATTTGTTGAATACCACCACAAATTATGCGAAATGCTTTCCCCTCGCAGCTGCCGACTATTCATGGTCCTCTGGAGGGAATATACCACTAGCTCAGCCACCACCACTTATTCTCTTATTTTTCTATCTTATTTCCCTCCCATCAATTCCGCCAAACGAGGCCTTGTTTGGATTTGTCACCGGGTTGGATTTTAGATTAGTTTGGAATTAATTCGAAAATTAATTAATTATATTCGAGTTTGATATAAAAATAAGTTAAATTTAATATCTTATTTAGAGTTCGATAAATTAATCGAGTAAAATTTGAGCATAAAAATATTCACTGAAATATATTTGTGAATAATTTGATTACTTTTTTATACTAAAATATTAAAACATATATTAAAATTTTAGAATCAATTTTGTCATAATAATTTATATAAGTATAATATATGTTGTATAATTTATTTTAGTAATTTTTTTTGTAAGTAAAATAATTATTACATATATAAATGTGTTATAAAGTATGAAAACTTATGTAAATATAATTTATATTTTGTAAAATTTATCAAATATAAATACCTGCGAGTGATTCGTGCATAGTTTGGATTCGATTATAGTAGAATGTGAGCATCCAAACAATATTCGATCTACGACTCGAGTATCGAAAATTTAATTAGAATAAAATTTGAACATACCAGTATTTATTTGTGTTTGACTCGTTTACATCCCTACATATTTATTTATTCAGAGATACTAACAAATTATGTTTTCCCAGTGAGATGGCCTAGAACTTGTAGAAGGGGGGTTGAATACAAGTTCTTGCAACTTTTTCGAATTCCTGTTCTTTAAGAAATTAAATTTATGCGGAATATAAAGAACAAGATCAAAACTCTATAAACAATTGCTTTTATTGATTTAACAATTGATTACAAGTTTTCTAACAATCAAAACAAGCTTTGATCGTCAGCTTCTATTCTGTGTATATATAAAATACAACACTTTCAATTCTCTCTCTCTATACACACATTTCGCTTCGTATTTCTGTTCTGTAATTTATAATTACAGCTTCTAAAACTAAGTTATCAAAAACCTACCTTCCTAATTCAAATCAAATACAATCTTTCCAATTGAAAGATTTCTAACAAGTTTCCTTGTCAGCTACGTCTTCAATAAAGTCTACGTGTGCATGGAAGACTTTCCTTCTTTGATTTGAACTTTAACTCCATCAGTGATTAAGTTTTCGACTAATCTCCGATAGCTTCTTTAATTAGTCCCTGATCACTTCGAGTAATCTCCGATACTTTGGCTTTAGTCTCCGATGACGTCAGCTTTTAATCTCCGAGGTATTGTTTTAATCTCTGATGACGTCAGCATTAATCTCTGACTCTTTAGTTACAATCCCCGATGACGTAAGCTTTTAATCTCCGATGACCAATCCTTCAATCTCTGATGAACAAAACATTTTAATCTCCGATGAAGGATTCTTCAATCTCCGATGGGCAAAGTCCAATCTCTGATGAACAAAACTTTAATCTCTGGTGGACTTTTCCCTTAATCTCCGACAAGCCAAAATCAATCTCCGAAGGACTAATTAATTTAAACAACTTGTTGAACAAATTCAACAAGTATTCCAACAGTACATACAAAAGAAATGAACCTATCTCTTTATTATAATGACTAA
>CM025782.1:29801181-29927225 GCA_014636745.2 Centella asiatica | reverse complement strand
AGACTTTCCTTCTTTGATTTGAACTTTAACTCCATCAGTGATTAAGTCTTCAACTAATCTCCGATAGCTTCTTTAATTAGTCCCTGATCACTTCGAGTAATCTCCGAGATATTGTTTTAATCTCCGATGACGTCAGCTTTTAATCTCCGAGGTATTGTTTTAATCTCTGATGACGTCAGCATTAATCTCTAACTCTTTAGTTACAATCCCCGATGACGTAAGCCTTTAATCTCCGATGACCAATCCTTCAATCTCTGATGAACAAAACATTTTAATCTCCGATGAAGGATTCTTCAATCTCCGATGGGCAAAGTCCAATCTCTGATGAACAAAACTTTAATCTCTGGTGGACTTTTTCCTTAATCTCCGACAAGCCAAAATCAATCTCCGAAGGACTAATTAATTTAAACAACTTGTTGAACAAACTCAACAAGTATTCCAACAGTACATATAAAAGAAATGAACCTATCTCTTTATTATAATGACTAATTTACAAACAAGAGATACTACTGCTAGCTACAAAACTAAAGTGTTACAAACCAACACTTTTCTGTACATTTGTATTCCTAAGTATTCTAAAGACAATCATCATCAAATGTTTATAAAACCTAACAAATTATACAAATATATGTGTACATATATGTATCAAATTTTATACCATTAATTTTTAAGATGTAAAATTTAAAAATTCACTATTTCTGTATGAATTTTGTTAGCTCAATTTATATACATATATTTGTGTATAAATTGTTACTTCCGATATAAATCTGGTTTATTTTTTAAGCGAGTACACTCAACGAGTGTCAACTTTTTTTTGTTCTCGGGCAGTCGGTACAATGTCTATTAAATTAATTTACGGACTCTGTATATAATAAATACGATGTAGCGTTTTTAAATTGTTTATAGTGTTTGCTTTATTTTTATTGAAATTAGATAAATTCAAGTCAAATTTTAAATGTAAAACTTTACTAAAATAAATATCAAATTAAATCCATACCTATATAATAAAAGTGTAAAGCACAAAACGAGAGTTACGTATGTAAAATAAAATTTAAAAAATATCGTAAAAATTTACAATAAAAACTCGTACTTGGAATAAGATGCAAAAAATAAATTCATGTAAGAAAAATACCGTAAAAACAAACTCATTCCGAAAACTCGCACTAAAAAAATGAGTAAAATAATACCGTAAAAACCTACAATAAAAACTAACCCTAAAAATTAATAAAAATTTAAAATTATACAACAATAAAAAAATTATAAAACCATGAAACGAAAACAAATCCAACGAAAATTCATTAACTCAATTGTTGGAAGGAAAAAAATATACCTCACATACACCAAAAATAAAAATAAATAACACAATTGAAACACTTTCTTGAAAATTAGGAGTACATAGTTAAATCGGCATTGAACACGATGCTCCATAAAGAGAAATTGTAAATCCGAATTCAAAATTAAACCACCATGAAAGGAAATCAAAATTAAAATTAGACAATAATAGAAAACTCGAAAAAGTCCAAATTAAGAAAAGAGAGATTTTGTAGAATTAGAAACTCTAAGCTAAAAGAATTCCATTGAATGAAAAGCTACACATTTGAAGAAAACACACAAGAGAAAACTAATGATCATTTTTTATATATTCATAATCTAGGCCTAGGCAAATAATGTCGTTTTTGCAGTTGGATATATTCTAAATTGTAATTTTAAAATCTTGTTAGAATTTTCAATATGATTGCAATATACGAAACTTGTAAAATAATGAAATTCGTGGGCAAAAATATTATCATCTTAACAATGTTCACTCATATTAGACTTTTAATTATCATCTTAACAATGTTCACACATATTATATTAATATTACTAGTTTTGTTATGCAATTAATATAATTCGTGGGTAAAAATAGTGATAGATATTAGACTTTTAATTATCATCTTACCAATGTTCACAAATATTATATTAATATTACTAGTTTTGTTATGCAATTAATATTAATGTAAAACTATTTAATTATTATTTTCCACAATACACATCACAATGATTGAAAATTAAAACGATGCATTAAATAACAAGGTTAAAAAATGTATCTCCTGATATTATTTAAAAATATAGACTTTGCATTTAAAATTGAACTAATTTTATTTCAAAGCGTTAAAATTGATTTGAGCAAAAATTTATCAATCTTAGTAAAAATTTATTTTTCAAACAAAATTATCATATTTTTTGGCCATTATCATATTTAAGAAAATCTATACATATTTCAAAATTTTAATAATAATAAATAATCAATTATTTATAGATATGTTTGAATGAATTGAGAGATTGATGTTTGTGGGCTCAAATTAATATGATATTTTTTTTAAAAAAATTACCCTTTACTAAGTTTGATATATCTTTTTCCTCAAACTTAAACAAATATACTTTTATTATGTTCTAAACTATAAGATAAAATTAATCATTTTAAATTAAATTAATTTATTTTAAAATGCAATATTTAAAATAAAGAATTAATTATAGCATTTTGAAATTTACATTAACTTATTTTTAAATACAAAATCTGTAATTTCAATTAAAATATTATAGTGAGACTTTTTTTTTAAACCTTGTTATTTAATTAAAAACCAAGTTAATTGTAATTTATTATTTTATTTATCACGTTTAATCAAATTGAAACTATAAAAATTATTTCATTTGTTTTGCCGTATGAAATGTATATGTTTACAAATTTGACTTAAGCATCCTATGTTCTCAATTGTTTGTATTTATATGTTTCTCTGCATGAAGTACTGCCGATGCCGTATTAGTACTACTGTACTAGTACGATAATTAATTATCGTATGATTGACTCCGTAGGTTATCAAAACAACAATTTTCACCCAAGAAACATATTAAAAAATGTGAAGTTCTTGGCCTAAATTTGTCTGCTTTGGCCGTTTACAACATCGTTCGGCATCAACCGAAAAAAGGAAAAGACTTACGTTTTTTGGTTTCTTATTCTATAAAAATTTAAATTGTGCGAAAATTTCCTGATCCAAGGTCATATTGTCCGAAAAAAAAAAGAAGCGGCTTAAGGTCTAATTACCTAAAACGGTCATAAGTATTGTTTAAAAAAAATTAAGATTAGTATGATCGATCTTAGGCTCTTTGTATGAGTGTCTTAAAGATCAACAATCTTCTATGGTCTCGAAATAACTTTCACATTCTTATCCGTAATTTTGATTAATTTTCAGCTCGTTTTATTGTTTGTATTTATCAAAAGTACTTGTACAATTCTATTTATAAACTATTTTAAAACAATACTCCCTCTGTTCAATTTTACTTGTCACTATTTTTATTTTAATTTGTTTGAAATTATTTGTCCCATTATTATTTCAATACTATTCTTTTTTATCATATTCTTCTAATATTACTCTCGTCTATGATTTGAAATTTATTGTTGGGTACATTAATTATAGTATTAGAAGATGTAAAAGTTAAATTAAGTATTTTGAATTTTTTTTAATAATCGTGTAAAGTCAAAAAGTAATAAGTAAATCCGAGCAAACGAAATATTATATAAAAATAGAAATATAAATCCATCATAAACAACAACTACTGATAACAAATTACTCCGTATTTAATAATCATATTTAAAATGGTCTAACAATAGAAAGTCGTAATCATCTACGCACATTTGCTATATTGTTCCTCAATTTCTTTTGTAGCTAACAAGGTAAAGTCAAAAAATTTGGACATATCCCAGACTAACGTGCTTTTTCTTTGCTCTGTTCCGATTAAACTTTGTAATTTGTATAGTGTAGTTGTCACAAGTTGCAAGTCCCAGCACGATTATAAAGCGATTCCGATTATCTTTAGTTTTACGGTTAAGGCATTTACGTATTGCATCGTTCTATCTCATCCGTGCTATAAAAAAAATAATATTTACACTTTTAATAAATATTAATTTTGTATATTTAACTAACAATTTTATATATAAATGATAAGTTTTTTCATGAATTTATTATAAATGTTCAATTAAAAATAAGATTAAGAGATTGTAATGACAAAATTTTAAAAATATAGCATTATAATTAAAAAATGCAATTATTACTTGTTTTGAACAATTTTTTTCCCCTCAAATGTTGCTTTTTTTTTTAACGGAGAGAGTATCATTTTTCTTCCAAAATAATTAAATATCATACAATATTTTTAGGTAATTTTTTAGATTAAAATAATTTTATCTAAGATTTTATATAGGATGATACTTTTATTTAGGGTGATGATTTTATCTTAGAATAAATGCCTCATAATTGAGAGATGAACTTAATTTATGAACTCATATAATCTATAATTATTAACAAATGCGCGATATTTTTTATTTTATTTTTTAGTTACTGAGATATCATAACTTCAAAACAAAATGCGAGATATCAACTTTTTTGAGTTCGAGATATTAGTTCTTTATTTTCTTAATTAAAATGAAATATCAACTAAATTAAGAGGTAGGGAATATTAAATAAGAATTAGGAAATGATTTTAAAATGTTTCACATGTGAAGGAACAGTGCATGGTAAAGATAAAGACGACAGAACGCGCAGTAACAGAACGTCAAATCTACGGTTCACCAACAACAGAACGTCGCTGTTTCGGCCAACACCGTTTTAACCGGCGGGAAGGACCGAAGGGGACTGATTTTTATTTATTTATTTATTATTTAATTTTTTTTGATAAAGAAGGAGACTGATTGAGTTCATATTTTTAACTAAAAGCTGTGCTGTCTAATCGCCACCGGTGCAATGTTCATAGTGGCAGGGCAGAAAAGTTAAAAAAAAAAAAATTCAGGGATTAATTAGAAAGGAATAAAATAAACTAAAATATATTTATTAATATGAACATTTTATTACAATAAAATAAGTTTTTTCTTTGAAAGATTCACTATATATACTTGAAATATGCTACTATATATTAAAATTTCAAGTTCACTAGACATGCACTCCAACCTATTCATGAGTAGATTATACTGTTGATTTTATCAATAATTAAACTAAATAAATTTACATTAAATTTAAATTACATATATATGATGCCATATATATTTCGATTTTTGAGACAAACAAATATTTCAAATAAATTTACCTATTAGATTATAAGTCTTCACAACCAAATTAAGTATGTTACCAAATGTGATTTGGAATAGAGGTGTGTTTCAAAAAAATTAATCTCACTTCCCTAGAGAAAATTAAATCTCATATTTTGCTTGAATATAAAAAGTATTTTCTTTTATTTACAAATAGAAAAAAATATCTAATAATAATAATAATACAGAGCAACAATGTATCTACTCCGTACAATGAAGGATTATTTCCTCAGTCCCTTTTTATTTGTTATTTGAATTTTTTGCACATCGTTTTAATTGATTTTTTTTATATTTTAAATTTTTTATTTTATTTACATTTTGATTTATATTGATCCTCATTTAAAATATTTTTATTTGATAATTTTTTAAAAATAAAATAAAATATTTAATGTACATTGAACAAAATATAATTTATAATACACACACATGAAACGAAAAATACACCAAAAACACACACACACAAATCTAATATTATTATAAAAACACTAACAATATAATATAATATAATCTTAAGATGAGAAGAGAGAAAAATAGAGTAGAGAGAAAAATAGAGTAGAGAATTGTTATCATTTAATTTATCTTTTCAATTCATATAAATGTCTATTTATAGGTTAGGAGATACATAATATATAATGAATATAATAAGTATTTGAGAAGTCAAAAATTTTATAAATTAATGAAAAAAATATGTTAGAAACTTTTAAAACAAGGAAACGAAGACAACCATGTTATTCACAACAATAGGTAATAATCACCATTTTTACTTGAAGCGTTCCTTGTGTGTTATTTTATTATCAGTCTTGTTGTTTTCTCCGGTGGACTACACAAACAAGACGGGAAACGTTCTCTCTGTTTTTAAAATTTCGTTTTCTCTCTAACAATGGAAACACACGACACGACCGCCCTAAATATTCGTCTTCCTCTTAATTTGTCGCCGGTCGGAATTTTCGGTTGATTCTACTACCCCAAAATAACGCATTTCTAATTCATCCTTTATTAATTTCCTACCTCCTATATATATCTATATATACACACATATCAAGCTTAGTTAGTACGTAGCTACATACATATCCCTGTATCTATATATTCATAATTTTCATGTGCTACTTCACTGGATCCCAACCGCATCTAAATCTCCGTTACTTTGATTAATTTGAAAGTATAAAACCATCGGCGAATTCGAAGAGTGGAAATGATGTTAGACCTCAATCTCGCCTGTTTTCCCTTGAATTCGATCTCCGATGAAGCTAAAACGGTGTCGGAGAGCCTTCTCGGACTCTCCTGCGTCAATGATTCCGGCGCTTCCAATACCTCCGTATTTAATGTCGAGACGTCCAGCAACGCCGGCGACGACGAGCTTTCGAATCATTGCCGCAACGGCTTTACGTATAATTTTGACATTTTGAAAACAAACGGAGAAGGTAACGAGAACGTGAATGGAAGCGTAACAACGTCGGGTTCTATAACGGACCAGTTATTTCCGACGAGGGGAGCGGCCGCTACTCCGCAGCAGTGGTTGTTTACGGAGGACAATTGTAGTGTTTCGGCGCCAGAAGAGAGGGTGTTGCCGCAGCAGCGACAGCAGATTAAGAGAAGTAGAAGAGGACCTCGGCCAAGGAGTTCGCAGTACAGAGGAGTTACTTTTTATCGAAGAACAGGGAGATGGGAATCGCACATATGGTTAGTACTGTTGTAAGTTTAATGAGAAGATCATTTACCGGCACATTTCAATATGATAATAGAGTTAATAATTGGTATGTTTAAACATTTAATTCTGCAAGATCTTAAAAAAAAATAATAATAATAAACTGACTGTACATTTTTAAATTTCTATACATGTTTAATATTCGTTCTGTTAAACTTGTAACATATTTTATTTTTGGCAAAAGTTGGAGTCATTTGGTCTATAACCAACATTTATCTAGTACTGAATTTCAATTTCATTTCTATAATGCATATGATATAGATATAGAATGATTTGATCATAATGAAGTTTCAACGTGGGTAAATGATTCAAATTCATTTTTGTGTTTTCTGCAGGGATTGTGGAAAGCAAGTTTACTTGGGTATGTAAATTTGCCAATTAATCAGAATTTGATCGGTCTTCGTTTATATCTTACTCGCTGTTATTATTATTATCATCATCATATTATAATATACTGACTCTTATTTCAATTGATATATGTATATTTGGACCATAAAGGGGGATTTGACACTGCACATGCCGCAGCTAGGTAATAAAAACAATTGTGATTTACTGATTTGTAATGTCTAATAATTTTATCGGGTGATACAATGGCAACTGTTCTGAGTGAATGGAAATTTAATTTTTTTTCTCCGGAATGATTGATTTATGATATTAGGGCGTATGATCGTGCTGCAATCAAGTTCCGTGGAAACGATGCTGATATTAATTTTAGTGTCAATGACTATGATGAAGATCTGAAGCAGGTTGGTTGATTAATCGGTGATGATGAGTAGATGTTTGTTTGTTTGAATATCAAAAAGTTGATTGTTTGATGAAATGGAATATAATTAATCTTGATTCTTATGCAGATGAAGAACTTGACAAAGGAAGAATTTGTACATATACTTCGTCGACAGAGCACAGGGTTCTCTAGGGGAACTTCAAAATACCGAGGAGTTACCTTGCACAAATGTGGTCGATGGGAAGCTCGAATGGGACAGTTCCTTGGCAAGAAGTTAGATGCCATTCCCTTAACTTAGTTAATGATCGTCAAATAACTTTTCTAATTTACTAGTTTGTAATTGTTCCTTGATTCTCTGCAGGTATATCTATCTGGGTTTGTTTGACAATGAGATAGAAGCTGCTAGGTTCTCACCATAACTTTACTTGCCCCTTTATATCGTATTTCAAATAGGGCTTATCCCTTGAACTGCAGGTTTACTTTACACTCAAACTAGATTTTCTATGTCAAATAGGGCTTATGATAGAGCTGCTATAAAATGCAATGGTAAGGAAGCAGTCACGAATTTTGAGCCAAGCACATATGCAGAAGTGGTAAATAGTGAAGCTGATACGAGGGGTATGTTAACTTTGGAGGTCTCCTAAAATTAACATGTATGTATGTATTATATAGATGAATTTCACCGCAGAATTTCCGTTAATATATGGAGCATATTATCTTCAGGTAGCAATCATAATTTAGAGTTGAACCTGTGCATGGCTCCCCCTTATTTTGTTGGACATAATGGAAACGACAACATGGGGTGTTTTAACTTCTGTTGTCACTTAAGTGACATTCCTGAAGTCACAAAAGCTATGGTAATTTAAAATCTTTTATCAGTGTTTTCTGTTAAAAATAGATACCTAAAGGTACTATATATTCATTTAGTTTGAGGAGTTATTGTTAAGCTAAACCTGTTGATCAGTCATCACTTATTGTCCAACAGAATCAGAATTCCGCTTCTGCATTTATGGAAAATCAATTGCCTCGCAGCAAAGTTACGACGTTTGAGCATCCTCCGCTGCGGAGTGATGTGAACTCAAGTTTCTTTCCCGAATACAAGGTACTAATTTCTTTCAATCATTTCACTCACTCAGATTCCTAGTGATGTAAACTCAAGTTTCTTCCCGAATACAAGGTACTGATTTCTTTCAATCATATTTCATTCAATCAGATTCCTAGCCGAAGTGTACAGCTTCCTTGAGTTGTTAAGATTAATGAGCAAAATTATCAAGGTTACTGGTTTAACCTTCATATATGCTTGAGCGAAAATCAAGTATAAAAACTATCTTAAAAGATTCATGCTTCTATAAGCCAACAATGTCATCAATGTTAACAGGGAATAGCAATGGAGAAGAGTATGGAAGTTGATCCCCAGCGAAAGCCAAATTAGGGATGGCATGTCCAAGGACTATATGGTATGACTACTCCAACGCCACTCTTCTCCACTGCAGCATCATCAGGATTCTCCACTTCAAATATCACTGAATCAGCTGCTGTTTATCAACCTGACTTAACCATCCCACACCATCACTACTATACAGCATGAGTCACCAAACCTATCAACTTCTCCCATTACTACAGTAGGCACTAAATTCACAAGCTCAGGTCAAATACAACCCCAAGGACAAAACATTCCTTTACATTTATACAGGACAAAGGTTGAATAGTAAATGAACAAATTATATTCATGTTTTCATTTCTGGGTGTTATATACTTGTAATCCTTTCTGCATCATTTGCTTTAGTGGCATGAATTAATGCCAGCTGCATGTGCAAATTATAAACGACATTTCTAGATGTTTAGGCTTTAGCTTTCTTTTTGTTCAATTCGTTGCTCGGAAGTAGCTAGTGTCCAGCGGATGAAGATTCGAGTTTGACGAAACATTTGTGTATGCAATTTTTTGAAGTGATTTTGCTAAAAAAATATTGAAGATCTTACAATTAAATTTTATGATTTATACGGAGTACTCCCTGTTTGATATAGTCAAATGATTAATGCTGTAAACTAAAAAACCTTCGGCAAGAAATAATATTTGTTATATGAAAATATTATGAAAATCATGTAATTTATATTTTAAAAATTTTGTAATCTAAAATAAAAATATATAATATAATTTCTTTTACGACAAAGTTAATAAAATCTTTCATGCTCATTTTAGAACATCATTGTAACGTAAAATCAATTATTCAATTTTCATCGGTATATCATCTGATTTATAGATAATTTGCAAAATGCTATTGTTGAGATATTTTCAAAAGGTTATCATAGAAGTTGTAAAATAAATTATAATCCAAATCAGTATTTTTTTACTGTATAAATAATATTCTCTCAATCTTAAAATTAAAGATACATTAAATAACATAAACATTGAAGATATATATAGAGTTTAAAAGATAATTTATAAAGTTTGTCATTATAAAAATGTACTTTTAAAAATAGATAAATTATTAACGGATTTAAAGGTATGAGGATCTTTTTACAAAATTCTTAAATTGATTCAAAGTAGGAGGGTACTATTTTACGAAATATGGTTTGTGTTATGTAATATATATATAGACATTTTATCTCTCCACCTCTCCACCTCTCCACCTCTTTACCTCTCCAACTTCTCCACTTATCCACATTTTCATTTGTATAGCTATTCTTATATATTTTATTGTCTATAAATAGAGGTATTGTATAATGGTGTTGGACACATTGAAGTGAGATATAATATAGAAATAACATTACTCTCTCTCTCTTTACTTTTTCTTTATATTATAACACGTTATCAGCACGAGTTTGCTCTAGTCAAATTGCGATTGGATTTTGTTTCGAGAAGAATGTACTTTTTAGATTGTATCTTATTAATCTTTACTTTTGTTTTATATTTTATTTTATTCAACATTGTATGAAAGTAATATTTTCATTCCCAGAAGAGAATGATAAATTAAGTACTTTCATTCCCAGAAGAGAATGATAAATTAAGTACTTTCATTCCCAGAAGATAATGATAAATTACGTACTTTCATTACCAGAAGAGAATGATAAATTAAGTACATGATAAAATCAGAAGTTTTTATTATAATTTAGATTTTTGTTAAAAAGAAAGAACCTGAAGTTCTTAATTTTTATAAAAGAGAACCTGGAGTTCTTTGCCTAGCATTATATATATATATATATATATATTTATATGTCTCCAATACTTAATTCTCTTAATAACTAGAAGTTATTAAAATTCTTTTCCTTAGTCATTTTATTTATGTTTATTGAATATAAATGCATATTTTAAATTTATAGCATTTTTTTTGTAGTTCTTATGGCCAACATTTCTAAACTTGAGTTCAATGCTCTTGATATATCGGGGAAGAATTATCTCCCATGGACTCTCGATGCCGAGATCCACCTTACAGCAAATAATCTTGGAGAAACAATAAAAGATGAAAATAAGGCCTCCCCGCAGGAGAAAGCCAAAACAATGATATTTCTCTGTCATCATCTCCACGAGAATTTAAAAACTGAATACTTAACGGTGAAAGATCCGTTAGAATTGTGGAGAAATTTAAAAGAAATGTATGACCATCAAAAACAAGTACTCCTCCCAAAAGCTCGTTATGAATGGCTTCATTTAAGGTTACAAGATTTTAAATCTGTAAGTGAATATAATTCTGCAATGTTTCGTATAACTTCTGAATTAAAGTTATGTGGAGAAAAGATTACTGATAAAGACATGTTAGAGAAAACATTCTCTACATTTCATACCACAAATTTGCTCCTGCAGCAGCAATATCGAGAGCGTGGTTTTAAAAAATATTCAGAACTGATATCATGTCTTCTTGTTGCGGAACAAAATAATGAGATTTTGATGAAAAATCATCAATCACGATCCACTGGTTCTAGTCCATTCCCTGAAGTGAATGTGACATCATTTAAAGGAGGTCAAGGACGAGGACGTGGTCGCAGCCCCAGAAGAGGCCGTGGATGTGGTCGCACTAATGTTTGGCGACGTGATGGTCATAATCCTAAATCAAATGAAAACAATGCTGGGAGATATGAAAAGAGAAATAATTTTTCATTTTCTAAGAAACATGAAAATGTTTGCTTTAGATGTGGTATGACAAACCATTGGTCACGTACATGTCGTACTCCAAAGCACTTGGTCGAACTCTACTA
Organism: Centella asiatica; assembly: GCA_014636745.2. Lineage (NCBI taxonomy): Eukaryota > Viridiplantae > Streptophyta > Magnoliopsida > Apiales > Apiaceae > Centella > Centella asiatica. The sequence goes on along the minus strand of CM025782.1, from coordinate 29,915,486 downwards.
AGTTTCCGTCAAGAAAAAAGGAAAAGAAGTAGAAACAAATCTAGTTGAAAATGATTCAAATGATTTGCTTATAGATACACACCTAGATGTTTCTGATTTCTTTGAAAATGTTGATGAAGAGATTAATGTCATGAAGTAGTTTTTGTTATTTTTAATAATAAGTTTAGTTTAATTTTTTTTCCTCTTTATATATGTTTGTAAGTCAGTTTGTCATGAAATAAAAATTAGTTTTCCTTTTATTTGATCTTATATATATCTTTTCTTATTCCAAGGAAAAAGAATATGATTGGAGGTTCAAGAAAAACTATGGCAAATAGTAAAGATGAATGTTTAGTAGACAGTGGAACAACAAACTCTATACTAAAAAGTAAGAGATATTTTTTTCAATTGTCTCCTGCCGAGACACATGTTAATACAATATCTGGCATTAGTAATTTAATTGAAGGCTCTGGAAGAACTTGTATTTTGTTACCTGAAGGAACAAAATTATTTATAAACGATGCATTATACTCAAGTAAATCCAGAAGAAATTTACTAAGTTTTAAGGATATTAGAAAGAATGGTTATCATCTTGAAACCATGACTAAAAATAATATTGAGTATCTTCACATTACATCTATTGAATATGACTAGAAAATCATATTGGAAAAGTTGGAAGATTTATCCTCTAGATTATATTGTACGAACATAAGTCCAATAGAATCAAATATGGTCAGCAACCAGAAGTTACTTGACACAAAAACATTTATTCTGTGGCATGACATGTTAGGTCATCCAGGTAACACTATGATGAGGAGAATAATTGAAAGTGCAAATGGGCATCCCCTAAAGGACCAGAAGATCCTAGTATCAAAAGATTTATCATGTGCAGCATGCTCTCTTGGAAAATTAATAATTAGGTCATCTTCAAATAAAATTGAAAATGAATCTCCTTTATTTTTAGAAAGAATTCAAGAAGATATTTGTGGGCCTATTTTTCCTCCATGTGGACCATTTAGAAATTTTAATGTTTTAATTGATGCATCAATTCGATAGTCACATGTTTGTCTATTGGCAACAAGAAATGTTGCATTTGCTAGACTATTAGCACAAATAATTCAACCGAGAGCAAATTTTCCAGATTATCAAATTAAAAGCATTAGACTTGATAATGCAGGAGAGTTTACATCCTAATCTTTTAATGATTATTGTATGTCAATTGGAATTATGGCAAAACATCCAGTGCTTCATGTATATACACAAAATGGTTTAGCAGAATCATTAATTAAGAGATTACAACTGATTGCTAGACCATTACTAATGAAAAGTAATCTACCATCTTCTGCATGGGGACATGCCATTTTACATGCTGCTGCACTTATTAGATTAAGACCAACTGCATATCATAAATTTTTTTCCCTTACAATTGGTCTTCGGAAGAGAACCAAACTTGTCTCATCTTAAAATTTTTGGTTGTGTTGTGTATGTTCCAATTTCTCCACCACAACGTACCAAAATGGGACCATAAAGAAGATTGAGAATTTATATTGATTTTAACTCTCCATCAATTATTAAACATTTGGAACCAAAAACTGGAGATGTTTTTACAGCACGTTTTGCTGACTGTCAATTTAATGAGACAATATTCCCAATCTTAGGGGGAGAAAAAGAAAAGCTGGAACAATAAGAAGTAAATTGGAATGCATCATCATTATCTTATCTTGATCCCCGAAGTGGTCAATGTGAACTAGAAGTTCAAAAGATTATACATTTACAAAGAATAACAAATGAATTACCAGATGCATTTGTAGATACAAAAAATGTTACTAAATCACATGTACCAGTTTTAAATGCACCTGCTCGAATTGATGTAATCCCAACAGAGGTTTCTATACAAAGAAAACGTGGAAGACCAATTGGTTCCAAAGATCGAAATCCACGGAAAAGGAAAGAGCAGAATAGAGTAGTTGGTGTAACCTCAGAAGAGGTTATCGATAAAACCCCATAAGAGGTCGATAAAACCCCAGAAGAGGTTGATGAAGTTCCAGAAGAAATTCAGGTACCTAATGATTATGAGATCTCAATAAACTATGTACAAAATAGTACTATATGGAACCGCAATGAAACACGTGTTGATCAAATTTTTGCATATGTTATAGCAACTGATGTGCTAAATGAGAATGATTATGTACCAAAAACTCTTGAAGAATGTAGGCATCGAAATGATTGGCCAAGATGGAAAGATGTCCTGAAGTCTGAATTAGATTCACTTGAAAAACACAATGTTTTTGGACCTGTAGTCCTAACTCCCAAAGATGTTAACCCTGTAGGTTACAAGTGGGTATTTGCAATAAAAAGGAATGAGAAAAATGAGATTGTGAGATATAAAGCAAGGCTTGTGGCACAAGGTTTTACACAAATACCAGGAGTTGATTATGAAGGAACGTATTCACCTGTAGTGGCTACAATAACTCTCAGATTCCTAATTAGTCTCACAATCACTGAAAAACTTCAAATGCGTCTCATGGATGTAGTCACAGCCTATTTATATGGATCACTTGATAATGATATCTATACGAAAGTCCTTGAAGGACTAAAAATGCCTGAAGCACTTAAATCAAAACCTCGAGAAATGTATTCTATAAAGTTACGGAGATCTTTATATGGACTAAAACAGTCGGGTCGAATGTGGTATAATCGACTAAGTGAATATCTCATAAAAGTGGGATATAAATCTAATGAAATTAGTCCATGTGTTTTTATTAAAAGAACAATCTCGACTTTTACAATTATTGCAGTATATGTTGATGATTTAAATATCATTGGGTCTACTGAAGAGATCGAAAAGACTGCAAATTTATTAAAGAAAGAATTTGAAATGAAAGATCTTGGTGTAACAAAATTATGTCTTGGCCTACAGATCGAACATTTGAATAATGATATTTTTGTCCATTAATTGAATTACATTTAGAAGATGTTAAAAATTTTTAATATGGACAAAGCTTATCCTCTAAGTACACCAATGGTTGTTCGATTACTTGATGTAGAAAAGGATCCTTATCGCCCTCGAGAAAAGAATGAAGAAGGTTTTAGTCCAGAAGTACCATACTTAAGTGCAATAGGGGTTTTGATGTATCTTGCTAATAATACAAGACCTGATATTGCATTTTCTGTCAATGTATTGGCAAGATATAGCTCTGATCCAACACGCCAACATTGGAACGGAATTAAACATGTGTTTCGTTACCTTTGTGGGACAAATGATATGGGACTATTTTACCAAAAGAATAAAAAATTCAAATTAGTTGGATATGCAGATACAGGGTATTTATCAGATCCACATAAAACTCGATCACAATCTGGATATGTATTTACATATGGTGATACTGTAATTTCATGGCGATCAACAAAACAGACACTGACAGCGACATCATTAAATCATGCCGAATTAATTGCTCTATATGATGTTGGACGAGAATATGTATAGTTGAGATCAGTGATTCAACACATTCAGGAGGAATGTGGACTCAAGTCAATCAAAGGAAACCCAACTATTATATATGGAGACAATGCAACATGTATTGCTCAAATCAAAGAATGATATATTAAAGGTGACAGAACCAAACACATCTTACCAAAATTCTTCTCAACACATGATCTACAGAGGGATGGTTTGATAAATGTTTGTCAAATTAGGTCAAGTGATAATTTGGCAGATCTATTCACAAAATCATTGCCGAGAAAAGTTTTTGAACAACTTACACAGAAGATTGGTATCCGTCGTTTCAGAGATATACATTAAAATGAGGGAGGTATTATACACGTTGTACTCTTTTTCCTTCACTAAGTTTTATTCCACTGGGTTTTTTTAGTAAGGTTTTAATGAGGCAACATAACTGATCCAGAAGTATCAGTTAATTTTTGGTCCTGACGTACCTAATTTATAATTTGTCCTGCAGAACATATTAATTGTATATAATATAAGGTAAAATGTCTAAGGGGGAGTGTTATGTAATATATATATATATATATAGACATTTTACCTCTCCACCTACCCACCTCTCCAACTTCTCAAACTTCTCCACTTACTCACCTCTCAAACTTCTCTACCTCTCCAACTTTTTTACTTATCCACCTCTCCACTTATATATAACTCTTCTTATACATTTTATTACATATAAATAGAGGCATTGTATAATAATATTGGACACATTAAAATTGAGATATAATATAGAAATAACATTGCGCCTCTCTCTAGTTTTACTTTATACTATAACAGTTTGGAAATTTTTGAGATTTTGAAACCCCTTATATCCTTTTTTTTTCTCTCTCATTTCCCTTTTCGCCGTCCTCTCTCAAATCTTCAGATGGATTCATTCCAAAGTAGTAGCGTAGTATCTATTGACAGTCCTGATCGCCGGAGATCAGGATGGCCACCGCCGGTCTAGCCGTTCCGGGCACATAAGGCGCCGTCAGTGTCCTGATTGTCTACGATAGCATCATCCCCATCACCTTCAATAACATAGATACTGGATGCAAGAGCTCAACGGTATGTTTTCCTTTTACTATTTATACCGAAGGAATTGATAAATGATTTCTGATCTACTGCGTGAAGTGCGAGATGGGTAGATTTTGATTTCAGAAATAATTTTATATTACTCCGTAGTTTTAAATTTGCAAAAGGGCATGTGGTTATCTATGAGTATGATCCTATTTTAGGAACTTTTGGTTTCAAAAGATTGTGGTGTTTGCCTGGTGTCAGTGGTCTGGGTCAGTTGAGGAGATGAGCTGTGTCCAAGTATCCTATATTTAAAATGGATAGGCAGTGAAAAGATTAAAAGTGGGAAAATTGAAAAAGGGAAGAAGAAAATAAGGGAAATGCTATGAATACCGACAACTTGCACAAACAAATGTACAAAAACATATGTGGCAAATTTTCAATAATAATTGAAATTTGTAGGCCCATCAGGTTCACCAATCCGCTATAGGGTTTAGCCACATCAGTTTGTGCACATTTATTTGTGTACAAGTTGATATCCCTAGCACCACTCAAAAAAGAATTTGTTTTGTTATGTTCTTCGCTAGTGTTTCTCCTTCTACAGTTCTATTGGATCAATATTTTGGTCTTGTTTTTCTACTTCTCTTACAAAATAAGTTGCTGATGTATTTGAATGTTGATGCTATTAGTAGATTTTGCATATTGGATCAATAATTTTTACTTTTGACTTTGTTCCTCAAACCATTAGTTTTTGTTTAGATTGAAATTGGAATTTGAAGCAAAACCATTTCAAATATGTTGTTCTTCTTCTCTTTAAGTATAAATGCTTATGGATCAGGCAAAAAATATCAAAACTAATATGGTAAATAACTCATACGTATTTTAATCCATGTTTTTGGCGTTAAAGCAACACTTAATGATCATTTGCATAATTGCTTCTTGATAGTCTTTGATTAATATATTAGTCCTGTAATTTGAGATATTCTAGTTCATCAAATTGTTTTCCTGATCTTATCAGTAGCAACATCTTATATAATCTTTAAATACAGTACAGTTTAAGACTTTAAGGCCTTGATACATATATAGTATGCTTATTAACTATTATATTATGTTCCATCTTTCCCAAAAAATAAATATCCTAATTGTATTTTACTGGCTGTTTAAGAAACAAAATTTCCCTAATTTTTTCAGTTCGTTTTACTTGTTATCTCCTCTTTAAAGACAGAATTATGATATTTTAGTTTCCGACGTCAATTTAAGCTCTTTCCCTTCCTTTTCTCATGATATACACATGTACTTACACAGACACACACACATACCCACCCCTACACCCACCCACCAGAGCCTTCTCTCTTTCCTTTCCATTCACCAAGGCTTCATTATCTTGTCTGTTTCTTCTCTCATATTTCTTATTTCTATCCATATTTCCTCCTCTCCTTTTTGGCTTCCCCTATTTTTACTTGTCAAATTCTCCTTATCACAACTCTATTTTGTTCATAAATTTGTAGCAATTCTTTATAAATTTGCAGCGACTCAGTAAAAAAGAAAAAGGAAAAGGAAAATGGTGAGACTAAAATAGGTCTTTATGGAAGTAAGATGGAGAGAGTTGGGATAGAAGTCCCGAAATATGAAAGGTTGGGACTTGGGAAGGAGAGAAATTACAGATTTGCTAAATTAAATTAACCTCACCTAGAAAGGAGTATATAGAGATGCATCTAGGGATATCATGTAGGAATTAAAAATCTCAACTCTCTTCAATTTCCTATGTAGAAGTTATCAGCATTTTATGAATTTTCAACTAATTTATGGACCTCTTTGAAAAGACATGGTAAACATACTAAATTTATTAAAATGGTATATTTATTTTAAGAAAATAAAAAATTGTAATAGGGCGTTTAATTTGGGATGGTGGTTTAGTATTTGATGATTGTTTACAGAATTTTATGTTAGAACTAAGAGCAACTTTGGAAATGGAAACTGAAATTGCCTTTTGCACATATAATTAGACCGAATCATATTTATTGATTCAAAATAGGATTCATAATCTGCTCTTCTGCGGTTAGCGTGAAAGTACCGAATTATCACTGTTCAATGCTCCGGCACCTGATTCTTAATCTTCTGTGAGGATTTCCCACTTATATCTAATTAGTATGAGTAAAACTAATCCAAGATTCAAGATCTTAAATCAAACCCCCCCCTCCTCTCACTCGCACACTAGGGAAAAAAATCTGTTTTCTTGACGATAACTGTAAGGTGTTCAAATAAAACATTCTGATTGATTATAAGCATTAAGAATATCAAAATATGATCTTTTGGTTCCAATATTCTTACAATGGTATTCGTAACAACTAACAAGAAGCATCTTCGACTTGCATGCTTTCATATGTCACCAACAGGCGACCTCAAGGGTTTTGGCGCCCTCAAGGGTTTTGGCGCGATTTCGATAGCTTTGAAGACACCCCATATGAGAAACAGTGCTAGAAATGCGTGTACAATACAAACGATCAGTATCTCACGTCGTGTTGCCTTAATCTTGGGTGAGTGATCACGTTGTGACAGATTCTTCTTTTTCTTCTTCTTTTTCTTCTGACCAGCTGCATTTGTTCCTTCACTAGTCTTGTTAATCTGTAAGTACATGGTGATTTATTAAACTATAAAATCACAGGTATTTGGTAGCAGCTTACTAATTCAGGAATTTTAAACAAAAAAATAATGGCATGTGCACCTCTGCTTTGTTTTTGACTTCATGAGGCCTAGTACCGACAGTCTCGTCTATTTCTGCCACGGTCTCGTCTATTCCTGCCACATGACCAGTCACATCCCTGCTGGCTTCGGTAGATACGACATTGGCTGCCTTACTTTCTGTTTTCTTCTCATTGATCTGTATTTAAATTCATCACATTGTATTAATCTGTTTAGGACACATCAGCAATTCAAACTAATCAAGTATACACCAAATTGAATTTATTTGATAAATTGTTACCTTGTCATCTCTAGCAGTTGTTGCTCTTTCTTTTTTATTCAACGTATTTTCTGCTATCTTTTTCTCATTCAAGTTCTGTGGTCCCAGTGTACCCTTAGTGGCTGTTGGATCGGTAGGCACCTCACTTGCTGCTGCCTCAACAATCTCATTCCTGTTGACTGCTGTGGGTTTAACATTGGCTGCCTTGCTTTCTGTTATCTCCTCATTGTTCTGTATGTATATTCATTACAGTTTTAATTTATTTACAATATATCAGCAATACTGAAACTCAAACTAATCAAGTATGCACCAAATTACATTTGTTTGATTTATTACTACCTTGTCACTTCTAGCAGTTGTTGCTCTTTGCTCACTTACTGGTTTCTTTTTCTCGTTCAACTTCTGTGATCCCAGGGTATGGTTAGTGTTCACCGGATCAGTAGTCCCCTCGCTTGCCGCCGCCTTAACAATCTCATTCCTGTTGGCTGCTGCATTGATCTGTATGTACATTCATCACAGTTTTAATTTATGTACAATATAGCAGCAAGACAGCAAATCAAACTAATCAAGTATGCACCAAATTATATTAATTTGATTTATTACTACCTTGTCGCTGCTAGCCGTTGTTGCTGTTTGGTTACTTGCTGCTTTCTTTTTCTCATTCAACTCCTGTGATCCCAGGGTACAGGTAGTGTTCACCAGATCAGTAGTCCCCTCCTTTGCTGCTGCCTCAACAATCTCATTCCTGTTGGCTGCTGTAGGTTTAACATTGTCTGCCTTACTTTCTGTTATCTCCTCGTTGATCTGTATGTACATTCATCACAGTTTAATTTATTTACAATATATCAGCAAAAGATAGCAACTCAAACTAATCAAGTATGCACCAAATTACATTTATTTGATTTATTACTAACCATATCACTTCTAGTAGTTGTTGCTCTTTGCTTACTTACCGGTTTCTTTTTCTCATTCAACACCTGGGATCCCAGGGTATGGGTAGTGTTCACCGGATCAGTAGGCACCTTGCTTGCTGCCTCAACAATCTCATCCCTGTTGGCTGCCACATTAATCTGTATGTGCATCCATCACTGCCTATTAGTTTATCTACAATACATGATCAACTCAAATTAATTATGCACCAACCCAACTTACCGTTGTAGAATTTTGTCTTTGGTTCGATGTATCAGCTTCTGGGATCTGCTCAACCTTCATTGGTTCGGCACACGCCTCGACTTCACTGGATTTGATTGCGGCCTCATGAACACGCCCTTTATAATCAAACTTTTCATCGGCCGCTCTAGATTCATAGTCAAAATCAGATTCAACTGCCCTTTTTCCTGAAATTTTATCCTTGATCAGTTTGAAGGATACAAAATATGTATTTGTTTTGTACTACTTTTCAAGTACAAGATGTAGTAGTGCAACACAGAATCTTGTTTAATTCAACAAGAACAATGGTGTCATTCAGATTAGCACCCTAGACCCTAAACAGTATAATAATCACTAAACCCTTCAAGAAAATAGTAGAATTTTCAATATCAATGTAGAACAATAAAAAAATATATTTATAGACCCTAAACCCTTAAAATCCTTAATGGTTAAAGAAGATAATAAAATGGTACGAATTGAAACGGTTCTTGTGAAGTTACGCAAGTCCATTCTCATGCATGACAGATTTACGATTACAATAATAAAAAAAAAAACATCGAGAATCAGAAGTACCTGTAATGGGAGACATTGGATCTTGAATTTCTTTCCTCTTTATTTTCTTTTCTAAAATTCTGAATGACTATAACCCAATGATACGAACTATTATTTATAGAGGACGCGAATCCGAATCCGAATCCAATTCCAATTCCAATTCCTATTTCTAATTAAAGTCAACCTTTAGTTCTGATTTTTTTTATTTTAATTTTATGTTTATTGGGTTTAATAGTTAACGGGGAAAGAGTTTAAGATAAGATTGTCGGGTATAAAACAATAAAGAAACGAAGTGAAGAGAAAGAAGTTACCCTGTGGCGACGAAGGATTGGGATTTTGCGGCGGCGGAGAGAAAGACGTACCCTGTGGTGACGAAGGATTGGGATCTTGCTGCTGCGGTGATTGAGGCTGCGGATGCGGCTGCTGTTCATCGGGATTGGGATTATGTGGCGGAGGATTACGTTGGGATTCCAAGCCCAATTCTTCCATTTTACTTCTGCTCCAGTCCAAAAACCTAGCCAGATAGTCCTCACCCGGCGGCGCATCTCCATTATCCGGCTCCAGATCAGAAGGTCCGCTCATTATTTAAAACCCTAGCCTAATTAGCTGGAACCAGGAGGCGGTGGCGGAAGTTGTTCGTCGGAGAGATGGAAATGGGACTCAAGAATGACAAACGAAATTGAAGAATGATAGAAGGCGGGAAAGTTAGGTATTCTCTGTTTCTTTCTTGTGACGTGGAGGATGTTAGTTATATAGATAGTTAAGTCATAATAATCTTGATTATTATTATTATTTCTTTTAATTCTGTACTCGTATTGATTATTTCCGACTTTGAATTTCTTATTATTTAATTGGTTTGGATGATTAAGCAACAATAACTGATGCATTCCTTTTCCCTTTATGTATGTATTATACACGCAATGTAGTTAGTAAAGAACCAGAACATAGCATAACTACTTATATTTTGTTATATTTGCTACTGGAATATTCAGATTTCATGAAGTGGATTCTTTCAAAAGATTCATTGCCCTCCTATCTGTATAACAGTTTTATGATTTAAGTGTACTCTTTTATTTTGGTAAATTCATTGAGCGTCGTAATATCATGTATTTTATGAACAACGCCGATTAATTGCAAAACCATTATGGTAAAACAGGAAGGTTTTCTTCTTAATTTACTAATGGATTGCCTATTGTTGCCCTGGCTCTTGTTATGTGTTGTGCAAAGGCAATCCAAAGTGTATTATTTTGAGATCACAGTCGTACTGGTGAATTGGGTATGTAGGTAGATTTAATCAAAGATTGATCGTGGTTGATTTCTTCTCGATTTTTTTTTATATCTATCTCTTTATTTCCTACGTTTTGTTTTCTTGTTGAAATTTCAATAACTTGCTCTTTTTGTTTAAATATAACAGACTTGGAGTTAATATAATTCAGTTTAGTAGCTCATAAGGTCATATAATATTGAAATTGAGTCCCTCCTATATTTCTAGAGCATCATGTTTTCTACTAGATTAAAGATGCCTTCCGAGGGTATTAATATTAAAGGTGAAAGAGCCTTGACCACCTTATCCTCGTTGCCACATTTGATACCACTTTCTGGCTTCTTGTTTTACCTAGAGTGCTTCATTCACTTGTGAGATATTCGGGTGTCAGTTAAAATTTTAGGGAGTTTTTGAGATTCATGTGAGTCAAAGGTTGAACTGGAAACTCTATATTTCGTAGAAGAAGACATCTAAACATTTGCTGCTGCTTTAAATTTGTTAAAATTTCTTTTCTGTTACGTCATGATCGAGTAAAGCCTGGAGATTTTATGTTCTTGGAAATCATTGATGTTGAATGTCTGAAAAAACTATGAATTCCTCTTTGTAAATATAAAGGCATTTTCTGTATTTTTTTTTCCTTGGCGTTTGCTACCACTTGTTTTGAGAGGCATGGATATATTCTTATATTATTCACCTTTCTATTGTTGTGGGCTTTGCCTATCTATTATTTATATTATCGACTGACGTCTGTTAATATTTGCAGGTTTGTCTTTGATGAAAGTTTTGCCGATCACAACTACAGAACTTTTGTTTGGTGAAGACGAAAAAGCTTTGACACGATCTGGGAATTCCAGAATGTCACGAAGTGGTCTTTGCACTAGAGCTTACATTTCACTTCAACTCCAATGTACATTGCACATGAGCATTGATGTTTAGTTCCTTCCTCTTGCCAAGAAGTTTTATGAAGGTCCAATGCTTGTACTAGACATGACATGGCTTGCGTTATGATCATAGCTTCTCTAAATAGTAGAGGTGCATCTGGAGTTACTCTTGAAGAGTTCATCTAAAAAGTGAAAGATTTGGGTAAAAACTGGAATTTGAAGCTGTTTTAATCATAATAAAGGGAGTTTGCTGGGAGAAGACCTTTCCTTTTGATGCCTTGATCGTATAGATGTTTGCCTTTTTTTTTACCACTAGGCATATGATTGCCCCAATGTTCAAATATATGATTGAAGTAGCGAGTTTTATAATTTATTTCCAGTACTTTTTTTTAATGTTAATGTATTGTATATGAAAAATAGCAAAATTTGATCTAATTTATTGTAATACATGGTTGGTTAATACATGAATAAAAACAATGGCTTGTCAAATTATCTAGTGGCCCGTAAAAAGATTAAAGGAAAGCTAGAAACAAATTCTATGATAACTTCAATTCAAACATAGTGACAACAATCTCCTCTGTTCTCTTCGAATACAAGTGGTTGAGGTTTGAAAGTTTGTCAACTATGTAAAAGCCCATGCGATAAGGGGTGAGTATGGTACAATTACGTGTTGTAATTATAATTAAATTATAAAGTGTGAATTATGGTTAACATTGTGGTTACTAACATTTTAATAATTATGGTTAATCGCATCATTCGATTAATAGTAATTTCAGTAAATAAATTGTATTTTAATTTTTATTTTGGTGTTAATTTTTTATGCAACGTATAAATATATGAGTACCAACATTTTATGAAGGATCCAAATTATTAATGTTTTAATGTGATTGCTATAAAATTTTATAGGTAGGCTATGAATAATAATTAATTCAATGGAATTAACTTATTTTATTAAAGTTAAATGAAATCACATCGATCATCAAATTATTTGTAGGAACATGTAAAAATAAAGAACAAATTAATAACAATTTTATATTTCAATGCTGAAAACTCTATTAATTAACTATAAATATAAATTTTGAAAATAATGAACACAGAAATATCACTACATTATTAAATAAATTTATTTATGACCATGATACTCTATTACTTAATTAAAATACTAAGTAATTAGTTTACGAACGTAAGATTTATCATACGTGAGCAATAAATATTTAACTATATAATTCTATAATTTATAGATTTCGGTTTTCAATTTGGTTACAGATATCAACCGAATGTTGTAACCAAACTGTGCGGTTTGGGTACATCATTTTGGTTTTTCTTTCAATTAGATTTGTTGATTTTTTTTTGTTTTCTCAATTATAGGTTTATTTATTGGGAATTTCCCTTATTTTCTGCACACCGTCCAGATTCACAACATTTCAGTTTCAAAAAATAAACTACATAGAAAGCACAAAGTTTTTTCTTTTCTTTTTGTGTATTTAGAAGTATATTCCCTTTGTTTTAAACATAAATATAAATATATTAATGTCCTAACATGGACTCATAGTATAATTGAACGTATCTTGTACGTTATTGATGAAAAGGCTTTAATCATAAACTACTTACGTAGCATCACTAAATACAAACTCTTTACTATTTAAGAATGTTAACAAATATTAATATATGCCATAAACTTAATTTAAAGATTCCACAAATGTACAATGACAATTTAACATTGTTCTTCATGCTCCCTCTATATATGCTAATATTTTGTGAGTAGTATAAATTTACGTGGATTTTTTAAAACAAAAAATTCCTTTTTTAAGAATATCATCTGAAATCTTCCATAAGGAGTAAAAATATAAAAAATGGGTAAATATATAGACATAATATAATATATAAGTAATCTCTCTCTCTCTTCCCCCCGACTCTCCATCCACCCACGACCCCCCCCCCTCCCCTCCCTCCCCCCCCCCCCCCCCCCCCCCCCCCCCCCGAATAAAAATATATAATTAATAATTTTAATACTCCCCTTATAATATGCTCCAACCCCGTTCTTTACTCTGTTCGCAATTTGGATCATCACACGACACTCTACATGTATATCCCATCTAATCTAATATAATTTTATGTATATATTCCATAGAGTTACAACATGATCAACGATAAATCAGGAGACCAGCAAAACGAAGAAACCAAAAACCCTCGTTTTTCCACTGCGGATTAGGTTTCTCCATCTCCTCTCGATCATCAATTACAAAGAACACAACACCTCCTGGTACAAAATAACCATCAATTGGATTCTTTAATTTATGATTTTTTATTTTTTCAATTCACTTACACGCAATATGCTGCTTATAAAAATATAAGAACACGAGGGTTTGTAATTTCTGATCATCGTCCCTAAGTTAACGAAATATATGTGTATATATATCAGTTTTTTGCGGTCGAGAGTTTGTGTCTAGTTATGCGATAGACTTTAATTGATGCTTATTTTGTTTGGGTAGGTTGCGTATGGGTTCCTTTTTGTCATCTGAATAGTTAATTTTGACTCAATTGTTATATACTCTGTTTTTTTTGTTTATATTGACCGATCCTCTGTTTTACGTGTTAAATTTGGCTTGTGATATGTGTTGTTCATTGAAAACTACTGCCTTTTACTTTTGTTGCATCTGATTTTGAGTATTTTGTTGAACCGGAGGCATTTAGTGACCATATTGAGTTCATAATCTACGGATTAGCTTCTTTTAAATGTGGGTGTATGCTTAAGCTCGTGGTATGTACTTTTAGCTTCTAACACTTACCTGTGATTATATGACGACTTATAATTTGATTTTTTTCGTTAGGAGATCTGATTTGGAAGTTTGATAATTTGAAGTGATACCATCTAAAAATTGCAGAGAAAATTGTATTGTTAAATGGGCAATCGAGGTCAAAAAAGAACAGAAGAAGTTGATGAACTGCCCGCTGACAAGCGAGCATGTAGTTCATTGGACTTCAGAGCAAGTTCATCTGCACAAACTCCAACAAATTCCACTAATTTGCCACTTGAAGTGAAGGAGGATGATGTAGAGACATCTTCGTCAAGCTCCGAGTCAAGCCATTCAGATGGTGAAAAGGACTCTGCGTATGGGTCTTGTGATTCTGACGAAATGGCCGATGCAGAGGAGAGGCACAATGATTATAGTGACTATCAGCAGCAACGATCACATGGGGATCTTGATAGATTTAATAGGATATCGTCAAGTTTGGGTAGAGAGGTTGCACAATCTGCTCAATTAGCTGCGCTCACCGAACTATGCGAGTTATTGTCGTTTTGTACCGATGGCTCATTATCAAGTGGGATGGCTGATTCGTTATCTCCAATTCTCGTAAAGTTGTCCAGGGACATGACCAATCCAGATATAATGCTGTTATCTATTAGAGCCATAACTTATTTATGTGACGTTCATTCTCGTTCATCCACTTCTCTTGTTAAGCATGATGCAGTACCTGCACTTTGTGAAAGATTAATGACCATTGAATACATGGATGTAGCCGAACAAGTACGACGATGACTTCTTTGTTACATTTTTTCTAGCGGGGGTTATGTTGCTATTGTGTTTTTCCTTCAAATATATTTGCAGGACTGTCTATGAGTTGTCTAATGTCCACGCGTCATGTTGTGCTGTAGTGTTTGCAAGCATTAAAGAAAATATCACGCGACCAGCCACTCCCGTGCTTGCAGTCTGGGGCAATAATGGCTGTTCTAAATTATATAGATTTCTTCTCAACAAGTGTGCAGGTAAAGTTAAAAATTCATTTTACAACTAACTTGATATGATTCAACTGGTTGTGAAGACTTATATTTTGCTTTTCCCTTTTTTTGGGTAATCATTTGCTTTAGAGAGTTGCACTTAACACTGTGGTGAACATATGTAAGAAACTTCCTTCAGAATGTCCACCATCATTAATGGAAGCAGTTCCAGTATTGTGTAACCTTCTGCAATACGAGGATGGGCAGGTATTACTCTTTTCAGAACCTTGTTCATTTGGATATCTGTCCGTAATAAGAGATTCTCATTCTCCCCCTCCCTCCTTGTACTTATAGATCATCTGGTATTTAATCTATTACCTTTCAGCTTGTTGAAAATGTAGCCACTTGCTTGATAAAAATAGTCGAGCGAGTATGTCACTCTTCTGATATGCTGGATGAACTCTGTAAGCATGGTTTAATTCATCAAGCGGCACATCTCATCGGCTTGAATAGTCGAACTTCTCTATCTCCACCAGTTCAGAGCGTATGCGGATCTTCGTATCTATTTCTTTAGTTGCTTTTTTATTTTGGATATAATCCTGCCTCTGAAGGATATGTTGTTCTTTTTTCATGTTGGTCAACAGGGTTTGTTAGGGCTGCTTGTCAAACTTGCTTCAGGCTCTATGGTAGCTTTCAGGACTTTGTTTGAGCTTAATATAAGCAGCATATTGAAGGACATTGTATCTACTCTTGACCTCTCACATGGAATGCCTTCTCATATCATGGTTGATGGGAACTTCAATCAGGTCTTATTTGCATAACCACCCTTGAACCCACAACCAAAAAGTAAAAAATAAAGAAAATAAATTAATATATATATAATTTAAAATAATAAATGAACAAGATAAAAAAGATCTAACTTAATGGAAGAAATCAACTATTTTGTTTTTTGGTTGACTTTTTAATATAGAAACTTGAAACTCATCTGGAATATTTGTATGTTCGAAGTTCACTCTATGCGTTTTAAGTTGTTCATTTATGTAAACCTGATCCTAGTCTATAACATCTCTTAAATATTGTTATAGCTTATTTTGGTACTATCAATTAGGTTAATAATACTAATAATATTTTTTTATTATTGTCCTGATGACGATGACGTACAATGATCATCATCATCATTTGTGTACTTATTCTGATTGTTATATACAATATTTTTGGTTAACTAGTGAAGAAAACTTTGATTAGTATATCTAAAGCATTACTGCAAGACAATGTTCCTCAGGTACATGAAGTGTTGAAGCTGTTGAATGAACTTCTCCCTGCTATATCCCGGGATCAAGATATGCAATTAAATACTGAGAAAGAAAGGTTTCTGTTGAATCAACCAGATCTTCTGCAAAAATTTGCAATGGATTTACTTCCGGTGTTGATCCAGGTCAGTTCTCTGACCATGTATTACGTGAAGTTTACTTTTTCCCTAACCCTTGGTTGAAATGGTTCTGTTTAATCCTCTAGCAGGTGGTCGACTGTGGTGTTAATTTATATGTTTGCTATGGCTGTCTATCTGTCATCAACAAGTTAGTTTATTTCAGCAATTCTGACATGCTCCTTGAATTGCTTAAGTGCACCAACATTTCGAGGTGAAATATTTTTATCTCTTCCTTCTTCTCTTTATATCTTACCTGCTTGAGTGGTACTTTGTTTTAAGTCAAGAATATGCTGGATTGAAGTTTAACCTTTTCCTCTTTTACATGTCTTAAGTTTCTTGGCTGGGGTATTTACTCGGAAGGATCACCATGTGCTGATATTAGCCCTTCAAATTGTTGATAATCTCTTGCAAAAGCTTAATGATGTTCTTTTGAGCTCCTTTATTAAAGAAGGGGTCCTTTTTGCTGTCGATGCACTAGTGACGCCAGAAAAGTGCTCCCAGTTCATGTTTCAAATGTTTAATGGTATCCAGTTGTCATCTGATAAAAGCCAGAAATCTGCTAAAAGAGACATGCTGAAATGCTTTTGCTATGCATTTGATACTTCCAACTCTCCATCAACATCAGCATCGCGAACTTGCAAGTTGGAAAATGATTCTGTTCATAACCTTGCAAAGCACATAAGGAGCAGTTACTTTGCCACTGAATTGTCAGACAACAATGAAGGAACAACTTACATTCTTCAAAAGCTTAAAATGATGTCTGCTACATTAACAGATATGGTGAACTTAAACATGAATAATGTCGCTTCAACTCATAATGAGGAAGAATTCTATTGTATACTACATCAAATCATGTCACAGCTTAATGGAAATGATCCAATTTCAACTTTTGAATTTTTGGAGAGTAGCATTGTAAAATCTTTACGCAATTATTTATCAAATGGTGTTTGTATTGGTGGAAAGGCAAACTGTAGTGGTGCATCTACTACTCAAATTTACACTATAGAGAAAAGATTTGAGGTGCTTGGACGACTTCTTTTGTCATCTTCAGATCTGATGGATAACTTCTTTCTGTCAGCATTAATACAGAAACTGCAAAATGCATTATCTTCTATCGAAAATTTCCCTGTTATTTTGAGCCATGTGTCCAAGCAGAGGAACTACTATGCCACTGTTCCCCATGGGCATTCTACCTCCTATCCATGTATGAGAGTACAGTTTCTGAGGGGTGAGGGAGAGTCACTGCTCGGTGATTACTCTGTAGAGGTTTTCTCTGTTGACCCCTTCTCATCTTTGGATGCAATTGAAGAATACGTGCGACCTAAAGTTATCCCAAAGAATGAAGGCTTAATATCTGCTGCCTCTGACAGAGTTCCTCATTCTTCACCAGGATCAAGCTCTCCTCAATGTGAAAGTTCAGAATCAACAAAATGTGAAAGCATGTCCTCAGATATGCATGAGATGCAGGTTTACCATTTTGTTTCTGTTATTTATGTTTACAATCTAGGTGGAATCATATGTTAGCACAATAGTTTCCATTTCTTACAAACATGATATGTCGCTTATGATTTGCTTTCCAATCTAATTGTTTGAAAGTTTTGCTATTTTTCTTTTGGCTCTGCTTTTTCAGGAGGAAAAGCCCAATTTAGTACAAGCTGAATCTGGAAAAACTGCCATTGTCAGGCAGACTGCCGTTGATATAATGAGTGATATCAATGCAGTAAGTTCACCATATTTTCATGAACTTAAACGTTCCAATTCTCTTTTGTGTTACATGGGCTGGGTAGGGCACCATCTTTTTCCAAGATTGTCCTAACGAATTTGTAATCTTTACCCTTCACTCTACCATTCCATTCCAACCAAGTACAACTTGTGTTTGGTTGCTAGGAGTGGAAGACACGAGAACGAAATGGATGTGGATATGAAGAAAAATAGAGGGTGAAGGGAAGGATGGGAAGAAAAATTAAAGGGAGCTTGAGAATGAAAAAATGGAGTGCTTAAAATGTTGGTTTTGTGTTGGAATTGGCTAATGTAGATAGAAGGGTGCGATTGAAACTACAGATAATTTTATAGAATGGATTGTGCGAAGGAATGAGTTTTATTCATAAATGATCAAACAAATAGTATAAATATCAATTCTATTTCATCCAACCAAAGGCATTATCAATTTTTTTGAGAACCATCTAGAAGCTGTAGTATACATTGTGTGTGATGATTGTATATTTTTTTCTCCTACTATATCCTTTCTTTTATGGTTGCTTGGTCATTCAGAATGATATGTATTGTTTTCATCATATTTCGTTTTAGGAATTTGGGGAGCACAAGCAACAGAATTCTTCCGTAGAAGAAGATGGTTACCTGATGACGGAGAGTTCCGAATCCTGTAGTGGTAAAGATGATTCACCGAGTTTACTGTTTTACTTAGATGGTCAACAGCTTGACCATACAATGACATTATACCAGGCTATTCTCCACCAACAAACAAAAGCAGAACATGAAATCACTTCTACCGCATCACTCTTTGGTAGAACGTATAAATTGACATACAGGCGAGCTGTGAAACATAAAGAAGGTGGTTCACAACTTCATCATGAACAAGCTCCTTGTTCTTTTGGAACATATCACCAATACACTCCATTTTTCTCTGACATGTCTGTTTCTGATCTTGCTCCTGAAGTTGAAAAGTCCAGTCCAGTGTATGATATCTTATTCTTGCTCAAAAGTTTGGAAAGCATGAACAGATTTAGATTCTATTTGATGTCTCGTGAACGAGCATGTTCTTTTGCTGAAGGCAGGATTACCAACTTGGATAATTTGAAGGTTTCTGTCTCTTACATTCCACAGAATGAATTTGTGAACAGCAGATTGACAGAGAAACTAGAACAGCAGATGCGAGACCCGTTGTCTGTGTCCATTGGTGGCATGCCTTCATGGTGTAGCCAGTTGATGGTTTCATGTCCGTTTTTATTTAGTTTTGAGGCAAGATGCAGGTACTTTCTGTTGGCAGCATTAGGTCAGCGTCCACCTCAATTTCCTTCTAACAGTAATGGAGGAAGTTCTAATATCAGGCAGCACAACAATAGTACCTTACCTCGTAAAAAGTTTCTAGTTCATCGTGACCGAATTCTGGAATCTGCCACTCAAATGATGGACCTTCATGCCCATCAAAAAGTTATTATTGAGGTGGAATATGAAGAAGAAGTTGGCACCGGTCTTGGTCCAACATTGGAGTTTTATACATTGGTCAGTCAGGAGTTTCAGAAGTTGGGCCTCGGTATGTGGAGAGGAGACCATTTGTCATCCACTTCCACAACAAGCTCTCAAGCTGACTCTGCAGTTTTAGCTTCTCCGTTTGGATTATTTCCTCACCCATGGTCTTCTGCGCTGAGTGTTTCAAATGGGATAGAATTTACGGAAGTGATAAAAAAATATAAACTTCTTGGACAGGTTGTTGCAAAGGCTCTCGAAGATGGTAGGATTTTAGATCTTCCCTTCTCCAGAGCTTTTTACAAACTTATACTTGGGCAGGTAGCATAACAATCTAGTGGGACCTTCATAGTGTTAATATCTTACAAACTTTTAGTCTAAATTTTTCATGTGCTACCATTTCGCAGGATCTTACCATATATGATATTCAATCCTTTGATCCTGGACTTGGTATAGCTCTTTTAGAGTTTCAGGCCATTATTGAAAGAAAAAAGTACCTAGAACTCATTTGTGGAGATAAATCAACTTGCAAAATTGAGTCATGCTTCCGGGATACCAAAATTGAGGATCTTTTCCTTGATTTTACTCTTCCAGGGTATCCTGACTTTGTTTTTTCTGGAACGGATTCAAAGATGGTTAGGCATTCATCTTTACAGTCACCTGTTTTCTACCAGAATGTTCAATTGATAGACCCATTTTAACTTTTCTAGTTCTTGCTCTCTTTTGTAGGTTAATATGATTAACTTGGAGGAATATGTTTCACTAATTGTGGATGCTACTATAAAATCTGGAATTTCTAGACAAGTGGAAGCGTTTAAACATGGTTTTAATCAGGTTCTTCTCATAATACTTGTGTTTTCCAACTTAATAACTCTTGACATTTTAATTTGCATAGTATCCAAAGCAGGATATGAGAAGGAAATAATTAAGGGAGATTTTGTACATTTCTTCTATCCCTATTAGAAAACTATATAAGCATTAATTACATTACAAGTCGGACTCCTTTATGTAAGAAATGGAATATTCCTAATCCCTAGATGTCTTTATACTTGATTTGTGTTTCTTGAGTTTATGTATATTTTGTCAACTATTGTTAGTGGCATTAAAATTTTAAATTTTAATGTACACATGCATATCTATCTTTATGGGGTTTTTTTTCCTTTAAAAAAAAAACATTTTGATATGTGTGCTGAATCTCTCTTTAACTGGAATCCCTGATTAATTAGATTTACTCCACTGCTGAATCCTGTATATGGATCTGAATAAGGCAGTCTAGAACCCCCAGATATTTGCTTCCTTGATTTCTCCTTTCCCTTTATCTGATGCTAACTGCTAACCTGCAAGTAATACCGTTACCAAAAACAACTAAATAGATTCTGATGATCTCATATATATCCACATAAAAATACACTGTCATCTTATTAATAGTTGCTTCTTGCTCAGCTTTTCAAGCAAGAATGTGCATTGTTTTGTTTATTTTCATTTAGTTAAGCAATCTGTTGTTTGTCTGACTGAACATTATGCATTTAATAAACTACTATTATTTCAAAGAATTTTGTGCAATTTTTTTCTTTAATGGTACCAAATTATTGCCCAAATAATTTTCCATGTTATCATATATTCATACATATTTCTTTGTTATTTAGGTATTCCCAATCAGGCATCTTCAGATTCTCACTGAAGAGGAATTAGAACGTTTGCTATGCGGAGAATGTGAAGTATGGAATGTATGTATATATTTTACTGTCAACATCGGCCTATCCTTGTCTTTGTCGATAATAATAGATTTTTCTCCCTCTGGCAGTTTAACGAGCCTTTGGATCACATCAAGTTTGATCATGGATATACAGCTAGTAGTCCTCCTGTAATTAATGTCAGTATACCTCTGTTCTTTTGTTCTTGTAGTTTTAAATTTCATAAATTTGATTCTATCTGACATGGACTTGGGATACCCTGAAAAAATCCCTAAATACATGTCCAGACACTGGACTTGCTTATTTCTAGAATTTCTTTTCCCCATCTTTCCTTCGGATAAGGTACTTCTGAAAAAGTGATCTATATTAAAAATTAGTCTTAAGCTGGCATTTACTGAATATCATACTGGAGTTTGATGTCACTTCTGGAAATGAAGGATCCCAGGCTAGAAACATAGTATTTATCATTGGTTTAATAAGTTGCAGTTGCTAAATATCATTCGGGAGTTTGATCATGAGCAGCAGAAAGCATTCCTGAAATTTGTAACTGGAGCACCTAGGCTCCCACGTGGAGGTCTGGCTTCGCTAAACCCAAAGTTGACAATTGTACGAAAGGTTTGTATCAAGGTCACACATGGCTTCTCCGTGCATAACCCCCTCCCAGCACTGGTCTTCTTTCACTTATTATCTTACTATTCTCTGTTTTCCAGAATTGTGGAAATTGTGCGGATGCTGATCTGCCCAGCGTGATGACTTGTGCCAACTATCTGAAGCTACCACCTTACTCTTCAAAAGTTGATATCTTCTCCTCTTGCCTTTCTGCGTAAGTTTATTGAATTATATTTGGAATGAATTAATCGTGCAAGATTTTCTTTGGTGCTTACAGGAAAGGATGAAAGAAAAGCTTATGTTCGCCATTACAGAAGGACAAGGATCTTTCCACTTGTCATAGCTTCCAGCACAAACAAGTACATAAGATGCCTGTAATTATCAGATTAGGTGGTGGCGGTGGTAATATAAGTAGACAGCTTAGCTTTGGAAGGAAACTGTACAGGAAATGATGTGCATTTTCAAGATAGAATAGCATTCCTTCCGTCCTCTCTTGTACAAAGTTGTACAGGTTTATTGATATATATGGTAGTTCTTCTGCTTTCCGTTTTGAGTAGTTTTAAAGAATATGAATCCAAATTTCCTGTTTTACTTGGAACTTTACTAAATGAATTGAGGTAGAATATGTTTTTTCTTTCCCGAATTTTCTGGCATTGTTTGTATTTTACCAAGTTGTGTGGGAAAAAAAAAGTAGTGATGAAATAAAGTTTTCTCAGTAATACCAATTTCAATAGCCACCACAGCAAAGAATGACCTCACGCCAGCTTTCCCTTTTCCAGTTCTACAAAATTGTTATTATTATACACAGAGCTCATCCCGTATACTTGACGGAGTACATATGTTGCGACTTCATATTTCCTTACTAAGATACGATTACGTCATCGTCTTCTCATGCGAGATGATAACTTGACATGTGAAGCTTTAAACCGTGGCAGAGGCGGCAAAGTGACGAACCTAGATGGGAAGGACTAGGAGGGTTTTTAGAAAATAAAACACTCCTTATGTATTTCATTTATATATTTAAAATAAAAAATAACAAAACAAGAAAATTATAACATTACCAAAAAAATTTATCGGGTTGGTTCACGACATTTCAGAATTAAATTACAAATTTAGAATATAATTAATTTTGTACTTAACCATACATTTTTTTTTTCATGCAATTATAGTAATCGTATTAATATGAATAGACATAGACACGCAAATGTATATACTCCGTATCTAATTACGTTAACTTTTCGTGGCTGAATAGACGAAGTTTTAAATTATAAAAGTCAACTTTGCTAATAAATATAGTGTGCTTCTAAAAATGATAGTTCTTTATTGCTTAAAATAAAAGGATATATGAAATGTTGTTCATAAGAAGTCAATCGAGACAATAAGTTCTAATATAACAAATACTCCTATAAATAAAAATTGTGTAATAAATTATAAGAATTAGAAAATATTAGGTTGGAGAAGGTAATTGCCAACTCGGTCCTATTCTCATATAAAAAAGAAATAGAAAATAAAAAAGTCCTAGTTCATTTGGGGACGGGAGGGCTAACCACCGCAGAGTCGAAAATAGTTGTTGACCCCCTGACCCAAGTGCTCTTTTAAAAATGATTGTCAGAGAAAATACTACACTCGTAGCTTGTAAGTATTTCATTTTTTTCTCAATATTAGAATTCCATAATCTTAAAATATTTAGGATGGTCATGGCATCACCTCAAAAGTGCAAGATTAGATTTATTTCAAAGTTCAGTTCACAACTTATTCACTTGACTTTAGTTTAAATTAAATCTTTTGATAAAAAATACTCCATTTTTAAAATTTCACAAGAGAGAGGATGATAAACATTTTGAATCGAGTAAAATAACTTTGAAATAACAATATCGGTATCAAATATTAATTAAATATGTAAAATAATAATAGACCCAAGTAATATTCATTTTATCTGTATGTACATTTTTTTTCTCAAAATGTACATGGAGACTCCGGTTTAAAACATTCCTACACGTGTCCCTTAATTTGTAACGTAAATAGATTTTCAGTACTTTGCTCTACAAATGAATAAATAGTGATTCCAGTTGATATATAACCTCTTTCCTTTTGCAAAATCGCAACACTGCTCGCTGGCTCTGTAACCATCTCCAGATATTTCTCAAACTTCGCTCCAATTCAACGAGGTATCGTTTCCCTCTCATCTTCCCCTCTCTTTCTTTCAGTTTTTCTCGAACCTGATTTTCATTTCTATTCATTTAAATCAATGTCTACTTTTTCCTTTTGCTGAACGAACTTGATTGTTTGATTCGTGTATGTATATCTGTGTGTTTGAATTTGTATTTGCTGTGACAAAATGTATGTATGTTGTGCGTAGGGTTTATCCATGTCTGTTAAGCTCGGTGATATCGATCTCAACTCGGAGATGGTATCGGTTGAGGGGAACAGCAAAATGGATGGGATTACATTGTCAGAATCCGCATTTGGGGTCAGAAATTCCGGCAATTCGACGGTTGATGGTTCGTTGATGAATCAGTCTAGGGATGGAGATAGAGTTGGTGGGTGTTTGCATGATTCTAGGGTTGATGAAGTTAGGGTTTCTGGTGAAGCAAAGGTGGAGATGGAGGGTATGGTGAAAGAAGGTGGTGATGGGATTGGAGAAGTTGAAATGGAAACTAGAGATGAAGGGGAAGCTGTTGGTGCTGTGATATCAAAGAATTTTGATGTTTCAGTGGATGAAGTAGTGGCAAATGGGGTTGGGACTGAGTTGAGTTCTATGGATGCCGGTTCTAAATTAGGTTTTGAGGCAGTTGATAACAGTTTGCCCGTTACTTTTGTAAGAGACGAGAAAGGAGATGTTTCTCAGTGTACTGAAGAAGGGCATTCCCATATGGTTAGCCTTGATTTGGATTTAAATGCAGGTGATATTGTAGATGGGGAAAGCAAATCTGATAATAGGAATGGGAATGAAAGAACTGAGGTGAATAAGATTCAGAGGGATCTAGTTACCACGTTTTCAGACACTGTAGTAGAGAATGCAGCAATTCATATAAATACGTCTGAAAATGGAAACCAAGATGCAACATTTATTGAACAGGAGGCAGGCAATAAACAGTCCTTATGTAACGAGGGAAGCAAAAACGTTGTTGCATCTCGCACCGAAAAGGAAGGTGAGTATTTTATGTCTGATCTTATATGGGGCAAGGTCAGGAGCCATCCGTGGTGGCCTGGCCAGATATATGATCCATCGGCTTCATCTGACAAGGCATTGAAATATAAGAAGAAGGACTCCTTCTTGATTGCATATTTTGGGGATCAAACTTTTGCATGGAACGATGCATCAAGCATCAAGCCATTTCAGATGCACTTCTCTCAAATGGAGAAACAAAGTAACATGGACTCATTCATTCATGCTGTGGATTGTGCTTTGGAAGAAGTTTCACGACGTGTGGAGTATGGGCTTGCCTGTTCATGCTTACCAAAGGAAGTTTGTGCTAAAATAGAATCACAGGTTATTGTTAACCCTGGTATCCGAAAAGAATCAAGTGTTATATTTGGTGGGGATAACTTCTCAACAGCTGCTTCTTTTGCAACTGACAAACTTGTTTATTATTTGAAAGACTTGGCTCAAGCTCCTCTAGACGTAACTGATAGATTGGAATTTGTGATTACAAGAGCCCAGTGGTTGGCCTTCAATCGGTGGAAGGGTTATAGTCAACTGCCTTCATTCAGAATGGTCAATGGCTTTTTGGAGAATGTTGATGATGTCTCTGTATTTGGGAAAGAGGAGGGTCCTGATGATTCAATTGATTATGCAGTCCTGGGTTCCAATGGTACTGAGCAGGTTTCATCTGGTAAAAGAAAATCAAGCAACGGAGATAATTCTTCTCGAAAGCGTAAGCAAGTCTCTGGGAATGGCGTATGTTCAAGAAAAAAGGAGAAATGTATAGTGGAGTTAATGCCTGAGAGTTGCTCAAACGCTGAAAATAGTTTGGAAGAGAAAACTGACAAGAAGATGAAGACTTCTTCTAGTAAGCTAAGTAGTGTGATTGAGGTGACATCCATGGACTCAAGAAGGAAAAGTAATATTAGTCAGGTGTCACTGGGAAGTGCTAATGGTACACCTTTGCCAGAAAAGCTTTTCAAAGTTGGAGACCGCATTCGTAAGGTTGCAAACCAACTATCGGGGTCTGCCTTGAATGTCAGATATGATGAGAAAACTGTCGACAAAAAGAGTGTAAATTCTTCTTGGGCTTCTCATGGTTCATGCTCCAGTTCTGAGAAGGCTCTGGAAACAAAGATTCCAACTGTGTTCCCTCCTGTAAATGAGATGCTCTCTCAGCTTTACTTGGCTGCCATGGATCCGATCAATGGCCACAATTTCTTGATTTCAGTAATTAGTTTTTGGTCTGATTTTAGAGGTTCAGTTTGCGTTGAGAATTCCAATACTGGAGAAGGTAATGAGTTGAGAATTAAGACATCGGGTAAGAAGATTATGAAAAATTCAGCTGATGTAGAGACTATTGAGACATTTGTGGGCAGGGAAGACTCTTACTGGACAGACAGGATTATTGAAGGAAATCCTGGAGAGCAAATATTATTTGACCCTGAGAGTGAGAAGGAAATGCCTAATGTTGAATCAGAAGCAGCTCTTCATGCATCCACTACAATTGAACCATCTGTCATGAATTTGGAGTCACAGGAAGAAAAGACAGTGGGTCCCACTGAAGAGAAACTCGAAGAGTATTCTCCTACTGTTCTAATCCTTAACTTCACTGATTTAGAGTCTATACCTTCAGAAGAAAAATTGAACAAGATATTTAGCCATTATGGACCCTTGTATGAATCGGATACAGAAATACTGAAGAAGAGCAAACGTGCAAAACTAGTCTTCAAGAGGCGTGCCGATGCTGATAGAGCTTTCAGCAGTGCTGGGAAATTCAGCATATTTGGACCATCCCTTCTCAGTTATCGACTTAACTATTTACCTTCAATGCGTAAACATTCTACTCCAGGCACAAAACGCAAGAGAAAGGATGCAACATCATCTGTTGAAGGCAAGAAGGCTTGAACAGTGATGCATATGGGTAGATGCCTATAGCTCAAATTTGATGTTTTCAGTCTTCGTACTTCGGAAATTTTGAAATAGTTTTAGTTAGATAATAGGGTTAGACATGCATCGAAATATGTAGGTTGAGCACCTTAGTTAATCAGAATATCTTTAGTAGATCTGCATTCATCATTATTTCTAACCATGGAACTTGTCTTTCCTCTTTTATGAGAGAAGGTAATCATGGTTGCCTTTGTGCATTTAAAATTTTCCTCATATGGTTCAACAACTGGATTCTGTTTTCTTATCTTATTATTCCTATGTTCTTTCTCATAAAATGTCTTGAACATTTCTTGGTTCGTGATTTTGCGTGGCAGATGGATTTAATACAGTACTGTGTCTATTGTGCATTCATTGCATTGCGGTGTCTATTGTGTATTTATTGCATTCAACAGTTCCAACTTGAGAATAAGTAGTTCCTTCTTTCAGTTGGGTATCAATACTTTTGATTGTAGTTTGCTTATTCATACCTCGTAACTGCACCTGGATGACCGATTATGTGCTAGTATAGCTTATATATGTACTGCACAACTTGTCAAAAGAAAAAAAAAACAGAAATTATTTCTCAAAATGATATTCAATGACGTAGGTAACATGGTAACTGGGGTTCGTCCATCTTTGATATAATCTGAAGATATGTACGCTTAACATCTTAAAGTGATTAAGGCTTTTCGTTTGTCTTTTTCTAGTGATATGAGTAATTATGTTCTGTTTAGATCCATCTGTAGTAGAAGTTGAAAAACTGCAGTATGATTTTAGGTGCTTCATCAATATATCATTAAATTATGAAATAGGTAAAGCCTCTAGTTTGAAATTTGTTGTTTGATCCTTCTGTTTCTCGTGTTTTAAGGTTTGAAAGTTTTGATCCTTCTGTTTCTTGTATTTTAAGGTTTGACAGGAACAATTTGTGCTACGTATTATTATCGTACATTCTTCTTCCTCTCAAATATTGTTTTCCTTGTCAATCTTGTTATAATGGAAACATATTTTTGTTGAGTATTTTGACTGGTTGCTTTTAACAGGGTTAGGGCGAAAGGTAAGGTCTACTGGTGTGAAGATGCAACATCCTTTGTATCATATCATAGTATCATAGTACTTTGTATTTGTTTTTGTTTGAGGTATGTAGTTTTGACAATCATATATGGTTTGTTTAACATACACTCCTTTATTATATGAAATTTAAAATTTATAAGTTCTGTATCCAATCCTAGACGATAGTTTAGGTAAGCAAATTTTATTTATATTTTGCAAATTATATATATATATATATATTTTTTTTTTTTTTTTTTTTTTTTATGTATGTATTTTTTTTTATAAATAATTACTGTACGAATGCTATTTTCGTGCATCTACGAACAAACCTTTTGGTCGATTGAAAGGCTATTTGTGTAAATTATGGCCATAATAACGATACACAAAAGAGATCTCTATTATTAATTGCATAACTATACTTTCCACTATTTATACACGTATATTGTATACTAACAAAGACGGTGTTGTTGGTCATTTAGAATGATCATAAACGATTTAAAATATTATAAACGATTGAAAACTGGAAAGCAAACAAAAACAAAAGGGAAATTTAAAATAAATAAAAAAACAAGAGAGATAGAGATAGAAAGGGTTCGCTATTGATCTATTTTTCTAGATCGCAAGTGTCACTGTGTCATTGCACTTTGCATTTTCTTACACAAACATCTCTTGATAAAAAATCAAAATAATCAAAGTGATGCGTTTGACGAAGAGATACTTCTCATAAATACACCTCCTAAGTAAATGTGTATAAATTAATTTTATCATCGTTTTAAGTCGGTTCAATATTTAATAAAATTAATCGTGAACGAGTTAGGAAAAATTAAATTAAAATCACTTATAACTTATTTAATTAAAATTTAATAAAATCATTTATCAGTTATCTAATTAAAATTTAATTTGTAATCAACTACAATCTATAATAAACCAACTTATATAGAGTTTTAAATTCTTAACTTATTATTGTAATAAATTTTTGTTAAAATATGTACTAAAATATATAATTATGAGAAACAATGTAAAAAAGTTTATTAAACATACATTCAAATAATCTAAAAATTACTTATAAAAATTAAAAAAGAAAAAAGTAATTAAATTGACAAATCAAACATTATTACTATTTATAATAATTAAACATATACAAATTAGTTTAACTTTTATAATTAGTTTATATAAATAAACAAGTATGAAAAATAAAATATGTGTTTTGCACGATAGCAAAACTAGTTTATAATAATAATTAAATCCACAGTAATATAGCGTGTTAAAATATTAAAAATCTACACTTGTTATTTCATAAATTTTACTCTCTCCGTTTTTATTTAGTTGTTTTTCTAGAGTTTGACTCTCTTTTTTTAACTTGTTATTTTTTCTCTATTATCTTTTGCATATTTTAAGAAAATATAAAAATCTCTTTTCTCCGTGCGGACAATCATGATATAACATAAAAAATTTTAATACTATTATATTTATTAATTATTAATTTTAATCGAAGTGATTTGAGCTAAAAAATAAACAAAGGAACACTAGTTATTTTAAATATCATTCTCTGATAAGTCGTAATTACATTGGTATAAAACTCAAGATTTGAGAGTTGAGACTATTTTTGATCTATTTTTCTTATTACCAATAAAAGAAAATTAAAAAAAAGGGAATTGAGGAGTATTGGGATACCGCCTTTTGCTGAAGAGTTCAAAAATTTCACCGTTGCGTTCTCTCTCTCTCTACACTGTTGACTCGTCTCATCAGTTCTCAGCAGTTTTTACATCCATATATTTTCTACATCTCCCTTTTCCTATACCGTAGAATTAGGGTTTCGATCCTGTGCTTTCGTTGAAATGGAAGAGAACGACGGCTTCAATTTGATCGATGTCTCATCTGAAAACAATAGTCTAATTGCCCCCGATGCTTCATCTTCTACTCTCGCTGCCCACCAATCTCCAGGTTCCTCTACTCTCCCTGCTGTATCATCTGTCTTTTCAAAATTTGATCTAATCGACCTGAATTTCAGATTTTCCTTATGTAAGTATTTACTGCAAGCTTCAGTAGTTTGTCCTCTACTATTCATGATTATGTCGTCGCAGTTTTTCTTATGCCGATATTCACAAGTCGCTTACCATCTCTACAATTTTTTGTTTTTATTTTTTTTATTACTATTATGAATTCTGAGGGAGGCCGATCTCCGCACCCTTTTTTAGTAATTATAAATTTGAAAATAGTTTTCTGGGCTGGATTGGGTCGAATCAGATCTTGATTACTTTTTTTTTACATATAATTTTCTCTTAATGGAATTATCAGCAGTTTGGCTTCTAATTCCACCGAATTCATTCTTTGGACGCTCAAAAGATGAAATTGAAGTTGTGAATGATCAAGTATGGGTGTTTAAGAACTTTTCTCTAGTTATTTTGACCGGAGAAGCCCTGATGCTCAGCAAAATACATTTATGGAATCCTTGATACAGATAAAGTCATAAAACTGAATCACTTTTGCAGACTCTGATGGTGAACCTGTTTAATTATATTCTCAAAGTTTCTGTCGTGATATTTTATATGAAAGGTGTATACTGCATTACTACGATCTGGTTGTAATTGTGATTTTACTTTCTCTTTGGCATCCTTTCTGTATGCGATACATAAACTTACATTGCTTGGTTTTCTTGATTGCCTTAGCCCATTTGTTCATGGTAGTCATAAACTACCTGAAGAAGAAGTACTTCTACAGTTCTATCTCTTGACTTTCTAGTTTACTCAAGCTCTAGACTGGTTCTTGGTTATATGATTTCATTAGTTAAGCTATGCTCACCATAATTCTTAAATTGTAGCACTCTTAAATACTCTGATTAACTTTTGGTACACCATTTTAGGCTATCTAGCTCATGACAATACGGCGCCATTTCTTGCATATTATCCTGCTTAATGTCTAACTCTTTTGTTGTGTGGAAATGACAGTCTAATTTCATTTCTCATATCTGAAAAACAGATGATATGGTTGCTTACAAAGGAGATAACCTGAATCTCACTAATGGGGATTTTGAACAATTGCCTCCACTGCTTGAAACATCGGAACCAGAAAGCATAAAGAAAACTGGAAAATGCAATTTGCGCAAAAGTTTGGCATGGGACAGTGCCTTCTTTGAGAGTCCAGGTTTGATTTCTCCATCGAAATTTTCCATTCATGCATTTCGGCACCTCTCTAGTCAAAGTACTTCTGTTTTTTCACTCTTAAAAATTCAATATCCTTGTTTCTTTTCTTTCTCTTTTTACCCCCATTTTTTGGGGTATTTTTAGGGGTGCTGGACGCTGAGGAGTTATCAAGTATGATAGAAGGAGCTGAGAAGGGTAAAAAGCATCTTTTACCTGA
This sequence comes from Centella asiatica, assembly GCA_014636745.2. Classification (NCBI taxonomy): domain Eukaryota; kingdom Viridiplantae; phylum Streptophyta; class Magnoliopsida; order Apiales; family Apiaceae; genus Centella; species Centella asiatica. Next base: position 29,884,057 of record CM025782.1, on the reverse strand, counting down.
AATAGAGGAGGAAACAAGCAGATCTACTGAGTCAATCTCTACTTTGGTAAGTGAGAATTTGTCACTGGATAGTCTCGAGGCTGAGTTGTTTCAGGACATCAGAGCTTCAATCCAGAAATCTAGTAAAGCATCTAACACAAGAATTTCAAATTGCAACTGGGCAACAGCAGAAACAGAGAACCAGGCTAACTGCTGTGAGTACTCCATTTATTCTTTATATTTGAAGAATGACTTTAGGGGTGTCTGGCTGTCTGTTGAAGCCTGTTGGGCTAGGAACCGGAAAACAAAAAGATCTAATTGGGATCATTGTGTCAAATTCTTCCTATACTTGATGTGAAATAATGCATTGACTTGGAGCCTCCTGATGATGAGTCCGGTTTTCTTGTACCATTAGATAGTACATCTTTTGTATCATGATTCTAACAAACGTAGAATTTCACAACTCAATGCAGGGGCCCAAAAAAATAATAATAAAGGTCCGAAGTGTCAAAGTTTTATAATGTTGTAGCACGAGATGTACTACTCCAACCTGTTGGGAGTAGTACATCTCATTCCCCTGGTGTTGCCATCTTGATGTTCTACTGCCTGTACTGCACAATGTCTGTCCGCTTAAGTTTTACTTTTTCATTTTTTGTAATGCCCCCACCCCTCCCTCCCTCTTCCCTTTGACAAGATATAGATTAAAGGCCTTTGGACCTCCAGCAAGCCACAAAAGAAAGAATAAAAGCCATTATTATTATTTTTTTTTTGTTTTCTTCTTTTTCCTTACAATGGTTTGATTCAATTAAACTACTCTGTAGCAAGGTCAAGATGACGCTAGGCAACGACAATGTCCCTTGAAACAGCTTGCTTGACTATAAAAAATAAAAGTTGCTTTGATTCAGCAATTTTGAGCTAGAGCATGATTGTTGGTTAATTAAACTGAGCTGTGTAAAGTGCTTTGACTTTCTGCAATCTATACGTCTACCCCTCAGTAGATTTTAATGTAGTGCCTCGTTTTCTCGCAGCTATGAAGAAGGTGGACTTCATTTCCCGAAACAAGGTAAGTTCAGTTGCTTCAACAGGAACTACCTTTTGGATGTTGACTGATTTGTTTTATGTCAAACTTTTAGATGATGCCAACTGTTGCTTCAAAGAAGCAAAGTATTGGGACGCAAGGATCTAGGAGAACGATAAAGCAGGGTTCTGGTTATCTACCAGTCACGCAGGCAAGTATTTTTTTAACTCACAACAAACATATTATGCCTTGTGTTGTACAGAATTAGGAATGACAAACTGATAGGCTATTCATGCTTCCCATTTGTGTTGGGCAGTTTTGGATTTTCAGTCATGTCTTTAAGATCAGTATTTCTATGTTATGGCCTATGAAATGCAACTTTTTACTCTTGATAACCTCTACTTGAGAAAGATACTATGTTTCTGGTTTTTCTTTTCAAATTTTAATAGCTAGAGGTTATAATGAAATTGTGAAGTAGTTTATGAGAGAACTTTATTTTAAGAAAGATGCTATGTTTCTGAATTTGCAATCTAAAATAGCTAAAGATTATATGAAACTAGTTTATGTATCAGAAAATTTTAGTTTTAATTTATTTCCGTTGACATTATATTATTTGTTGCCTAATTTAAGCCTGCTTTGCGGAATGGCAAGTCCACTTCATCTCTTACTCAATCACCAATGGTTGGTAGTGCCGAGGTCATAATAACAAAAAGGGCTCCCTTGGATGTCAAAGTTGAAACCTATAATTCAAAAGGTACAACTTGCCAACAAATTGTATATTTAAATAATTTAATTTAGATTAGATTCTTCTGCAGAATTTTATATAATATCATTTTAACCAAACTGAAACATGACAGTTGGAGGGAAAGGAAATCAAGCTCCAAAGACAACTAGCATGCCTTGTCCTCGAAGGATTGTACCTAAGCCCACATTATCATCGAGATCATCATGTTCCAGTTCTTCTGGGTCAAATAAAGAGGAGGCGGCAATGTCTTCCTTATGTGATGGACCTAATATTACTGTGTCAGAAAAGATTCGCAAATCATCATCCGCTTCTGCAAGAAGAAAAACAGATTCCAAACATGTTATTCAACCTTCTTCTGGTTCAATCCCTAAGACTTCATCAAAGGTTCCACTACAGAAGAAGCCATCTGGCTCTACTTCCTCGGCGTCATGTAAAATTTCTTCAAGCAAATCACCTGCTAGTTCTATAAGTGAATGGTCTTCAGCATCATCATCAACTTCTACTGTGAATCAAAGGCATAAGTCAAGAGTTAGCATCGATAGTAGTTCTTCTGGTAGATCCTTAACCAGTGATGCACCTGTCCAGTCCAATGATCAGATCTCAGATGGGATTGTGAACCAAGTGGAAGGATTACCTAGTCAAGACATGAAGAGAAGTTCCATACAAACTGGGGTCCTTTCTCGATCAGCTTTGGTGAAGCCCTCAGGACTTCGAATGCCCTCACCAAAGATCGGATTTTTTGATGGAGTAAGTTTCGTGTTTTTATATTTTCTTAGTAATTTTATTGATGGAGGTTAGTTTCTCCACGCTGTTTGTTGCCTCTATATTGAATATGCTGATTTAAACAAGGAATGTATCAATAATATAGTACGGCCTTTTCATGTTATCCAGGCAAAATCAGTGGTACATACACCCAATGGATGTAGGCAATCTCAATCCCGTTTACCAGCTGGTTTGCCTAGGATTGGAGCTGGACCATGTAGCCCAGTTGGGAGCTCAACAAAGTCCGGAGACAAAAAGGTTACACCTGGGAAAAAAGCAAGCGCAGGTACAAATACAGCTCTGGGCAATTCGAAAACTGAGTCTCCTAAACTTTTTAAAGAAGAGGATTTCCCCAACGAGGAACCTGATAAGAATGACCAAGATAAAGTTAGTGCAACGGAACAGAGAGTGCTCAGTGACGATATCAATTCAAAGAAGTCAGGACACAGAAAACTTACACCTGAAAAAAAAGAAACTGCAGGTGCAAATGCTGCTCCGGATAATCCAAAATCTGCTTCTCCGAAACATTTTCAAGAAAAGGATGTCGCCGATGGAATATCTGATAAGAATGAACGGGATAAAGTTTGTGCACCAGAACAGAGAGTTCTTACCGACAGTATCAACTGGCAATCTGAATTCATCGACTCAAATTGTGGTGATGTTCTCGAGTTGTCTTCACGAAAGGAACTCCCTGAGCAGAAGGGAGCTACTGATCTTCTATCTAGCACAAGGACTCCTTTGGTGGCCAAAGATTCACTATGCAATATTGAAGACATCAACATCTTTGTAGGATCTGAGGTGACGGAAAAAACAAATCTTTCATAAATAGCCTGTTGAGGCCAATTAAGATACTGTTATGTTTATGAATCTGTCTTTTTGGAACGAATTGATAATCCATCAGTTAGTTATATATTTTTAATTTTATTCTGTGCGAAGTGTATCAACATAACTCGTTGTGCCCAAAAGAACTAAATAAATAAGTAAACCGATTAAAAGATTATACTAAATATACATTACGGCATTTGTTTTGAATAAAGAAAACCTTTTTGGCAGGAGAAAAAAAAACTTGTGTTAGTTTCAATTATAAAGTTCAATTGAAAATTAGTAACGCATTTAATCCGATTATTTTCACATTAATTTTCGCTAGTTCAATTGAACCGACATGGTAGAATTGAAACATATTTATGACAGGTTCTTTTTTCTTTTCTTATGTCAGAATGATAGTTTTTATATTCCTTATACAATAAAGACAGAAAAAACAATTAGAAAACAAAAAGAGAAAAAGGGAGGTCTAAAAAAAATCTATTCGGATAAAAGATATATTCACTCATCGTAATTTAATCGGATAAAAGATATTCACTCATCTCAACTTATTAGTGAATGGCGTAAGCAATGACCACGAACCACCAGCACCCAAATACCGGCAGGGTTAAATATGAATTGCCCCTACTTCCTTCAACAACTATGATTTACTTGATCATACATTTCATGCAAACGAATATCCTGTTGATAATGGGTAGCTAATTTAGTACCCAATTTGAAGTACAATCAGTTTATTTTTACATGAGAAGGTAAAGTTTATTTTTACATGAGACGAGGTAAAGAACAATATCTAATCTTCTAGAGTCCTTATCAAAACTAAAATCAGTTACAGAAAACATACATTCATCCACCATGGCCCAAGATAGTGTCTGCAACCCCCATAAGCCGCTGACAGAGCACGGCCCTGCTTGTGAGAAGCATCAATACGTCGGAGTATATACAGGAGTTAAGAAAATCCAAATTAATTATAAAAAAATTTCATAGCGTACATTCCAATGTTTTGTTATTAAGTCCAACCTTAAAATTAAAAGAGCATTAAAGAACTAAAAAACATAAGAATTTGAATAATCTCATACTTTGGAAACCTTCACGCCGTGTTTTCCAGATTTATAAATTTGACGTGACTTGCAGTTTGGGGTGTTAGTGGGTGGGTGGGTGTGTGTGTGTGTGTGTGTGGGAGAGAGAGAGAGAGAGAGAGAGAGAGAGAGAGAATAAGTTGAAATACAACGAAGCCGGAAATCAGCACTAATATCCCAAATTGTAATACAATTACTAGGCAAACAGCCGATGGATGTGTGCAAAATCCAATTACACAAAAAAAGCCGACATACAACTCTTCATAAACTATAAAATAGACTGCAGCATATCAACTCCTCTAAAGAAACTAGGACCTTGGCTTCTCCTTCTTCTCCTTGAAAAGGGCCAAAAGAGAAACACCAGATACCTTCACAACCTTGAACCTAACACCAGGAATATCACCAACAGCATGACCCTTACGTCCAAATCCAGCAATCAACACTTCATCCTGGAAAAAATTTCAAGCTCCAATCAAGACCTGATTATAGTGTATATCGAGACTATTCCACGTGAAAAATATAAAACTTACGTTTTCTTCGATGTAATTTAGGCAACCATCATTGGGAACAAAGGCAGCAATCTTCTTTCCATTTTTAATCAGTTGAACTCTAGCACACTTTCTAATAGCAGAATTTGGCTGTTTAGCTTCTATTCCACTGCATAAATCAATTAGTGTCAGCTTTTTGCTAAGTGTTCATCATAGGAGAAAATAAATTAATTATATACACCCCCATCCCCTCCCCTATAAGCCAAATCTTACATTTTTTCCAGGACTATGCCTTTGGCATGAGAAGACCCAGCAAATGGCTTCTTCCATTCATTGCCGAGATGGGACTTCTTATATGACTTGTCAGCCCACCTCTGTCTACGACGGTGGGACTTCAGCTTGCGCCCAGCTCCCATACCCCTTGTCTTCCTGAAAAAAGAGGTGGTTTTACATATTACTAAATCAAGAGTCGATATAATTACTTGCACAACCCAGTTTTAACATCTATACTCCCATTCAATTGCAATGAAGTGACCATATAATCTCAACTTCTAAGAGTAAAAAGGGCAAACAGGAGAAAAGAAAATGGAGCAACCTCAAAATTTGGGTTATATGATAGGACAATCAACCTAGTAAAGAAAACAAAGCTTGATTTTGCAACAATTGGTCATCACTGATTAATTACTAAGGAACTTCATAAACAGAAGCCATCATTCATATTCAAATTAACTTAAGATAAGGATCTGCACTCGGATTTGATTCATTTTGATGAAGTTTCATAAATTGACAAGTACAAAAATCTCATACTAAATTATTTGCTGAAAAAATTAAAGGCAATTATGCAGATGCTTAAAATTATTATTCCACCAGGAAAAAAAACTGCCACCATTTATTAACTTTCAAAAGGCATTTTTGTAGCAACATGTCAACCAAACCATCACTGCCTTTCGTAAAGGCATAATAGTAGTTCTTGCTTTCTTTGAGTTATCTGAGATCAAACTGGAGCTCAGGGTAAATATTATTAAAATATGCAAATGCAAGTCAAATAAGCATCGCTGCTAAAATCTCATTTAACCACCACCCATATGTTTCTATTTTCTTATACCTCCAACTAGTGGAAATTTACAACCATATAAAACAATAGAACCCCACTCTCAAACATCCCCAAAATACACTCATTAAGCTATAATTTGAGGTGAATAAATTCCTTATATATGTGATAAAAATGATGATAAAATCCATCAAATGGTATTAGAGATTTTTCAGTCAATCTAATTCTACCCGGCAAGCTACCAGAAAAATTAAAATTTTCTAGTATTCATATCTCGAAATGCTGAAACTAATCAAATACAAACACGAATTCTTGTAAAATATACAAAAAATTGCAACAAACATATAGAGTTAGAACAAATAAAAATCAAGAAACAGCGAGACTATTACTTACCCCATGATTGCTGAATGAAGCTGTTGGAGGGGCTAGGGTTTGATTCGAAAGGTGGTTTGGGAGGAAAGGAATGGAGATGAAGATTTGCAGCCGCAGAGTAAAACCCTAACAAGAACTGAATCGCCGAGTATTTATACATGCACGGCAAGCTTAAATTTGGGCTTCGGTGAAGTTGACTAGGTCCAGCTTGTAAGTAACCCTTTTTGGGCCCAATTTGCAAATGACTAGTCCGCTTGTTGTAGCTATGCAAACACCTTATGGCTATATGTATGCTTGATTTCTTGAATTTTAAAAGTAATAATAATAAAATTTAATAGTAAATTTTAATTAAAGAAAAAGACGATGACATTGTATATATATTTGAAGTACGTGTTTATATGAGTACATTATAAAGAATGGCAATGTGTAACAGAAGCATACTAGTGTTTATTTTATTTTTTTCGTAAAGATAAGTGGAAAGTCATAAACCTTAACTTAATCATATAATAATACACAAATGATATCAGATTTTTTTTTTTAACGAGATAATAAAATAAACTCTTGACAAGTTTATGACGGATTTTCTAAAACATACACCTTGCATTCCAATTAGGAGGTGAGATGAAACACCATTTAAAGTTTGTAAGTTGTAACAAAGAAATATATGTAATCAACAATACTGACTTCTATATTGGTTACAATCAAATAACTTAAGTAGTTTTGAATTTTATTATTTCACATATGTATTTTCTATACAAAATAACATGTTTCGACCAACATGTGTTGGCTAAAATAAAAAAAAAACTTGAATTCACTTAATAAGAGATTTTACTTTCGAGAAGCACTGCCCTAAAAGGACTGGACTAAAGTACAGTCTGAATAAGTCTAGATAACTTAGATATCGAACGAAAAATACCAAAAAAAAAAAAACAAAACAAAACATGTCTTGATCTTGGTGTTAGATTTATATTTTAGAGGAAGGAGGGGAGAGTTTGATTGAAGTACAGTCCAAATTACCAGGAGAGGAGAGTTTGATTGAAGTGCAGTCCAAATTACTAGAAATAACTCAGATACCAAAAAAAAAATATCTTGGCCTTGTTTCTACACTCGCATCACTCTTTCTGTTGATCAACATGGCAACCAATTACTTTTACCAGAAGACAAAGAAATATTAAGAAAACGATGAGGAAACTGGAAATACAATAAAGCAAGAAAGAAATATTACAGACTTGTGGTTTACATCATATCCCACCACATACGGGAAATGAAATAAAATAAGAATCCATCAGTTTCACCCCCCAACTATACAATATGTTGCAGAAAAGCTATCCTATGGATATGCATGCCATAGAAGTCCTGCAGTTCTCACCTGAAAAGCCAACAACAAACTCAAAGTTGGTACTTTTGTGATGATATTGATCTCCCAACTGTTTTGGCAGAAATCAACCTAAGTTTCTTATATTAAAGAGGACAAATAAAGGAAAAATGTAATCATATGTAAGAAAAACCAAATGGGTACCTCAAACATGAAAATATGAAAATAATGATATCAGATTTTATTTTTTTTAACGAGATAATAAAATAAACTCTTGACAAGTTTATGACGGATTTTCTAAATCATACACCTTGCATTCCAATTAGGAGGTGAGATGAGACACCATTTAAAGTTTGTACGTTGTAACAGAGAAATATATGTAATCAACAATATTGACTTCTATATTGGTTACAATCAAATAACTTTAAGTAGTTTTGAATTTCATTATTTCACATATGTATTTTCTATACAAAATAACATGTTGCCTAAAGTGAAAAATATTTGACTTTACTTAATCAGAAATCTTACTTTCAAGGAGTACTACCCCGGAAGGGCCGGACTAAAGTGCGGTCCGAATAAGTATAAATAACTCAAATATTGGACGAAAAATACAAAAAAAAAAAATATCATGTCTTAGCCTTGGTGTTGGATTTACATTTTAGAGTAAGGAGGGAGGGTCTGAAGTACGGTCCGAATTATTAGAAATAACTCGGATACCAAAAAAAAAAAAATTTGAGGGGGAGGGCTATATTTTGGAACTGGGGAGTGGAGTGAGAGGATACAGAACATATAGCAGTTTCTACACTCGCATCACTCTTTCTGTTGATCAACATGGCAACCAATTACTAGACAGAAATATTAAGAAAACGATGAGGAAACTGGAAATACAATAAAGCAAGAAAGAAATATTACAGAGTTGTGGTTTATATCATATCCCACCACATACGGGAAATGAAATAAAATAAGAATCCATCAGTTTCACCCCCCAACTATACAATATGTTGCAGAAAAGCTATCCTATGGATATGCATGCCATAGAAGTCCTGCAGTTCTCACCTGAAATGCCAACAACAAACTCAAAGTTGGTAATTTTGTGATGATATTGATCTCCCAACTGTTTTGGCAGAAATCAACCTAAGTTTCTTATATTAAAGAGGACAAATAAAGGGAAAATGCAATCATACGTAAGAAAAACCAAATGGGTACCTCAAACGTGAAAATTCACATGCAAATACTTGTACTATTTCTGACCCTTCTTCAACAAAACCCCAATTTTCTTCAACATGTTACCGTGTTTCTTCTTGGGTGATTCATCATCTGAGTCGTCAGGATACGGCGAACTCAACTTTCCACCAATAGTATAATAGCTGTTGTCAAAAGAACCAGTCCTTTCTACAATATTGCCATTACTACCAGTCGAAAGCATTGCGGTAGCCGCCTCAGCTGCCTTCCTCCACTGGTCTGCTTGTACCTTTAATCTCCTCAACTCAGCTTCCATCTGTGAGTTTGCTGCTTGTGCTGCATCCAGCTGTTCAATAACTCGGGCTGCTTTTCTACTACTTTTGTCTGCCTCCTCGGTCAAATAACAGAGCTTCATCAGAGCCTCTTGCTCTGCAGCCCTTGCTGCTTTAGTAAGCGCCATGGTCTCATCATTCACTTTATTTTCTTCTACTTCTCTCTTCTCCATTTCTGACTTCAACATTTCATTCTCCCCAGTAACACTCAGCAATTCTCTCTCCTTCTCCAACAACCTTTCCTTTACCTCCGCAGAATCCTCTTCGAATTTTTTCAGTTCTATTTCAAGTTCAGACTCTCTTACTGCTGACTGATTTTCCATACCCTTCATGTTCAAATCTTGATTCTCGTCAGATATAGCTTGAAATCTAGATTCCATTTCTGCCAATCTTGACTTTAACTCATCAACATCAGCTTTTGCCATCTTTAGGTTTGCCTGCAATTCAGCTTCTCGCTTGCAAGATTCTAATTTGGTGCACTCCACTAGTTCATAAGCACTTCGAATCTGCAAGGTGCTCTGAATATATTCCTCCTGGTATCTTCTTTCAGCTGCCTCGAGCTCAGATCTTAATTGACCTACCTCAGCCTTAACATGATTGAGCTCTGCTTTGACCTGGATTGATTCATTTTCTTCCTCATTTTGCTGAGCAATTTTAAAATATTCAGAAGGATCTGTTACATTTTTGCAACTTTCATTATCAATATCGGGCTGGAGTTTTCTTACAAGTCCTTCCAATAATGTTGCTTGATTTTTCGATTGTGCCAACTCATCAGCCATAGATTTATAAGCCTCCATCGCTTTAAGACCTTCCAATTTCAACTGCTGCTCCGTTGATTTAGCCATTGCTAACTGTATTTCAGTTTTTAGGACAAGTTCCAAGGCCTGAGCTTCAGACTCTTTGCAAACATTTAGCTGGCATTTCAAATTCTCAACTGACGTAAAAGCTTTATGTAGATCCATCCTTAAGCTCTGAACCTCAGCATTTGACAACTCTGCATGCTTAGCATTAGCAGCTTCAGATGCAGCTACTTGTTCCAGCTGCATCTTGAGCTTCTGAATCTCATTCAAGGCTGATGCCAAGGCAGCAGAGTCCATTGAGTGATGCTTCTGGACAGCCTCAAGTTCTGACTCCCATGCTCTATCTCGATCGTGGGAGATCTTACGGAGTTCTTGGACTCGAGCGTCGTCCAAAGCAGAAATTTCCAAAAGCTGCTGTTGAGACTCTTCAAGCTTAGCTGACATGGCAGCAAGCTGCTTCTTAGCCTCTTCATTGTCCTGCTGAGCCCGCTTCTTCCATGTCTCGGATAAGCTTAATTGGTCCTTCGCCTTCTTCAGTTCGTCTTGGAGCTGAGCAAGCTGAGATTCCAAATCAGATGTTCTTCCAGGGCGTTTCTTTTGCTGCTTAGGGTCACACCAAAATGCAAAACCATTAAGGAGCAGCTGAAACACATTAATGGCAATGAAAAAAATCATCTACATATGATGTATAGCCAAAAAACAAATTACATTAGTAAAAATAATTTAAAGTAGTCCACACATTTATTCTTTAGGGTAATGAACTACCCATGTAGGAACTAGGAAGGTCATTCATGTTGAAGAGTCCTTTTGGGAGTTGCCAGATTTACAAAAATGAAACGGTAGTCTTTTCGTTTTATACAAAATATTTATTTAAAAACATAAAACGGTAACTACATTGCTTTGTCGAAATACATCCAGATACAATAGTTAACAGCTTCCACATAACTAAGGTCTCCAACCAATGAAAAAATGCATAAACAAATCTTACTACGAGACAGTAGTGCAACTTGATTAATCGATTTATCTTAGTAAGGGAACTGTTTCAGTCCGTAATATTCTTACATGAATTATTTAAACATTAATACTATCCAAAGAATATTATAATAACAAGAATAAAGCACCTTAACCGAAAAGTCTAAAGCAATTGGGAGTTGTAAAACACCAATTGGTTTACCCAGATCCATCAAGACGTCTGAGGTTATTGCAATATAGTCCAAAATAATTCATACGATGCCAATAAGATTTTTGAAATAGTACATGACTTGAAGTTGTCGTAATGAGTGGGATACCTCAGATGATTGACCGTTAGGTGATCTGCGACCCACAATTTTTGCACTTTTGTTCTTAGGCGTCCTCCTTGCTGGAGAGGGAATTGAGTTTGAGTCTGCTCCCGGTATATTTAGCTGCCTAGCAGTTCGAGAGTTGGTAGGTGATGCCTTTTGTGGCACCTCCAAGGAAACAGTTCTGCTCTCATTTGAACAATTTACAACATTAGCATACAGAAGGACACGTGAAAATGTATGGAGAAAAAAGGGGGGGGGAAAGTGAGTACTAAACCATATTCTAGAGGAAAATTGAGGTGCGCATGTGTGCTTGGTGCAAATTTATCTAAAATCATCAGAATTAATTTTCTTCAGTTTACTATAATTCTGTTAAACACAAGCAAGGTGTATAAAATAAAATCCATACAAAAGACCAGCAGAGATTGAAATATCGATTGGTAAAGATTTAAGTAACAAATATTAAAAATATAATGTCGTTATGACATGATGTGATACAGTCACGTACTTACAAGCCACTTTTGTAATTTATGCACTTTTTTCCCTAAACAAAGCAAAATTGTGAGGTATTTAAGAGAGGAAAAAGAACCCAATACCTAATACACATACATATGCAGTTACACACAGATTAGCTATTTTTGTGTAGGATTTATGCATCATCAGGCAGTATCGTCACAATACAGCTAACGAACCATTGTTAAGTTGTACCATCCAGGACAACCCCAAATAATTAACATATAATCAGCACCAAAACTAAAGCAAACACATGCAACTAGACTGCATAAATCCCTTCCAACACAAGATTAATGGAATGTAACATTTAAACAGGATGGTTTCGTTATGCCAATCAATAAAGGTTCTGTAAAAGCTGAGAAGATAATTCTGCTAAATTTGAAAAGCAGTCGCCTTCGGTGAATTGATAGAACTGATCAAATAATTAACTTTAAATGTATATTATGGAGTATAACAGAAAGTAGCATGTTAATTCATCATACATCAAACATTTTAAGTAGCTTCTAAAGTTAATGGAAGAATAAGATTCCACACACTCTAAACGGGATAGAGAAGTATACCTTGTTTTTGGTGTCTGCATTATTGATTTCTTCTGGGAAAATGAAGTAAATTTTGCAGTTATATTTCAGAGGCCCACCTGACCCACGGCACATCCAGTATTTCATAAGTATCAATGGCTAAATAAGAACCTTATGAAATCTTCATATATACATGTAAGAGGAAAACAATGAAGTAAATGATTCCTTGAATGACCCAACGGCTGATCAACATACATTACCTAAAGCAAAACAAAGTAAACAAACAGCATAATACCTTCAAGGAAACTCAACACAAACTACCTCCACTCCCAACAACCAAACTAAAAGCAAAAGGAAAAGATTTAAAACAATAATCCGTATAAAAGATAAAATTAGTAAAAACAATCAAATGAAAGGCAATTATCACCATAAAAGTCATCTTTACACTTTTGGATGTAACTTTTTTTTCACTCCTAACTCCTGTACCAAGCTGTATTTCTAAAGCATTATATTGAAAACATCAATATATGATAACAGTTATCTACATAGTTACCACAAAAGAAAAGAAAAAGGGAAAAATGCAGAATTACTTAAGACTGTGAGTTTAAAAATAGTGAACGTAGACAAATACAAATGCCCATTGCTAAACCATGAAATATAATAATGGCCACTACCCTACTTCGAATTTCTACCGAATTGCAATGGGCCTTGGCCTCGGTAACCAGATTGTATATATTAAAGGAAATGTCACCCGACAAATATACATAATGTAAATCATACATTCAAAGCGACTAGAGATTTCAAAGAAGAAAATAGTAGATTTGGAGGGAACAAAAAATGACGGTAATAATGTTGAGGAGCAAAATGAGCAGTTCTGGAACATTAAAAACTTCTGTTCATATGAGCCGCTAAAGCCAAGAACTTCGGTCACCTCATCCGAAACAAAACAGTAAAAACCTGAGAGATATCCAAGTACTTACTTGTTTACATTCCCATTAAACATTTAATCCTGAAAAACGAAAAAAAAGTTGGAGCTTCTAAGCATATATATGATCCAGCATTGTAGAATAAATCAGAAACAGAGCATCAACAAGTAATTTATCCCGAAAATTAGATTTCAGTAAGGAAACATAATCATAAAAAAAGCAACGTTTTTGTTTGTATCTACAACTATCTGATAAAACCAACAAAAGATTTGAAGATTTTATGAGTACCCAAAAAGAAAAAATAACAATAGTACAACAGTAAGAACTTCTACAGAGTTTTAGTGGAATGTAGAACAATGCCCGTAGAGTTTTGAATAAACAGAGGAAACCCTTGTGCTGGGGAAGGAAGGAAGCTGAAGAAGATAGAGGGAACAGTGAGATGATTAGTTGGAGTAGTTGCTTCCACTCGCATTCTGGTAACAATATGGCTTCTGCAGCGCATTCCCCGAGAGTGGGTGTTTCGCTGTGCTCGAGTGCTCTGTTTTTTCCCCTTGTCAGGGGAAAAAGGAAAGACAACAGGGTCTACATAACGAATACCCCGCGCTCTTTCTTTACGCTCCTACACGCGTTCATTGAAATGGACAATAAATACGTAGCGGACTAATTTTGGGCTTTTGGCAACCCAAGTTCTCTAGTCAAGTTCGTGATTGGACCGAAAATATAACAATAACGTCGATATTTTCACTTTGATAGCATCGCTGGGGAAGAATAAGAAATAAAGTAATACTCTATAAATTAATACTCGATAAATTAATAATTTTTTTAAAATAATAATTTGTTTCGATTCTAAGTTGGATCAGTTCAAAAAATAAAGAATTTTAATAAACTAATAAGATAATAATTTTTAGAAAGACTATATACTAAAATATAGTCCCAACACTATTATAAATTAATAATTTCTTAAAATTACATATATATTTAAGATACTCTGAAATATGAATCAATTGTTGTTTGTTTTTTTTTTTGAAATTCACATCTAGGTGAATTTCATCTCTTATTTTTCTCATTGCACTTAGAAGTTCTGGTGTCGTATTGAAATGAATCTTTAAATAAATTAATTTTTATAGTATATATTATTAAATTTTATATATATATTGAATTAAAAAAAACCTTTTTAAATTAAAAAATTATTAATTTACAGATAAATTAATATCTCTTTAAATTAATAAATTTTTTCAGTTCCAAAAGTATTAATTTGTAGAGATTTTACTGTATTGTTAATGAATTTTAATCTCTTGTGCATACCCACTTAAGATTTACCCTTAAAAACAAGTCCAGTATATACTATTTGTATCCAAATTTGTTTTTAAAAATTTAATTTTCTAAAATGAAATTGACTAATTTTAAAGTTTATAATTTGATAATTTATTTTATATTTAAGAGTTATAAAAATTAACTGTGAAAATATATTTAATATAGTCTCTTACGATGATAGTTAATTAATTATGCATGTTTATCTATATAAAAAATTATTTCATTTTTTAATATGATCAATTTAACTAAAAAATCCAAACTACAATAATTAAATATGAACAGAGGTAATATGCAGTATTAAATTTTAGAATTAGTCTTCGATATTAATAAAAGTGAACATAAAAAATACTACTCCTATATAAATGAGAAAAAAATCTTCTATTGTGTTTCAAACCAAAATGTTATATTTTATAATTTTTATTAAAAAATTGACCAAGTTTATTATTCTACATTCCTAATTTCCTCCAAACATTTTAAAATGAAGTACAAAAAAGAACATTCAGTGGGGTGGGTGTGGTGGGGGGAAAAAAATATGGTTATCTCATCCAATTACCTCTATCCTCTCGCATAGGTAAATCGGGGTCGTGGGGCCGTGGGGGGAGGGGAAACAAACCAATTACAATCGGGAGTGAGATTTACCGCACGTTACCTATAATTGTTAAAAGTAGTAAGGGACAACATGTATAGTTAGTACTTACGTAAAATTTTAAAAATAAAAA
The DNA here is from genome assembly GCA_014636745.2 of Centella asiatica. Classification (NCBI taxonomy): domain Eukaryota; kingdom Viridiplantae; phylum Streptophyta; class Magnoliopsida; order Apiales; family Apiaceae; genus Centella; species Centella asiatica. The sequence continues at coordinate 29,868,845 of CM025782.1, read as the reverse complement.
TAAAATGGATAACTCTCAAATTTAAATAATTTTATAATAGAGTTCAAGATAATTCTAATTTTGTAATAGAGTAAAAAATATATTAATTTTATCGTGTAATAATTTTAACCAATCAATTTATTCAAATAATTTATGTATGATGTAATAAGATACACTTATTTATAATCAAATTATACTCTTCCATTATATTTATATTCAAACTTTAATAATTTGATTTCAAATAACTAAAAAAAATACAAACATATATTTAATTAACACACATCTTTCATTCTAAAATATATTATTTATATACTAAAAAAAGGTTAAAAAAAATTAATATGTTAATCTATACATATATATTAAAGGAGTAAGAGACAAAATATATTGTACGTATATGATACGTACGTAAAACCCTGAAAAAAAAAAGAATCCTTAAAAAATTGTTGGTCCCGATATATCTAAAGTATGTTAGATTAACTTTCAAGTGAATAGCGTTGATAATTATGTTTAAAGATTCATACTTCCACCATTATTAAAAATTAAAAAAGCAAAAAATAAATAAAACAAACAAACAAATAAATATTATGTTTGAATTCGTTATTAAAAAATCACGCAATCAATACTAATAAAAAAGAGATAAAACATATAATATATACCAAAAATAAAAAATAAAAAAATACTTCATGTTTGACACATGTATTTAAAAATGATGTAATAATATTAGCGGCTAATTAAAAAAATTACATATGCAATATATATATATATAACACAATAATTACTTTAGTGAATTATTTAAAAAATTATATATACAATCATCACATTTAAGAATTTAATTGAAATTCAAAAATAAACAATAAAATATTTTGTCATATAACTAACTAAAAAGTATTGTAAGTAAATTTTAATTATTTTCATTTAAAAAATACAAATTTAAAATAAAAATAAAAACACTTAATAATACAAACCATATGGTGTTGTTATATATAGCGATAAGCGATCAAATTACAAAATAATTAATGATTAATAAGTGATAATTCTCTAAAATTTTAGAATTAGAGATGGATATTTGAAAATTTTCAAACTATGTATGGTTCAATATCAATTAGATAAAATCACATCTCATACAATGCATTTTATCTTACATTATATATGACATATCCTAAATCCTAATATGTATGTTTAAATTCGACTATATTTTTATACATTCAATAACAAAAATCTTAATTGACAATATCATGGTAGCGGCAAAAAGTTATTTGACAGTGAATTAAGAGATTTTTGAAAAATACCATCAAGAATTGTTGACTATTCCGTAAGAACATATTAATTTTCAAAATATCTGATGCAGAAGATTAAACGGTTTCCTTTAATAAATTTTTTATTTTATAGAAATCAAACATATTTTTTTATACATATATAAATTTTCTATTTATATCGTCTACACCAAATTTCTTAATATATAATATACATAATAAAATGATAATACTTTAAATTATTATTTATATTTGTTAAATTTTAAATTAATACATAATGTGTTGTTATACATTAAAATATATTATATAATATATATATATATATATATATATATCACATTCATATATGTAAAATAATTATAATATAATATTAAAACATCAGTACATATATATAATATATTAAATCTTATAAATCAAATTTTAATATATTATAACATATAATATTAATATATAAATAATATTAATTTAATATTTGTATATTATATATTATTTTTATATATTATATATGAAATACTATATAATAATTATATCATAATATAATATTTATATAATATAATAAAAGTTATTAATCATTATAATATTTTTATTAATGGATTTAAATATAAATAAAATATTAATTTTTATATTACATTAATATATAATATTATAATACAAATAATATATATATTGATATATACACTGAAGTAGGATTATAAAATAATACAAAATATAATAAAATAATATTAAAATTTTGATAAATGTGAATAGTAATTTTATAGATATAAAAATATATTTTTCACAATCATTAAACTAATTTTAAAATAAAAAATTGATACAACTCATAATATTTTTACTTTTTATCAAAAAAATTTTAAATATAAATAACAAAATTGAATCCATATAGATGGACGCGAGTGCTCTGCGATAAAGTAAATCATAGGGCTCATTATATCATAGCCACAAAGGATAAAAATTTTAGCTGAAACACAAGAAAGTTACATCATTCCGTAAAATTAGTCCGTAACAGGACTGAAAACACGAGAAAGTTACATCATTCCTGTCCAGTAGTCACATGCACCCACTTTTAGCTGTACTAGTACACATGCCCCTTTTTATGCACCAGTTTTTATATTAAAATTAGAAGTCCTTGAATACAAGTGACATCGGAATGTAAGTGATTGTTAACGGTAAAAAAAAAAAAAAGTTAAAGAATTTAACTTGAAACAAGAGAATATGAAGAGAATTTAACTTGGAACGAGAGAATTTGAAGGAAATATAAATTTCATAATAAGAGTAAATATATGATTACTGATAAAATTATACATTATTATTAATTTTGGCATAATTCGTATAATAAAAGAATTTAAATTTTTTACTAAACTTACGATAATACCTTTCAATTCTAAAATAAAAAACATCTAAAAATAAGATTTATTAATAATGAAAAAGTTATATTCAAATTAACTTTTATTTATAATATAATTATTTTTAAGATTTATTATTATAATTTTTTTAATATTATTTTTAATTAAATATTTATAACATATTTTATGTGGAAGAGGGAGTAATATATAAAATTTATACGTAAAAACGCAAATTTTAATGTGAAAATACCAATCCATTTCCTTTTCTATATGCTCATTAGGAGAAGTAACGTGGTCATTAGCAGGAAAAAAACCCGCATAATTTGGAGGGGACTGGGAAGGGAGGGATCACATCCCAATGAAGCTCAACCTCGACTCAGTTTATGTCCCCCAGAAGCAAAGAAAGAAAGCTCCAACTTTTCATTAATGGCGGGTGGAGGGAGGGAGAGAAGTTACACAGTCTTACCAGTACTACTCTGCTACTAGTAGCAGTGCAGCAGTAGTATAAAGTTCAAATTCATCAGAAATGGACCACTATTATTATAAATATATTCAGCCGGCTGTTTCATTGTACTATTTTTGTCCTAAAGCTATTTATATAATCAATTAAATACTAATCCAATACACACATAGACCGGATGATATATGCTTTTTACTCTCTTTTATTTAAATTGTTATAGTATTATTTTTCTGTATCAACTTCGTCTTTTTAAGGGGACATAAGCATATTTGATTCCGCTGTAAATTAATGGTCGGTTAGTCCCTTTATGTGTCTGTCCCCATCCCTTTCTTAAAGAAAAGTTTTCAACTCGCCGACCCATCTTCTTTTTTCTTTTCTGACTCCCCTGTTTTAGTCTTTCCCTTCTCATTCAAGCAACCAAACCTCTTGCTTTACTTATTTTTCCTCCACCATTTATACTGCAAATGAAGCTTCTCGATTTTGTAAGTACTAGTGGGAGTATTAGTATATGAAAAATGGCTGAGTTCGGGGGAAGGAAGTCATGGCGAGACGAGCTCGCCAGCCTCGTGGAGGATTCAGGGATAAGATATTCTACTGCCTCCGGCGATGCCATCGGAATCTCAACGCCGGCGTTCAATATGAAAAAAAGATCGGAATTCGTGGTGGGCGTTGAGTCACCGGAGCATCAATTGGGGGAATTGGAGAGTTTTAAGGATCAGGTTAAGGGGTTTGCTAAAGCTTGGGGAGAGATAGTTATTGAATTTGGGAGAGGGTGTAAGGATGTAGTTCAACAGAGCTTGCTGACTGAGGATTCTTATGTTGTGCAGAAGATGAGAGTGCCATGTGCTAAAGTTTCTGGTAGATTGAGATTTTTGAATGAGTTTTTACCCGAGGATCGGGATCCCCTTCATGCTTGGCCCGTTATATTTTTTGTTTTTATTCTGGCACTGATTGGTAATTTCTTGTTAATCACTTTGTTTTTGTAAGTGTCAGTGTGTTACTCCCTTTAAATTTTGTTTATGGATATTTGATTATGTAAGAAAAAATAAGGTTCACATTGGCATTAATTTTATTCAACCAGTGAAAGTGGTTTGATTGATTTATAACCCTCAACAGATTTCTGGTTCTGCTTGAAACTTCAATGTTTTACCATTGGTAGCTATTTGTTTGTTAAGACCTGAACTTATCCTTTGGGTCCAGTAACTACAATTTGCCTCTTTCCAGCTTGTCTTCTCAACAATGGATACCCATATTAATTATTTCTTTAATGGTCTTTGTATCTAAGACATATTGACAATGCTACAAAAAAGCTATCCGTAGTCCTATGAGTTTTGTTGCTTGGCATTGCGTACTGCGAACTTGATGACGAGGAGTTATCGTTCCTGTGGAAATTCTGAAGTCATTAGAAAATCATAGTTGGATAATTTACATTCAACTTTTCTGCATAGGGGATTATCTGAAAGAAAGCTATGCCATGTCTTCTGACGATGAGCTGTTACATATAATGACTAATAAGAATGCTCTATAAATATAAATGGCTTGAATCTTCATATATTGTTAATTCTTGAAGTAAACTATAGGATTTTGCTTCATTAGTTAACAAAGTTTTGAGATGCCTAAAGTTCTGTGTGTGGTAGAAACATATTGTGATGTATTTGTGAAGTTGTTCTTAACATGCCACAAGATTACAGCAACTGCCAATATGTTTTCTTCTTTGTTGTATTGCCAGAGGTTTACACGTTTAGAACTTCTCTCGGAAGTTTTCACCTGACATTAGTAAAGCAGTGAAATGTATCATTTTTATTGTTTTATCTTCCGGATTCGTACTTTCCTTTTCCCAATCGTCTTTAACAGAGAGTTCTGAATGTTTGCAGCTTTAAGTGTAAATAACAAATGTGATAATTCAGTCTCACTGGTGAAGAAAGTGTACATACATCCTCCTAGTGCTACTCGGATTGTACTACCAGATGGTAGATACATGGCATATCACGAGCAAGGAGTTACAGTGGAAAGAGCTAGATTTTTCGTGATTGCTCCACATTGTTTCTTGTCTTCTCGGCTTGCAGGTATTAGCTGGTGTGCATTTTATTCTATGTCAAAGAAGGATAAATGAGATTCCTTGTTATGTGCTATATGAAATTTAGCAAGGCTATAAGACTGAAAAAGAATATATAATGAATTTCCTATAAAATTTCCTTTGAAGGTATTCCTGGTGTCAATATGGCACTGCTAGAAGAGTTTGGTGTTCGCTTAGTTACTTATGATCTTCCTGGTTTTGGGGAGAGTGATCCTCATCCCAGCCGAAATCTTAACTCATCTGCCATGGACATCTTACACTTAGCAAATGCTGTTGCTGTAAGTGACAAGTTCTGGGTGCTAGGCTATTCAAGTGGAGCAATGCATGCTTGGGCTGCACTTAAGTACATACCTGATAGAATTGCAGGTAACTGACCTTTAACTTAAATAATGGGCTAGGTGATGCTTGGAAAGAGAGAAGAAAATGGATATATGCTAAACAGCCATAGAAATCCATTTACAAAATAATCAAATATGACATTTAATGTGCACACTATTCAATAATCTACTTTTACGTGTTGGTCTTTTATAAATTTTACTTACCCAAAGTAGCATGTTAAATAAGATTGATATTCACAAGGAGCAAAAATAGAGTGCATAACATGTGCAATACATAGTTTGTTTGTTATATTATATTAAACAATAAACGATCTTGGACATACTTTCTTTTCATTTATGATATAACAGGAGCAGCAATGTTTAGTCCAATGGTTAATCCATATCAGTCATGCATGTCAAAGGAAGAGATGTCTGGTACTTGGGAGAAGTGGACACGGAGAAGAAAGCTGATGTACTATTTAGCTAGAAGGTTTCCGAAATTTCTCACTTATTTCTATCGTCGAACTTTCCTTTCTGGAAAGCATGGTCAAATAGATAAGTGGTTATCTTTATCCTTGGGGAAAAGGGTGAGTTTATTTCCATCACCCACTTGTCATTTGACATAGAGTCTCATAACATCGATGAGTAGGAGTGGCTTCAATTTCAGCTGTTCTTAGCATTTATAATGCTTAAATCTCTAGTTATTTCATTGTTTCAAAGTGCTTCCTACGTACAGCTTTGGTTTGACCTCTTGTTTACCCCAAAAATTATTTCTATTTATTATTACTATCAGTATTGCTACATCCACCAGATTATCCACCGAATACCCACCGAGGTTGCTATTTTGTTTTTTGTTTCTGTTTCTGTTTTTGTTTTTCTCTTTCACTGCTGAGTAGTTATTGCTGAAGGATATAAGGGAAATAAGAATTTCTACTATGCCTTATCGTTGGTGGCTTAAATTTGGTATTCATAGGCTTCTTGTGTTACTATTAGTAAAGTTTCTTATTTCCTGGTTTTATTGTTATCTTAGTGCTTCTGATCCCAGATTGCAGAGTTGCAGCAGCAGAAGTCTCCATAGTTCAGTCAGTATCATACATGATTTCATCTTGATTGAGAATCATACACTATTAGGCCTATAATTTTTTTGATATTTAAGCAAGGGAAACAACACTACAGGATTTGCCAAAAAAATTTAATCAACCATATTAGGTGTAAAGTCAAGTATAAAGTAATCAATGCAATAAAAGTCCTCTTAAAATGTCGTATACAGTTATATAGCTATAAACAATTAGTTGATCCTTTTTCTTTATTGGTCTATAATAAGCTGATATTGATTTTCAGTAATATTTCTCCATGCTGCTTTCAGCTTTTGAAAACTTATACATATCCTTTGACATTATTCCTGGGATTCAATGTTTCTGTCTAACCTGGTGTATAAATCTTATATGCTGAATACAAATTATGCAGTCCGTCCATAACTGCACATTGATGGCTTTGATTCAGAAATTGCTTCTAATTTCAAATATCATAATGGAACACAATGTTGTTTAAATTCAGGATAAAGCTCTGATAGAAGATCCACTATTTGAAGAATTTTGGCATAGGGACGTTGAAGAGTCAATCCGCCAAGGAAGTACTAAACCTTTTATAGAGGAAGCTTCGTTACTGGTATCAGATTGGGGATTCAGCCTTGCAGATCTCCAAGTACGACAGAAGTGCCCCAGCAAAGGTATTCTCCCTTGGTTGAAGTTCATGCGTAGTCAAGCAGAATGTCACTTCACTGGGTTTCTTGGCCCCGTTCACATATGGCAGGTTAGCATGTTTCTTTTGGTTTCTGTCACTTGATTCCCTGATTGTAATCTGTAGATGATCGTAGGTCGCTTGGTGTATAATTCTTAATCAGTTAATTTACAGAAATAATCTTCCTATATTCACCCTTTCTCCATTTTATATGTGATGAACAGGGAATGGATGACAACGTGGTTCCACCATCTGTGTCCGATTACATCACTCGCATGCTACCAAGTGCTATGATGCATAAACTCCCCGAGGATGGGCACTTCTCGTATTTCTTCAACTGCGATGAGTGTCACAGACAAATATTCTCAACCCTTTTTGGAAGCGCACACGGACCTCTTGATGTCGCATCTCAAATTACAACCGAAGGAAACGAGGAGGAGATTGCAAAGGCAATTCGCTGACTCTCCATCCGAACATACTTACCATAAAATAGTTTCTTGATTCATGTTTTGAAAAGAGAGGATGGTGTATATACCACAGGGTTGCACCTCTGAAGTAGCCTAGTTTAGCATTAAGCATAGACGTTAGTTATATAACATTCTCCTCGCATTTTTTGGGCCTGACTTTTATCTTTTTTATTCATAGTTAAATAGCAAGGAGCAACATGTCCCCTACACGATTTGAATTTATGAACTTTTCTAATAGCATAATCTTTTGAAGTCGATCAAGGTCTCATTCATTTAAAGTACATCTGTTTTTAACCTATTGACCCAAATCAAAGAAAGGATAGCACCTGCAGTGGTAGTGAACTGGCCTTAAATCCTTCAAACCCTCTTCTGGTTTTGCTTAGTACTGGGCTGGTGAAATATGGCACCCAAAACGTAGTTGACAGCTTTTGGTTCCTTTGGTCTCCAAACAACAGACGGTTGAATTAGGGGCTAAATGATGCTTGAAAAGAGAAGGGAAATATGCTAAAAAATCGCTAGAAATCCATCAACAATATAACTAAACATGACTATCTAACATTTACAGCCATCTAATTTAGAGGGCAAGCCTATTGTTAGATTTGAACTATTATTGAAGAATCTGACGTGATCATGCAATTCCATGGTCAATGGAAAATACAGTACGTTTTTTCTCTCAGTAATTGCGTTTTTTTAACTAACACCACTTGGTCCGAATGGCCTAGTTGTAAATATATTCTCACAAAATCTTGACAAAATACTCCTTCAACCAACAAGGCCCAATGTACTAAATCAACATTTGGAAACTCGCCGGACCAGGTGAACAGGACATAAATTTAGCAATCTCCTGGATGTCTTCTGGGATCAGAACGCAGATCCACTGCCCTTGGTCTTTCTAAGCATCACATCTTTTGCTTCATTTATTTTAGAAGCAAGATAATGGCTACCGCCTGCATCTGGATGATTTGCAACCATCACTCTTCTATGTGCTTCCTTGACCTTGTCTGCTGGAGTACTTTCCCTGTTGGGTCCAAAATAGCAAATTGATAAATATTGAGTAAATGAGGGAAAAAAGGAGAGCGCTTTTATTCCAAGGCCAATAATCAGGCTCCTAAGTTGTTTCCACAAGTACACAACCTAACTAAGCAAAACATGATATACTGACGAATTTAAGAATATGCATGTTTGAAATAAAATGAGAAAATCACACATGTATTGGTTGAAAAAAATGAGATTCAACTAAAGCATTTTAATAGTACCTTACTCCAAGAATCAGAGCTGCTTCTCTTCTTGTCATCGTGGGCTGAAAACCTCCTTCATAAAATTTGCGCATTTTAGCTGTAGGTGGCCTTGCCTTGAATGCACTCCAGGCTTGGATGCCATATCTTCCGGCATAAGCAGCAGCAGCAACTGCAAGTCCTGCTATCAGTGGTGTGGCCTGATGCATATTTCAGAATTCAGATACAGTACAAGAAATACAAGCATGACATAAAAGAAATTATTAGTAATCAAAAACTTAGTAGCAACTAAATCCTACCAACTACCACCACAAAATATACGAAGTAGATGGTACGAATTGCTTTGACATGATAATGCACACATAGCTGTCTAAAATGTAGGATTACCTATCGATACCCTTTTTTAACATTATTTATCATGTTTTCAAACAGGGTTCCATTTAACAATCTTGATTTCATAATATTACCCAACTAGAAGCCAAACATTCAAACAATTACATGAGAAGCCTATCTCATTCAAAACCGCTAATAAAGGAGGATATTAGCTCTTTCACAACCATTTTTCAAGGACTTCCAGAACCTTCCAGCACTGTCTCCATGCAAGGCATGGGCAAGTTAGCAAAAAGTTAATGAGAGAGAGTCCCATGCGGGAAAACCTTTAGTGCTTGTTTGGTTGATATCTACTTACTCAGAAATTTCAACTTTCTAAGAAGTGATAATTTACTAAAGGTTTACTTACCCATCCCCTTAGTAAACCACACTTCCCGTATCATTAATTTGAAAAAATGACAACTATCTCACAAAATTAGTAATTGTGAAGGATACAATAGTAAAGTGAAGTATATTACATGGGAAGTATGTAGGAAATGAATTCTTAGAAAATGTAAATTTATTCATATCAACTAAACGTAATAATGATACTTCCTAGGAATTTTTTGAAGGAATTAGATAAAAAGGAAGTACAACTTCCAATGGGAAGTCAATTTCTATATGAACCAAACAAGCACTTAAAGTAGCGATAGGTTTGATTGTGCAACAAAGAGGCAAGGACCGAAAATTCTCACCCAGAAAGTGTTTTTTTGTTATAATACGGTAAGAAGTGGGACCAAGTTGAGGGTTACTCAGGGACATTGAAATTGGAAACGAATACAATTTACTATCAAACACCAACTATACTAGTCACATAGATTCGTTACTTGTATTATAAAAGTGTTATAAAAACAGGGATTCACATTGTACATAAGTTATAGACCAGTAACCATATTTAAAGAACATAAAATTTCAATCTATCCCATGTCGGAAACGAATACTCAGCCTATACACATCAAACCTATAGAATTGATAAATGACTAAAAATAAAACAAAAGCACCTATGTTGAAGCATATTTCATCAATTTGGTCCATAACAATATGCAACAAAAAAACAAAATGTCGAAACGCGAATTGAGTCCATCTACATTCGCTAAACCGACCATGTAAAACTAGTTCAGAAGCAAATATTTCATATAATTGAAATCCATCTATAGCCCCAGAAACGTTAGCCCTATATATCAAACAATCAAAAGACAAAATTTAATCCGAGTGATTTGTATGAAGGATTAACGAGATATATAGATCGTGGATAAGCTCAGAATCAACACAAGGAATGATTCAAACAAGAAACGCCTAACATAGTTCAATACCATGTAGCATAAACTCGACAAGAAAACCCTTACAAAGATTACAGAAAAGAGATTAACTTTTTAAAAAATACAAATGCGAAGAATTCTGGAAACGGAAGTGTTTATGTATGTAGAGGGAGACTAACCATATCTTGGTTATCTTAGACGAAAACGTAGGAAAGCGAAGCTAACATAACATTGGCGATGGTGTGGATTTCTTATTCTCTCTCTCTATTTCTCTCTCTCTACAGGTATAATGGAGTTGATTTTAATTTGTTTTGTAAGAATGGATGTTTCTAGGGTTTTATACACCCTTCCTCTTCCTATTACTTACGAGTAGCGCAGTTGGCGTAAGAGAATGGAATATGAAATAAGGGCATGTCAGAACCTAAATAAATAATTAAACAAGGGAATCTATGAAATACAAAAAATTGAAAGAATTATAAAGGAGCCATCGGCGTAAGTGTAATACAAGGTTGTTATTTGTTAGTTTTTGCTTTAAAATTTGGGATATATTTTAGTTTTTGCTTACAAAATTTTATAATTTAAAATTAGAGTATTTGTACTTTAAAATTTTAAAATAAAATATCATAAAATATATAAATAATATTATTAAATACAGATTTTTATATTTTGATATTGTTACAAATTTATATCATAAACGTAATTTTAAGATTTGTGAATGATATCACATTAAAAGAGAAATATATATCAATTTATTAGTTCGATTCTACGTGTTTTTCATTCAAAATTGTAGCTCTCTCTATAAATGATTTTAAATTAACGGTAAATTACATTATCGGATAAGATTCATATTAGTAATTTACAGGTTAAAACTTAAATTAAATTTTTTTTTTTGGTAACAATTAGATATACAAGAAACTAGTTATTTTTTCCGAAGACAATATTTAAACACACTTAGGAGAAGTGAAATAGTAAGAGCTAAGGGTGCAGTCTGTTTATGGGTCGAAGAGTTGAAAGGTATCGCAATTATTAAATTATAAATACTTAAAAGTATTTAAATATATTACCTATACTGTGCAAGGATTTAGAAACTTGTTAGTTCTACCAAACACAAAAAGAAAGATGAGAAAAACTGTGGTTAAATGAAATGCTCCAATTCATAATTATAAAACTGTCAATTTTTTTTTGGATATTGCAACGAGTTCATTGTGATGGTATTACAACAAATGTTATTATCTCATTTGAATTTCAAAATTACCTTAACAATAATGAAATCTATTCGCGATACTGTCGTGATGTCTAACAAAATTTAGCCAGCCCAATCCAAATTCAAAAACAAATTAATCAGTCCAATCTAACTTCAAGAAACAAGAAAATATAATCAAAGAACGGCAGTAAAAGTGTTGACATTTACAACATTCATATGAAATATCAAAGAACTTCAGCAAGGTTCTTCCTAAGATTCATAACCGTTGCAATTTTAACATGAGCAAATTAAAACACAGAGACCAACACAAGACTTTTTATATGAAATTCAATGAAATAAAAGAAGAAAGGAATTTGAAAAAAAGAAAGAAAGAAAGAAAAAGTTCAAAGATACAAATATCAAGACAACTATGATTTATTAATTTATTGGTAATCTCCACGGAACCATAACCCTGTACCTTGTTTTTCCTGCATCACCTGTAACATATATTCAACTGACGGTGACATCATTCACAATGTGATCTGCAACAGAGCTGCTGCTGTCCACCCTAGGAGGGCCCGAATGCCGCCTTGGCCTGGCTGGTGAAGCTGGGAAAGAAAGCCGCTTCTTTGCAGACCCTGCCGAGCCCTTTTCTGGAGTCCCATTCTCCATGCCCAATGGGCTTTGCAGGCGTGATTTTGCCGCGGCCGACTTGGTTGACGCCATGTAACTTGGAACTGCAGGAGAGCTTGCCAAGCTCTCGTCGTCTCTCACAGATGACCCTGCAATGCTGTGCCTCCTGTTTTGCTCTGACTGCACACTTGACATGCTCTTTAAGTCATAATCTAGGCTCATCACACTCCCTCTTGGGCTTGGCCGCTTAACTTTTATGGTTGTTGAAGGAGTTGCCTTGGATAATGGAATTGAAGGGGATTGGGGAGTAGATGGATGAAGTGGACTTCGGTTGCTTGGTGACATAGACTTCTCAGAATTGAGTTGGTGCCGAGCATAGGACTTTGCAATTTCACCTCCAGCAAAGCTGAGACTTGCATTCTTCAGAGAAGAATTTTTGTTGTTATTGTTCTCCTTCTCAGTCTTAGACTCCAAAGGCCGCGCTGCCATCCAGCGTTCTAACCAGCTCCAGCCCCATTGAGGATTCACAGGGTCCATGAAAAGTAGGTTCGTAGATCTTGCAGACTTCTTCCAGGTTTGCTGTTCATTAAAATTTTACAAATACTAGGTTGGGCACTTGAGGGTAAGAAGCTAAAAAACTAGAAATGTTTTGCCTCTCTGAACAGTAAATTAAGTATAATGATAACGTCAAAAGTCGAGGAAACCGGGTATACATGATCTATGCAAATTGCATAGGACATATGGATGCAAGAAACACCAACAGTAAGCACGATAACAACAAACTTTTCACAAAAAGATTTCATACTGGTCATCCACTTTATCCAGTACCGAGGAACATTCACTTCTCTGTCCCTCTCGCTATTCCTATCCCTCTAGATAAAGTAGGATGGTGTTTGGTATATAAAAAACAGCAAGCTGTATTTTTACTCATTGTGTATTAATTTCTATTTCCCCCCTTCTCTTTCAACTTATCATTCTTTTGAAAGGGCTGAAATCTAAAATGGAGGGTGATGAATCGCTTACTTGATGGGAGAATGAATAAGCCATTGCTCTTTCTCTTCTTATAGTTGCCTCGTACTTGCTCAGTAGCTTTGCTTCAATTTGTTCTTTTGACTGCACACTGTCATTCCACTCCTCCCCCATCTGTGTAACATAAAAATTTAGCAGCAGCAACAATAGAGAATAAAAGCCATCATAACAAATTTCTATTTTTCTTATTGAATTATCTACTAGTTACTTATAACAAATGACATGCTCAAGTAGTTGAGCTTTAAACCTGGTCCCCCACGCCCCCTCCAAAAAATAATAATAATTATAAAAATAAAAGAAAGAAAAAAAATATTAATAATTAAAAAACGGAATAGTAACTTCAATTTTTTTGCACTGAAAATCTGGCAGAACCATACAAAATTGAATGCATTCACTGCGGGAAGCCTAGCGTAGTTCCAAAAGATGATCACAGAGACAGTTAAGAAAATTAACCTGCAAGCTTTCGAGTTCTTTTGCACGCTTCTGTAGCAGCTGTCTCTGGAGTGCTTGATTCTCCTCTGACATCCTGATCCTCCTAGAGTTGATCTGAGCCTGCACACGGGATATTCCTTGCATACATCGTAGAGTATTCGCAGTTTGGCGTTTGACGGTAGACCCTTCAACTAGAGATTTCAACCTGACAAGCCCTCGTAAAGCCCGTAATGCCCTCCTTGCCTGAAAACAATAAACGCGAAAAAGCAAACTTGTGATGCAATCTGACAAAATATACAGGGTTAACATTTAAGACGTAACACAATCTGACAAAATTTCCAGGTTTAACATTTAAGACATAACGCAATCCGACAAAATATCAAGGTTTGACATTTAAGACATAAAAAGGCATATAAGTTTTTCCAAAAGAAAATTATGGCGATTGACATCTGTCGTCCCCAGATAGCTCACAAATTTTGGCCCACACAAATTCTTTCGGTTTCCCAATCTAAATTGAAGCCTTTCCTCAATAAAGTAAAATGATGCAGTCATACTCCTAGTTGCAATCCCAGTATATAAGCTACAAATGCGCAAGGATTTAAGTCAGCCAGCAGTCTTCAAACTAAATTAGTAAACAGTTGTGTTCCACTCAACAGTAATGAGGGTTGAAAGAGTATAGAATTATTGCAAAATTCTTTTTCCTTTATCGAGTAAAGTTGCATGAATGGATTTCCTTTTAGATTATGTTCATTGTCCAATATTACAAAATCTAGACCAATATAGGAATAATGATTAACATTATAACTGGAAGTAAGTAAATTAAAATTAAGGAAAAAAAATCAAGCGTCAGTCCATAATTAGAGAACTTACAGCTAGTTAAATATCAGGAGGAAAAGGATACTTAAGATCAGCCAACACAAGATATGGTAAACCCAATTGGCTACTTAATTAGGGAACAACAAACATTGATGGCATCAACAGATAAGCTCCTTGAAACAAACAAAAGATAGAGAAAAAAGTTCATGAAAAAAAAAACAGAAATATACCAAGTATCCTCGGAAAGTTGTCTGAATCTTGATGGCGGCGTCTTCCTCCTTCGATTTTCCTGCAAACTGAGTCACTGCTATGGGTCGAACTACCTCTCCCACAACCTCAGGAGTTGCAACAGCAGGTACAGTGTCTGCAGAAGTGGCAACTGCAGCAGAATAAACATGTTTTGTCTGCTCCTCCTCGATTTCATTCACTTCAACCTCTGCTGATGGTGGAGGAGGCTGAGGTATGCTAACAGTTTCTACAGTTGAGGATTCAGGATTTAAAGATTTTTCCTTTCCAAACCATTTCTTCTTTGATTTGTTTGCTTTCTGAAATTATACACAAAAATATTAAGAAGCGGATCATAAATATACTACATCAATAATGATAATAATAGAAAAACTATAATAAGGCTAAAATATACAGAAATCTGGTTTTTCTTTACCTTGGACTCTGGACTAAAGGCTTTCTTTACTGAAGAAAACCAATTCCCTTTCCTCCCCATTGTTGTATCATTCCTCAATTACTCCTATCAGAGATAAAAAAAACAAATTAACACTGTAAACAACAAAATAATTGTCTTTGTCGGTGACATACATAAGCAATACCCACACATTTGACGCATCAAATTATCAAAACAAGCCAGAAATCCAAGATTTGTGTAACAACTTCCTAAATCTAACAAATTATCAGATAATAACCTTGATCACTACAGACTTCAACAGAGAGAATGATAATTAAACATAAAATTTTAAATATTATTCCAATATTATGAAGTTTCACATTTTCTTATCAATCGACGAAAGTCTGAATCTTTAGCTAAAATTAAAGACCCAGATCTTGGAAAACAGAGACAATGTATATTTTCAAAGAAAAAAATGATGAATACTGAATACCCAGATGACAAAACTGCCAAAATTTCAAGGAAAATACAGAAAAACTAGTTGAAAGAAATAATTTTGAGCAAGAGAAGCTACAATATAGTGTGTTGTCATAAATGAAAAATAGCTGAAAAATGCCAGAAATTGGAGTAGCTGGATCTGTCTGAAGGTGTTTCTCCGAAGCTGTTGCGTATTTGTAGATATGTTTTCACAAAATGAAGAAGAAGATTAGGAGTTGGACCCCTCTCTCTAGCTGAGTATGTATTGTAACCAGATCTTGCCAAGAAGAGTTCAACGATCAGAATATGAAGCGTAATAACATAACAGCTGGTTTTATTCAGGTGGGGTCCATTCATAGCATAGACTCATATTCTAATTGTAGTTACCAAATAAAACTTTATCACACACAATTGTAACAATCCATCGTTCTTCTATAATTAGAAATAACCATTTATGTATCGTTAAATTATAAAAAATAAAAAATAAAATGTAAGTGACGACAATGTGACACTTCAATTTGTGTTTCCTTCTTAGAAAGTTGTGAAAGGTTTTTTCGGAATGACACATGATTTTTTTATTTTTATTTTTACATAAATTTTCTTCTATTAATAGTTGAAAGAGAAAAACTGTTATGTGAAAAAAAAAAAAATTTAGTCTACTCCCAGAATCTTGTTTGTTGGGAATTTTATAAGTAAACTTAAAATTTATTGAATCAGTATCACATGTAAATTAATATTTCTCCATTTTTTTTATAGTGGTTGTTTTAGAGTTTTGATTTTTTTTATTAGTTGTTCTCATATTTCAAGAAAAAGAGAAGTTTACTTTTCCTAAGTTACTCTTTCATATGTTCAAATTTTAGTATGAGTATAGTATTAATTTTTCATAGAAATGTTAGCCTCTTTATTTTTCATGTAAATTAAATAAGGACAATTATAAAATAATACTAATAAATCATATATTATAATATTTATTAATTACTAATTTTGATTTGTGTAATTTGGCGTAAAAAAACTAATAAATAAGAACGGAGGGAGCGTTATTCTTTTTCTCTTAATTTTCCGTTAGTCTCTTGAATAACATAAACCCGTGATTTATTGTAATTCTAAAACATAAAAAAGCCATATTATGACAATTTTTCAATCTTACGTATATACTACACAAGAGTGCTAATCATCGCAAAAACAAATATAATTGTAGCCATGGTATTAAATAATGAAAGAGCAAGAACGACGTAGAATTTGGCTGAATTAAAAATGCAGAATATATAATAATAATTTAAATTCAAGTGTCAGCTAATATATGTAATAGAAAAGGAAAAGAAACTCAAAAACACCTAGGTGCGTCGGTGTTAAAGTGACACATTGGCACGTTGCTCGTAGCTGTATTTTAGTTATGATCGAAATATATATTATCGAGAGTCATCCATTATTGATTAATAAATCTAATTTTCTATAATAAATATATTAAGCAAAAAGTATATTAACAAAAATAACACTGAAAGTTTTTGCTATATGTAAACAGCTTTTCTTCTCCCGAGTGCCGTCACCAGCATTTCTCCTTTTCTAAGTCAAGATTTTCTGCAAAAATAAATAAATAAATGTTTCGTTTAGAAATATGTAAAACAAGATATATAGCGATTTTTTTTTCCTTTTTTTGAAAGGGAAAAAAAGCCAAGACAAAAGGAATCAAATAAAAAGTTGAAAATATGTTGCCAATCGATGATTTCATAGCTATGATCTGAATTTTAAAGAATTTATAGACACGAAAATAGCATCATCTAGTATAACAGGGATTCTAGAATTAAATAGCAAATAATCAGTATCACTAATAGCTTTATTTGGTTTGCCGTTGAGTTCACAAAGCTGACCCTATTGCTATTATATGGTTGTATGCTTGTTGTTTATTAATAGTTAGGCTCATGTAGGCCGCACCTAGTATTATTATATATTATGGAGTATAATTTATAATTGGATTTTATTAGTGTGGTTCAAATCACATTTAATTATTTTTTTTTTGTTAATTTATTTAATTGAATCTTTTCCTGTTAGGGTAAAGTTTAATAATTTTTCCTTGCCCAATAAAAATGAACTACGTTTGATTTGGCAAATTAATTAATTTTACCTTCATTAAAAATTCATTTATATATTATCTTTCTAGAGTCCTTAAAAATTAGAATAAATTAATCAATTCTCTTGCCGGGCGGGGTAAGATAGAAATTGTTTATACCATCCATCTCCGAACGGCTCATGAACACCAAATTTATTGTTTTTATTTTCGGTTACCAAACCCATCTATTTAAAAAAAATAAAAATTCCCCGGTAAGAACGGGAAAAAATGTCTCATTTTTCTTGGCGTATTAAAATTTACCTTTATTAAACTGAATTTGTCCATTACAACTGAGTTTATGGTAATCAAATAAGTGAAGGAAACTTTAATTCGAGTGTTTATCTTGAGTTATATTTGCTCAATGAAAACATATATACAAAATTTGAACAACATATAATTTCATCAGTAAACCTACGAAAAAGAGTTGATTATAACTCTACTTTTGAGGTCGGGGAATATCATGTGGACGTTGCATGAAATTACTTTAAATAGATGAAATTTAATGGAAGGGAGAATTTTGCCTAGTTTGAAATTGAGAGTTCTCATAAGCACATGGAGTGCCTAATTTGTGATTTGGACTCCTAAACAACCTTACCCATTCTCTTGTGGCCTTGTGGGTAAAGATCATATGGTGGTTTAAACTAGCCTCTCAAACGTCATACCAACTTACAAAAGAAAAAGTTTTAGTACCATGAACACACACACACACACACCATTTAGCTCAAGAAAAAGAACAAGATAATCCCAAAAATGAGACCTTGAATTTAAAGAATTACTACAAGATATGAATCAAAAGAAAAGTGAATCTTTAGATTATATGAAGTATAATACTATTTTTTTCACCACTTGGGCATCTAGGTTCGTGTTACCTTCTTGATTTCAAAAATAAAAATAAAAAGTTACCCTATGCATGTAGTAGTATTATCTGGTGTACTAACTAAGGGAGGATTTCTATCAGCAGCTATTATTTTTGGTAAATGAAGATTCCAAAGCATGATCTTGGAACAACCCTCTGCTGGAATTCCCTTCAATTCTGTTTCCCCTTCAAGAACTTCTTTCTCCACAAATTTCAGCGAATTCTGCCACCCATAACAAAATGATAAAATTAAGGAACTTCAGTGTGTTACTATTTTCCATATAATTAATCAAAAAAAGGAAAGTAATTCCCCTAAAAGAAGAAAAGGTTACTGAATTAAGTCAACTCTATGAAATATCATTGTCAAAGGAAGTGAAGGATAAACCTGTGAATTGTGTTGGACTGAAGAGGGACGGCCCCATCTCTCTGGATCCCAGAGTATGGAGCTGTTAAATGCATAGCTCGAAATGTGAATACGAGATTTAGTAACACTTGTTGCATTATTATTATTACTATTCTTCATTTTGTTCAAATGCCATCCCATAACTTCTGAAGAGTCGCATACCGGTCCTTCTATTTTCACCCTTTTCTTGTTGGCTGATAAAAATGCCATTGCCCATGTCCCAAAAACCCTGCAACAATTATTACCGTATCACCAACTCTATGAATTACGACAATTCAAACACGTAGTGGATAAGACTGCATTTTCATTTCACTCAAACAGTTGCATTTCTAATAAGAGAGCTAATAATATAACTTGGTTATAATACTACTACTACATAAAAGCTTTGTTTTTTTAAAACTTTCACAAATTCATATCAGAATTTGAATTTTAAGATTTCAAAATTATAGCACGAACAAACTGAAATATAGCAAACCCTCTTTCGAATCATTATAATCAGAAACAAGTAACCTTGGAATGCTATCAAGTTCATATACAAAGAAACATTGGTGCACAGTACTGCAACTTGTTCGGTTGTTAGCCCTGTAGGGCTATACTCCACCAACTGCCACTACAAACTTCCAAGTAATGAATAATCTGAGTTTTAGCAAAAGAATTGGTACAACTTCAGATGAAAATTCAACCCAATATATAGCTAATATGCATTTTTGTAAAATATGTATCTACTCAGCTAATAAATAGGTGGGAAAAACTATCTTTAAATTTTAATGAAGATAATTATAGTAAAAATGAGGGAGAATTCATACTCAGTTGCTCTAATCTCATCGAAGAAGCCGAGATCATAGACATTGGAAAGTCCAGCAAAATGAACTATCCCACTCAGCTTATGGTGTTCAATGTGATTAAGCGCGACATTCCTCTGGTGCTCCATTTCAACTTCTGGATCACTAAAATTCTCCTTGAACACTAAATGCCTGTACATAACACCAGTCTTTCTCAAAATCTCCGAAACTTGAGAAGAATCCGAATGTTGCTCAATAACAATCCACAGCAATGGCTGCAGTACCAGCTTCAATGTGTTTGACAGTCTCATTAAAAGCAGTCCTCGAAGTTGATCTTTTGCACTTGTTGGAGTGACAATTATGACAAGCTTTCTGGGATTCAGATAATCGTTATCATCACCTTCTTCTTCCGTGTTGTTGGATTCATTAAACTGCATTGGCGAGGATATTGAAGTTTCATCCAACAAACTTCTGTTCAAATTCTGGTGTGACAACACTTCCACAGGTTGAGGTGAGGATTCTAATTCTGATATAGTCGAGATATTACTAGAAAATACTGAAGATTTACCCGTTGGGGCGAACCCAATGAAGAATCCCATGACAAAACATAACAAGAAATGTACAATAGCTTTCTTCCACAAGTGAACCTTCTTTTTGGATCTTTCCATTGAATACAAGAAACAATAAAATCTAAAATTTGAGAACTCCTAACAGTATAAAATCTGAACTATATATTAAGAAAGTATTTAAGCAACTAAACTGCCTACAAAAAATGATGTTCTTGTATAACAGAAACTGGCAGGAACCAAATGGTTCATAAAATAATGATATAGGTGAAGAAAATGTTTGTTTTTTGATTGGCAGCAGGGAGATGTTGATTGACGAAGTCATCACTTGAAGTTAAAGAAAGCTAATAAAAATTATAACAGGGGAAGCAGGTTCATTTCTCCACCAAATAGTTGTTGAGATGCACATTCATTTACCTAAAGTTTGTACAACATAAAAACATATATATATCAACGTGAGAAAAATGTTAGTATTATTAAGGCTTAAAGAGTCCACTGATCTTAGTTCTGATGTTACACCAAATTATTAGTAATTTGACATTAAAATTGGCTTTAAATATGAAGGATGAAAAAAAGGTTCTATATATATATATATATATATACATTAATCATTCAATGCTGCTGCAGCAGCAGCAGCAGGTTTCCTTGGTTGTTTGATAATATTTACAAACAAATCAACCACTCTCTGTAGTATTATATTTTGATTCATATACTTGTTCTTTATAGCCATTTGATATGTTAGTTAATAAAAAGGGAGGTACGAGGCTTTAATCATATATACAAAGTTCTCTTATTTACTCTAAAAATTTATAGAATATTAATACTAACATCCTATTTCAAGTCATTTTCTAGGAGATGCGATATTTTTACAATAAAAATTGATATTTTCATAAAATTTATCACACATTAGTGTTGGTTTCACTAATTCTTTTTATACGGAAAAAATTTGTAAAAATACATTATGCATACGGAAATGTCACCGTTTTTTTTTTAAAACTTTGTACGAATAAAATGCAACTTATATTTAATTTTAGTTTGAAGCATAATAATGTTGACCGAAATTTGTACCAAGTAGTGGATGTATTATATATGTATTTTCATTTTATTTTTTTGTAAACAAAATGTAGCTTATGATGGTGAAATCCTTTTCACGATTATTGCTAAATGTTCACAAACACAGAGAAAACTCTTTGAACTTATTTTTGTAATAATTATGTTTAGTTGCGTGTCACATTAATTTGGTTAAAGTTATTTGCGTAACTTGTTAGTGAATAATTATAATAGTTTGATGTTTTATATTTAAAAAATATGCAAATAAGTATCAGTATAAAATAAAATGAACATTTTTTTTGGAATTGAGAAAATAAAGTTAAAAGCAGAGATCAAACCGACCTGGCCGTCTCTCTCGCCCAAGGACTCCAAACTTGTGGAAGTCTTCAGACTTCCATGTGAACTCCATAGACGGTCAAACGCAGATCCGACCCGTCAATTTCATCGCCTTCTCCGTTATAAACAAACGCGATGGCTCATCCTTCTCTGAAAGCTGTGACTCTCACCCATGTTCGCTACCAGAAAGGAGATCAATTGGGCCATTTATTAGCATGGGTTTCTCTAGTTCCCGTTTTCATCAGTCTCTGCGGCTTTACTTGTCACTTCATGTTCCGCAGAGAGCTTCAGGGCATGTTCTTCGCTCTCGGCTTACTATTTTCTCAATTCATCAATGAATTCATCAAGTCCTCTGTTCAACAAGCTCGCCCCGAAACTTGTGCACTCCTCGAGATTTGTGATTCCCATGGCTGGCCTTCTAGCCACTCTCAGTACATGTTCTTTTTCGCCGTTTATTTAACTCTCTTAACTTATAAGAAATTGGGAATTTTGGGTAGAAATCAAATATGGGTTGTGGGTCTTGTGGTTTGGCCTTTGGCATTGCTTACTTTGTACTCTAGGGTTTATCTAGGGTACCATAGTATTGTACAGGTCTTTGCTGGTGCTGTGCTTGGGGCGTTTCTTGGGGGAGTTTGGTTTTGGGTTGTCAATTATTTGCTCAGGGGTTACTTTCCGGTTATCGAAGCGAGTGCTTTTGGAAGGTTGTTTTATATCAAGGACACTTCGCACATACCCAATGTGTTGAAATTTGAGTATGAGAATGCCAGAGGTGCAAGGAGGCACCCATCATACAAACGCAATGATTGATGATGAAAGATGGACTAGGTAACTGCTTCTACTTGATTTTTCTGTTTGAATTATGCAGCTGCAGCCTATTAAAACCAATGTGGTATGTGTTGTATTAGTGAATATGCTTTAGCAATTATGTGTAAATTGTGTATGTATGGAATGGATGAAGTCTTTTTTGGCATGTATAGTGATTAGTTACCGAAGTTCTTGACTCAGTGGGCTATTATTTTCAGTTATCCAAAAGGGTTATTTTTATCTAGTTATTACTTGTTAATTTGATTGTTATATAGACTAACAGAATATTGTTTTTATGATTTTTTACTATAGCTTTTGTCAAGTTTTTAGTTCACTAAGATTTGTCAAAAAAGATCTGGTACTCGGAAACTCATTTGTGAAGAGCATGACCATGTTTTCCCTGCCATTTACATTGTGGAGTTATTATGCTAAACTGGTGGCAGTGTTGATTATTAAATATTGCAATTGAAGCCTGGAGTTGCTATTATACCATGCCGTCACGTTTCATTTTAAAATTATGGTTATCTATTTTTGGAACAAAATGAAAAATCATTTTGATCAAATAATTTGGAATGACACGAGTATTTAGAGTTCCCTCATGTAAAGGATCATACGCTAAATTCGAAATGGTAACTCAGTTTGACACATTAGTCATTACAAGATTTATCAAAATATAAATGAAGGATGCCAAAATTCAAATTATTCACCTCCGGGGAACCAGGGGAATTGTTATTTGGATGCATGTGATTAAGTTTTACTACGAGTGCTAGTTTATGTCTTTTAGTGTATTGTGATGTATATAGTAATCCAGGCATTGCTTATGGACTGAGTGACTGGATTGTTGGTTGAGATCTAATGGAGTAAAACCTTGTTTTCACTTGTAAATTTGACCAGTGAATTGCTTAATAAATTTTGACTTGATTACGTTTGTGTTGTTAGTCTCTTGTAAGGTTTTCAAGTGTAATTTGCATTAGTTAAGCTAAGTAATAAAAGTTGTTGTGTTTGTTGAAATCTGTGGCAACGGTTAGGTTTGTTGAATTCTGTGGTTTTGATGCCCGAAAAATCAAATCGGCTTTGAATGTAATTCTGACGTATTGAACTGCACATGGAAATCTGGAGTGATACATTTTTTGCTTGTAGCACATGGAAAACTTCATTATTTGAAATAAATTGTTTGTTGTGTCTTGCCAGATCGATTCTACAAATTTGCTACTCGTGTCTTTGGGGTTCTCGGATATGCAGCACTTATTACAATCAAGTAAACCCCAACCTCGTTCATGCATTGTTGGGTTCTTGTTTAAAGAAAATCCAAGACTGTTGGACTTTGGTTTAATAGCAGCAGCTTAGCAGTAGCTGACAGGTTCTCTAGTGCAGGAAAAATAGTTGGATTTTTTTTTACATTGAACTTCATTGTGTCTCTACTTCTTCAAAAAACTTAGTTGTGTTTCTGGTGTTCAATGGTAAACGGGTGTTTCAACATGTGAATGTTTTTAGTATTGTCTTCCCATTCTTAAAAATGAAATATATGGAAAAACTATACTTCTATGTCTACATTGTTTTCATGCATGAGTTTCATATACTAGTAATATACGTGTATTGAAAAATTCGCTCGAATTCTACTTATATGTACTCCTCATTCGTAAAAAAGTTATTGAGCAGTATATATAATTCTTTTAGTATATACACACTTTAGATACATTAAAATACACACATCATGTATCTAAATATTATTGGTAAATCTTAACCGATATGTATCGATGGAAAAAATATCAGAAAATTGGAAGGATTTAAACTTTCATGTCTTTTAGTGATGCATAATATTATTTGTAACCATGAAAAATATAGAAAAATAGAGTTCTTAACATATTATTATTTTCTATAATTATTAAGAAGGTGTTATTTATCATCTAAAGATATTAAAAAAAAATTGACACTCACATTTTCTTTTATGTTCTTTTTATCTTATACGGTTGGTTAGCGGGAGAAAAGAAAAAATTAACATGAATTAAGAACATGGTGTGTGTGTCGTCATGTGTATTTTTAAAAGATTTCTCTATAGACATGGGTAAGATGTCAATTATAAAGTGCTTTATTTGGGCCAGGAATGGATAACTATTAACGCGCATACATACCGTAAATAGTTTTTTTTGGTATAAATCTCTTTTTTAGTCATAATTCTATGGTAAAAATATTCATATACCAAAATGGCGTTGCAGTGCACTTTGTTAACGCTACAGTACATTATTGGCGCAATTGATTACTAATGTTAAAAGTATAAATAATTAATTTACTACATACTTGCCTAAAATGGTACTGGTGTCATTATTAATTGACTATATCTATTGCTTGTTGCAAAAGGTAAATTTCTAAAACAAAATTAAATTCGCGTGGTAATTACGCAATCTGATATTTGATAAGGAAAATATTCTTTTTTCCCACCGATTCAAAAATCTTGTTCGAAGCGCGTGAGCTAAAAACGGTCACCCCTCCCTCCATAAATTTGAACTGCAAGGAGAAACCAGTTTCAATCCGTTTATTCTTATAGCTGAATGCTATGAATTCTCTCATACAATCTCTGAAAAATTGAAACCCTAGATATCGTAAGATCGATCGCAAAACAATGTGGCAAATTTGGGTAGCAGCAGCAGTTGCAGGTTCAGGGTTTTTCGTTAAGCAGCTCCATCTCTTCGATCACCGGGAATCCTCCGACCAAAAATTCGATCACCACGAATGTGATTGTACGGAACCCAATGAAATCTCTTCGAATCCCCAACTTCCTTTCTCTGATTTTTCCCTCCAGAACGGCCAAACAGCCGAGCCTTGTGAGGAATCAGGGGTGTTCAGGTTTTCTAGTGCTCCGGGATCTCCTCGAAGGGGAAATGGGCACGCGGCCAGGAATTCGGGGAAGAAATTGGGGTTTGGATCTCCAGGAATTAGGGGAATGGCGGGAAATGAGACATCTGAGAAGAAGAATTATGAAGTGAAGGATGGGGGTGAAGGTTTATTGGTGGATCATCATCATAAGAGAATTGGAAAGAGACATGCCGTTTGCTTGAAGAAGAAGAAGAAGAAGAGGCGAACCTGTAAATTTGGTAATGCCAAGTGCGAGTCCAATGTTCCCAAAGGTTCCACTCTTGTTTCTCCATTCAATGGTGATATCACGAATGTTTGCATTCTATCATCCTAGATTGATCAATTTATTTTTATCCTCGTATCACGCCATTAGTGGTTCCAACTATGCTGAAAATTATAGACAACGAAGCGGAAGTATAAAAATAGCAATTTAAAATTTTTTTGTAATCCCATGAATCACCTTATACAATATTATTAATTAAGAAAGGATTAAAATCATATAGTTGTAAATTCGACGACGTTGATGTAGAATCTTTACGCACGAATTAACACCGCAATCTTTATCCTTCACGCTCCAGTCGATCCCCTTGATCCGTCTTGCAATTTATTCAACGTTCTTGATTGTTCCACTGGATCCAACGTTTATTACTCAAGTGTGTAATACTCTAAAGGTGATCCACCAGAGAATTTTGATTATGAAGATTATTGGATTTCTCTCACAATATTTTGGTGATAAATATTATGGAGGCTACCAATTATTATTTCAGTTATGGTTTAATCTATTATAAGTCTCCTTATATAGACAACCCCTAAACTAATTCCTAAACCATTTAGGAATTGGATTCTTTATTAAATAATAATAAAACTCCATTATCTAATTCCTAAACCATTTAGAAATTGGATTCTTTATTATTAAATAATAATACCACTTTCTAATCTAATTCCTAGACTACTTAGGAATTGAATTATTTATTAAATAATAATAAATAAGAATAATTCTTATTTATTTATAATTAGTATTTCTAAAATACTAAATTATAAATATTAAGCCATTTAATTTATTCCACCATGGTATAAATTAAATTACTTAATTATTATTATTTCCCAATATCTTCATAATTTATTATTTCCCTTTTATGGTGTGACCCTTTAGGTTCAATATTAAGCTGGTTGTAGAAATATATTAAATTAGAACTATTCTAATTTTATTTATACGAATTAAACACTTTAATTCATTAAATATAATTAATTATATTAATTATACTTATTCTACATCATGAGGGATAATAATATGAAATCAACGTTTAATCACAAAGAACCTATTCAGTGAATAGTTACCGTACAATTCAATCCTTCTACCACACAATGTCCCGATTAAATATAAGACATGGAATTACTGTCAAGTCTTATTTTATTTAATTATATGCATTCCGATTCATAGATTCACAACTCAATATAATGTCAATTAGAAACACATTCTAATTATCATTTCACTCTGGCTAGAGATTTCCGAGTTGTCACTAATGGAATCGCATAGGACATTCTCTCCCTTTACTAGAAGCGGTAGATCCTTTGTTGATCATTCACTTATCTCCATGTACACTTTATTATACCCGAACATACACTTATATACACTGCTTGAGTTAAGATATATGACAAAGTATAATTTAGTGTACACAAGATAACCGCAACGATCTCAAGTCTAAGGATCACTTGTACAACTATCACTAGATGAACTCCTATTGACAATCAGATAAAACTCCATTAGGTGTTCATTTAAGCGAGTCACGTTCAGTGAACTTATTCTCTAATAAGCACCTACATACTTGCTTTAATGTCGTCACACAAATGATTATGAGATCAATCATCCTCTTGTTAAGAGCAAGCACAGTATGTACTAATCTTTCCGGATTCACTAACACCCTTATTAGTGATCCTACGATTAGGAATATTTTTAGCTTCGAGTTAACATATTTTAGATCTCATTAGCATGATCTCATTATGATCCTAAAATATAACTCTAAACTATGGGTTAATATATTTAACAACTTAAACATATAAATAAACGCTTTTGAATAAATAATTCTTTTATTAATAAATGAATAAGATTACAAAATAAATGTTCCATCACGTCTAACGTGATTAGATTGAGGGCATATTACTTTCACCAATAGAGTCCAATATAGTGGTAATCATAAAGCATTCTTATCGATTGATATAGTGGAAATATAAACATGGAACATGCTTGTTGATTGAAATTGTTAAGTTCATAGTCTCATATAATTATCACTAAGTTTGATGGTGTCCTGAAACTATTTGACAGAAGGAAAGTGTTACTTTTGACTTTGTTTAAAACCCTTTACCAAATATGTATTGCCTTTCAGCATTAGCACTTTTTGTCCTGCCATTCCAGCCCATGTTGCGAATCTTCTTATGGAGTATTTGTGCAACATATTTCTATCAGTAGGCTGTATAGGTTGGCACTCTTTGTAGACCCAGTAGAATTTTCTTTTTATTTGGTACCAACAATCTTTTCTGACATAAGATGGACTAAGTTTTGTAGTCACTATACTTTTAAAAAAAAAAAAATCCTCTAAATTAAACTATGGCTAGTACTTTACCATCGTCAAAGCCAAGAGGTCGTTGTGCTGTCTACTTGTCTAGTAACTAGTGCTCATTTTCCACAAGTTTAAGTCACAAGCTACACATTTCTAATTGATGCTATATTTTCCAGATGATTCATCATTTGCTTTGGGACTTGGTTTTGGATTGATGTGCTTAATGTCAGTGGGGAAATCTGAAATTGGTAGGCTGAACTCGGCGGTGGATGAAACTGCAAAAGTTGTGGAAGAACTGAGAACTGAGATTGCTAGGAGAAAATTTTCTCAGAATGATGTTCTAAATTTAAGGCTTGAAGGTAATGCAGATCCAAAGAAAAGCAGAGGCACGCATCCACAACTACTCACCTCAGGCAGATCGATAAGTGATGAAGGTGAAAGCAGAAGCAGTGTACTTACTGAAGAGCTGCAGCCAGAAGTTCATTTGAATCAGCTCGAAGTAGAGCTTGAATATGAACTAAGAAAGCTTCCATGGTGCACCACAAAAGCTTCTGACTTTGAAAGAGATTTTTCCGAGGTTTGCTTTGCACACTAAGTTTGTTTCTCATAAGCAATGTATATATATATGTGTGTGTGTGTGTGTGTGTGTGCTCTGTGTATGACCTACATGTGAAATTATGCACGGTTTCAACCTTTGAATAGCTTTCTACTTCAGTTTAAACTTCACAAAGTAATGTCTTTAGATGTGCAATGCAGCAATAAAGCTTTCCTCTTAAGCATGCCTGGGTAAAGACCATGGCATACTGCACTAAGGCATTGACACGCAGGGGCTCTGAAGATTGTGTAACTGGTTTAGTTTGATATCATTCAGGAAGTTACACCTTAAAGTTCTTCAAAATAAGTTCATGTCATGATAGAATGTAGAAAGTGAGTGTTCTGATTATGTGAAGAATCTTAAGATCTACTTGGCAAAAAGATAAGATGAATATAAAATATCTGAACATGTTCTTGGCTAAGGAAGCAAGGATTTGGTTAGGTAGCATTAGCTTTGAAGGAAGCCATTATGCCTCCAAATTGGAATGAGTTGTGCAACTAACAGTGAGTTGGACTTCATTGCACCGGTTGCAGTGAGCGCTTTAGATGTGTGATCATGTCGGTCAGAATTGGTTGACATTTTGTATTGTAAATCTAGCTTTACACGTTCACGGAGTTCTATTTTAGGAATTAGCAATTCTATGTAGCATCTGCAGTATTGCAGAATATATGCGCTATAGTCGATGGTATAATTTCTCTCGAATCAACAAAATAGTATAACGATAAAGAACTCATAAAGGCGCCAATTTACTTCACATTCAAAATATTATCTTAGCTTGACCCAAAACGCATGTTTGTTTCACAGAACGGATTTCCAGCCAAAAGGATTGGTGAACTAGATAACCAAAACTCGAAGCCATATCAACCTGTTGGGGTGATGCCATCTGCACTAGATCAGAGATTATGTCATCTGCTCATTGAACAGCAGGAAAGCAAAATTATGGAGTTGAAGCCTGAAGTGAACCAATCAAGTTGCGAACTCTGCAAGAAAGAAGCTGAACTCCAAGCATTGAAGGACTGTGCCACGTCCCTCACTAGATTTCCTTTAGGAAGTGCCTCAGGTAAATATTTCATCACTCTTCCTCCAATATTCTGTCTCATTTTTTCTTATGACAGACTTCTCTTATTCTACTGCACGAATTCTTAATTTAGTCTTTTGTGTCGAGCTAGTTATTTATACACTTCGGCTTTGCAGCTCATTCGATTCTAAGAGTCACTGGATATATTTTTCTCCAAAAAAAAAGGAAAAAAAAAGTCTCGCTAAAGACACTCCCAAACACTGGCCAAACAGGGAAGGCTATACCTTGATAAACCTTAATATGCATAAAAAAGTTTTCATTTAGATTTTAGGAAATTAGGTGCTTCCTCCTTTTAAAAAAAGTAAAAGAAAGCCAAAAGAGCACTTAACAGAAGTTTGATAAAGGGGCCATTCCCCACATTCATAATATGGTTCCATTGTGCTAAAACATTCACTTATTCTTATAAATATACATGTATTGCTACACTTTCTAAGACTCTGTCTATATATAGATGAAGAAACTGAAGCCCAAGAGAATGAAGAGGAAAACGGTAATGAGGCTAATAACAGCATGGCAAGAGAGTCAAAGAAGGCAGTGGTTGGAATCAAAACAGCAATGGATGATGTATCCTACTTGTGTAGTTGCACAAAGTGAGTGACTTGTATATTTTTATGGCATGTGGCAGTCATAGGATGCCATCAGATTCTGAATTTTGTTAGGTTAGCTGTCATCGTATCAATTTATAATATTACTGCACCTTATGTCTTTTGTGCACTTGCATCTTCATATTAATAGCAGTACTGCACTGGTTGAGTATTTAATGCTGGATTGCCAATTCATACACTGTTGAATATTTAATGATTCTAAATGCTATATTCAATTTTTTTTTCTGCTTTGTGTTTTGTGCTTTACAATATTCTTTGGACTGATTACTGAAAGTTTGCCTAGTAGTTTTGCTTGCCTTTCTTTCTTTCTTGATTAATTTTTCATTTTTTAATTATTTTTTTGAATTATACTTTTTATATTTTAGATTTCTTTTCTTTTATTTAATTTCTGATTCTGAAGTTTTACTTGATTGTTGGGATAGAATTATACTCACTGTAAAACTGATGATTAGGAGTTCCACTTCTAAATTGTTTAAATTAATTTGCTTCATTTTAAAATATTAAAATATACTCCCTGTGTAGTTATAGTTATTTAACTGTGATCAATACAATTTTGAGGATTTGTAAACAATCTACAGAGATGTCAAATAAAGTTTTATTATTTGAGATTTTAAATGTAGTTTATTTTAATTTTGGAAAGAAATTAAATTGTTTTCTAAGTTTTATGTATATTTACTTTTTTTTTAAAGAGGGACCAGTAAAACAATGTAACCCAAAAAATAGAAAATAAAATACATATACTCCGGATTAAAAGCACGGCCGTAAATGTAACTCGCACAGTGACATGGAGTGCATAAGATTTTCTAACGCTACCCCGTCAGTACCCCCAGTGGCCTGTCTCACAATCACGTGAGATGTAATAGGAAATTGATGTATATATATAATCAAATTTCTTATTGATACAATTTTTAATACATGTTATACAAACATTGTTTGTGATATGTATAAGATTTACATAGGAATATATCAAGGTGATTATTTTCCTAATGAAGCCAAAGAGAACAGAACAAATTCACATCCTACAATTACGATATTTACATCCACCCGTGTGTTAATAAAAAAAAAAAAAGATATAGTAACAAAGCTCCTATAATGAAATTAGAAGTAAATGTCATACATTATAACGGAGAACTGTAACAAGAAAATGAAAAAAAAAAGTAGCGACCAATACTGTGTTACCGAGCTGACGAAAGTTGGTTAAATCGACAAGATTTAGCGATCGTCCCTATTATGTTGAGAGTTCGAAAGTTGTTAGTAGTTATTGAGTGTTGTTAGTAGTTTTTTCATGAATAAAGGATAATTTGTGAGTACTAAAAAAAATTTGCATTATCGAGTTTATAAACTAAAATAATGGTAGGCAAATTTATTGACAAACTAAAATAATATAACAAAAAATTATATAAAATATGAACTCATTTTAATTTTATAAGTCTGTATAGTTTGGAATTTGATAGAGTGAAATTGGAGATACTATTAAGAAAATTTATATATAATATTATTTGTGTGTAAAATAAGGAATGAATTAAGAAATTCTGGTGCAATTGGTCTGATCACCGATTTTTTTATTTTTATTTTTTCTCTTTCTAGCTATTGATAGTAAGAAAAAAACAATTAGTTTATTATTACTTATTTGCCGGATAATTCAAATTGGATATGCTTGATACCATTATCGAATCGAAATCCGAGTATCACTACTACTCCAAGGGTGAGGAGATTATGGATTTGAGCAATATCCTCCTAATTTTTCTACCGACCGGAACAACCACAAAACCAAATTATAATAAACTTGATTTTAAATAAAAACACTCGTCTTCCATAATTTTGTTATGTAAAAATACACACACACAACGTTCTTGAAAGAATGATATGTGATTATAATATTGGAGATATATTTGAATTTTATGATTTTAACATTGGAGATATCAAAATTATAAATTTATATTTACGATTGCTTTTTAGTTTATAGTATTATGACTATTTTGACAAAGTAGGAGTATTTTACAAGAAATTATGACTAACAGTGTACTTCATATATTTTTAATTTCATATAGAAATAATATATATGCTGATTGAAATAATTTTTGTAATTTTTATTACTAGCATTTTTAAATGTAATCAATTATATTGAAAATATAAATGTTGAGGTTTTTTTTTTTTATCTAACGCATGTCCCAAAAATTGATCGAAATTTTTATTTCGCAAAAACTTGTCCATGTATAGGATTACTCAAAAAATTTAATCCAACCTATATAGGATTTATCTTCTTGGTTAGATTGCTTTAGTGAGATTTTTCATAAATTCAAATTATAGAGTAAAATACACCCAAAATTATTACATAGACTGTACTACCGACCGTATATTGAGGAGATATGGTGTAAAATAAATAGGGACAAAAATAAAAATATTTTCTCCATTTCAAAATTAAAAATACATTTTTAAAATGACGATTTTTAAAGATAATTTTTATATTCTAAATATATTCATATTATTTATTGTTTAATAGTAGTGAAAGTTATGAAAGAGATCAGCCAAGTAGATTGAAGTAGTAGAATTATGTAACGGTATTTAAGAAACTCCATTACTTTTTATAGTTTAAAAATAAAAATATAATTCTAATTTTGAAACAACAGAAAAAGGGTTATATATCTCTAATTTTGGAAAAGAGTGAGTAAATAAATACTTTTTTCGTTCTAAAATTAAAGATAAGTTTTGATTTTTTTGATCAAACAATAACATGTTGAACTTCAAATTAATGTAATGTATAAAAGTTTTGAATATAAATTATATTGACATCAAAAGTTTTTGTTATAAATTTTAAAAATATAATAGTTGTATAAATTATAATTAACTAAATTGATAATAATTTAATATTTAATTTAAAAAATTAAAAATTTATTTTCAATTTTAGAACTAACAACAGTAAATAAATAAAGACCAGGAAGGAAAGAGCAGATCATCTAAATCTTCTCTAACCTCTAGTGCCTACCGGCCTACCCCAGAACCCAAGGAAATCACCATTTACCATCAGATATGGAGTAGAAACCAATTTATATAACACAAGAGAAAGAGAAAGAGAAAGATACATAGTGAGAGAAAGATACAGATGAAGAAGGTTGTTTCAAAGCCCCTTTCTAGTCCTAGCCGGACTGAGAAGTTTCCACCACCATTGATGAGGTTTCTGAGGAGCAATGTCGGAAGCAAAAGCAGAGGAAGGTGTCGTGCAAGCCCCATGTTTGTACGCAAAAAGAATGCAGCCATTGAAACGCAAGAACCATCCTCCCCAAAAGTCACTTGCATCGGCCAAGTTCGAGTTCGCCGTTCCTCCAAGCGCTCCTCCCGTTCAAATTCCGGCAGTTCAAGAACTTCCCCAGCGAAATGTCCCTCTCTCTGCCTCCCCAAGAATCCCTTTACCAATCTAAGAAAACCCAATCTTACATCGTTTCAACCAGTTTGGCGCAAGTGGGTCTCTTGTTTTGAATTTGGGTATTGCAGAAAGACTGATGTTAGAAACAATTCATCAAAATCAGAATCATATCTGAGAAGGCTATACAGAGACAGTGAAACAGAGGACTGTGATGATGAAGACCAAGAGACTCAGGGGAAAGCAGCCAAAGAGGTTTATAGTCCAATTCCACCAAAGAATGCGCTTCTATTAACTCGATGTAGATCTGCTCCATACCGATCTTCTTCATCTTTCTGTCGGTTTTCAGGTTCGCCTCAGGCGACCTTAGAAACAGAGGATGCAGATGAAACAGAGGAAAGTTGTAATTTTGAAGAACAAGAAATGGAATCAAACAGCAGAAAATCAGTAAGAGCTGATCAAGAATCATTAGTTTTGGAAATTAACAAGCAATTTGAAGGTTTAATCAATGGAAGAAACAGTGAAGGTAGTCATCGAAGTTTGAAAAAGCACACAACTTTGGAACCTCTTATACTCACAAGGTGTAAATCAGAACCAGCAAAAACAGGGGAGAGGCTAATTACTACTGAAAATCATTACCTTCTTATGGAGCCAAACAAGGTTGGATTTCGCTGTTTGTGAGTAAATTAGTTACTGTAGTTAAAGAATTATTCATAATTTTGTTCTATAGCAAATGTATAATACTAGCTGCTCCAGTGTTTTCGTATTAGATTAGAGTACTTTTTGTAGTTAGTGAAGGTTGACACTTTAATGAACCAATAAAGTCCGATTAGTATTTTAATTTGAATCTGACCAACTTAACAACATCTGGGGATGTACAATAGCATCTGCATCTTTAAGTCATGACTTTATTTTTTACATGTTACGTTGGTACTGTTGAGCTAAAGTACATTTTCTCTTTTAATTTTGAGATTCCTAATAATTAATGTTGAGTTACATTTAAATTATTAATCAAGAGGGTCTGAATTACAAAGACGACAAGGCTAAGGTGAAAATCTCCTCTATGAGAATAAGTTGCTTGTATGCTTAAAATTATTCTTTAAAGATTATTGTGTTTAAAATATATTTCTATTAATTTAGAAGATAAAAAACATACGCCGTGTATAATTTTAAAATTAGAAATGCATTTTTCTTAAAATGTAGTATTATTTTAAAATATTAAAGTTCTGTTTGCGGCAGAAATTTGTAAAAATATCAAATTATAAAAGTTTGTATTTAAAAGTATTTATCCTGTATTTTATTACATGATGTGTTCCATTAAATTGTTATTTCACTCATATGTGATCATCAATCTAATTCTATGGTATTTAATAATATGAAAGTATTACTAATTTCGTCAAATTCAATCATATAAACAAACGCATCCTTAGTATTGATTATTTTTTTAGCAATAATTATTATTTCAATAGTATAATTTGGACTGTGAAAATACGGTCCCGATTTCTTTCACAAAGTAATTATCAAAGAATAATAAATCGCATACGAAGTATGTTGTTACAGGGAATGTCATTTACGCGATTATCTTCGGTCCCTGCTAAATGCTAATATATAATTATTTTTTTGTAGATTTTCTTCCCTTCTTTATTTCCGTAACTTTTCCTCAATTCCATCAATTTTATGACTTGTCTGCTAATACATTATTTATAAATTGCTTCCGTACTATTTATTTATTGGCCAAAATAAATATCACTGTCTGCATTCTCAAAATTTTTATTAGTGTATTCGAAATCTAGATATCACATGTTTGTTTGTGTTAGTTGTGTTCCTAACATTAACTTAAATAATACATTTACAAAGTAGAGCGACAAAACCAACTTAGACATTTTAAGCTCCGTAAGTTCATCTCAAAATGCACAGACTCGTCCTATGAATGAGAGTTCATACTTGTCAAACGTTTGAAATAAACCGATAATGACTAAGTTGGGGTGATCTCTAATTTGTTTTTCTTATTAACTACAAGGTATGTACAGTTACATCTTTTATTTATTTTATGCTCTCTTTTACAGTGACAAATATAATTATTGTTTTCGGAGGGTTGAGAGATTTTTTTTCCTCTAAAGAATTCTTTTCAAATCTTTGTTTTTTGGTTCTATTAAATATTTTCTCTATTCCAAAAATAGAGATAAATTTTAGCTCACATATTAGATATTTGTAAAGTCTTATGATTTATACTTAAATAATTTTAAAATAAAATATCATTGATTGCATAAAATTACTCTTAAATATAACTTATTATACTTTCACAATTTTATAAAATTATTCACGAATAAAATTTTAAGATTTCGAAATAGCATTACATTTAAAAAAATGTATCTCAAAATTTGAAGATAATCACGAGATTTTACCCTTTGCTTTTGTGGAAAAAAACTACGTTTAATTGTCTTTTAACACTTTTTAACTACTTGATCTCTTAATCGGTAAGATATGCATGTTATTGATTAAAAAAAGTTATGATATCTTTATGTTTCTTGACGGGTAGGAGAATAAACTAACGTTGATTGTTTAAGAGATACATTTTAATGAGAATTTCAATAAATATATTATCATTAAATTTGTAGAAACATTATTTTACAAGTTTTATTAAATAAACTAACTTGAAAATTAATTTTATTTTGATAATGACCTCTTAATTTTAGTTTTAATATTATTCATAGGGTCAAAATAATTTTGTTATCAAACAGAATTTTCTAATTCAAATTTTCAAATTTAATTATTCAGTTTTATCAAACATAGTACTTTTTTCATTAATGTATGATTTTTTCTCTATTGTGGAGATATTTTTCTTCTCCATGTTCGGAAATTTCTTCCTTTTTAAAATTTAAATTCTTCTTTTGGTAAAAATTCAAAATAGGTAAATTTTTTTTTTTTGAAAATACTACTTATATACGTGGGTAAATAAAATAATACTTATTTAAGCCAAGGGCACTACATAATTTTGGGTGAAAATGTCAAAATCTGACAACTTGATTATTTCTGGCTTTGAATTTTTCATCATTTTCCTATAGAAAAAGGAGAGGACACTAATAACTTATCAATTCCCTAATTATATATGTATAATCTATTTATATGATATGCATAAAATATTTAGAATATTTATAAAATGAACAAATAATTTTTTGTAGAAATATTGATTCCCGATTAAAGAGTAAAAATAAGAAGAAAACAACACACACACACACAAGAAACGCGGTTTCTGTTGGTATTGACTTTTGAGTCCTCTGTTTCTTCGATCAAAATCTACCTTCTCAATTTTCAATCTTTATTTTCAGATTCTCAAACATCACCCTCTGCAATTTCTAGGGTAATTATGGCCAATCACGAGGAATCCAATCCCCTCTTGACCAAAGAACAAGAGGTGAATGATGTTAAGAAGACTACAACGACGACAAAGCTCGATTCTCAGCCTGCTGCTCCTGTTGTCGGTGAAGCTACCTACGGGTGGACGGCCGATGGATTGCCGGCGTTGAGGCAGGGGAGTGTGGTCGGAGAGCCCGTTCGTAGGGCGCAATGGGATTCGGGCCTCTTAGCTTGTCTCGGTCGGAACGACGAGTTCTGCAGCAGCGATCTTGAAGTTTGTAAGTGTCCCCTCGGATCTTTTATCTTTATAAGCCTTCTACAATATAGTATTGTTCTAATATTGATAAGAAAAAAATCGATCTTTTCTTGTTTTAATAGATCTAGCGGGTAATTGTTTTCAATTAATTGATTATGCTTGATGTTTCCAGAAATTGGCTAAATTATAATCGTGCTTATACCCACCTTTGAATAATTGGGATTAGATTGATAGAGATGATTGACTCATTCTCCGATGTAGTTTTTATATCAAGTATTAAGGCTTGGTCTGAATTGTTGACCCATCTGCAACTATTTTATTCTTCTCTCTGATGTCCTCGATCCTTCTTTTGCGGTTTCTTTTAATCTCTCTTTATTGTCTTAACATAAACAACCATTTTTAACTTCTATCACCATCAATGTGCTCAGAACCTCAGACACATTATTGGTATTAATGATGAAGTGTAGACTGTGCTGGGACTTGTAAATATTATCTCACCTGCTCTAATTTTTCAATTTTTAAAGTGATTGTTCTGTATCAAAATTCTCGTCTTTACTTCATTCAAATAACAATTTTTAGGTATCTGAAGCTATATTTAAACATATTTCTTCCGTGCAAAAGTTGGAATAACATATCGCTTCAGCACTTCTTAGTCTAGTTTTTGAGATGGGACTTTGAACTTTTAGGGTTGGGGTGGGGAGGAGGCAGTATGATCATTTTTGAGTGTCAAATGTGAACTAATGCAAAGCAAGGAAGGAATGATTTATTAATTAATTAATGTACATCATTATTTAGGAATAAGTTTGACGCAATTTTTATCATTATATGTAGTAGACACGGCATTCTGGAGTATAACAAAATATTTATTAGCAATTTCTTCTTCATATAATTATATGTAGTAGTAAATAGAAATCTCTTAGCCTTTCACTCGATGAGCAAGTCGTAGGATCTCTATACAAAAGTTGCAACCTTTCATTGTTATTCGGATGCTGATAATATATTAATTTGTAATAAAGTGCGTATATCTGTCAATTTATTGAACTGAAGTGGTAATGCATTAGCTTTAGTGAAGCGATTTTGGTTCCTTACAGATTTTATATTGGATTTTTATATGCTTTTTGATTGCTTCCTGCCTTCCCAATTCCTGTGCATTACAATCTTGTTTTCTGCTGATTGACATGCTTCTTGCCCTTGACAGGTATTCTGGGAAGTGTGGCTCCCTGTGTTCTCTATGGAACCAATGCAGAAAGACTTGGAAATGCTCCTGGGACTTTTACAAATCACTGCTTGCCTTATTCTTGTTTATACATGCTTGGCGAATCCCTCTTTGGTGGCAACTGCCTGGCACCCTGGTTTTCATACCCAAGTCGTTCGGCAATCCGCCGAAAGTTCAATCTAGAGGCAAGTCATTTTTCACCCTCATATTTAAAGTATGATAATTGATATGACCACGTCCATATGGGTATGTAAGTTGACATTCCAAGTTTACATGGGTTTCTATGCTTCAGTCAACATGGCATAATAGTTTTTGACATGTTTTCGTTTGTTAATTGGATTGTAGTGCAAGTGCTATAGTTTGTTTACCTCTTTCTAATTTTCCTTTTTCTTTTCTAGCACATTTTTTTCTCCTTTAGAAGGTCAAATCTTCATCGGGAAACATCATTTATCTTTTTCTGATGTTGTAGTTCCTTCATCAACATTGTCTAAGAAACGATGCGTAAAATAACTTTAGAATTGGTCACAAGGACCAGTTAAAGTCAAAATCTGGGATTTTCAGTATTGGAAGAGAAGAGGGTGGTGGTGGGTGGGGTGGGAGTATCATTTATCA
This sequence comes from Centella asiatica, assembly GCA_014636745.2. Taxonomy (NCBI): domain Eukaryota; kingdom Viridiplantae; phylum Streptophyta; class Magnoliopsida; order Apiales; family Apiaceae; genus Centella; species Centella asiatica. The sequence goes on along the minus strand of CM025782.1, from coordinate 29,829,762 downwards.
TTGTAATATTAAGTTTTGCCCCACATGGCCACATTAGATGTCAATATTTGTGTCCCTTTTCTCCCTATTTTCTGTTGTTCTAGCCACATCTTCAACATTTCAGCTTGAGCTAGTAAATTAAGTTAATTTAAGTCTGACTTTTCAATTCGTTGCGTTTTAATCATTCCATTATTGCTTGATGTTTTTTGAATGCAAAGATGACCCATGCCTTAAATGTCACTTGATTGCTTGACGAACTCTTGTGCCAATCATTTCTAAACGGTACTGCCTCTCTAGTCGGATTATTGTGGATTACTTGTATAGAATTTCTATTCGATGAATTAATGGTGCTTAGTTGTTTTCTTCCAAGCTCCTTATTGTCTAAAGTTCATTTGTGAACTATAACAGTTTCACTAGCTAGATTGAGAGAGTTGCTGTTTTTTTTTCCCGTTCCTATTGTTATATACTCCATATAAACATTTTCTTATGTTACTGGTTTTAACATAACAGGGCAGCTGCGAGGCACTTCACAGATCATGTGGGTGCTGCGGGAGCCTAATTGAGGACAATGTGCAGCGTGAGCAATGTGAGTCAGCATGTGATTTTGCTACCCATATATTTTGCCATCCATGTGCCCTTTGCCAGGAAGGTCGTGAACTGCGTCGCAGGCTTCCTCACCCTGGCTTCAATGCCCAGCCAGTGTTGGTTATGATCCCTCCGGGGGAGCAGAGCATGGGTCGTCATGGAGCATGAGTATTCTTTTGTATCCCTGGCATCTTTCAGCTGTACTAGTGTCGCTATTTTGGTGGTATAAACCCTTTATTTCTATGTACTTTCATGTGATTTTGTAATCGTGTATAAATAAATCACTCTTCTTACCATGTTAATACGTGATAACGTATTCTGATTTCTGTGTTGTAAACGATACCTAAATGTACTTTTAATACTTTATTGTATAAAGTCAAGTGTCTGATCAAAATCCTCGATATGTTCACCTTGTTTATGGGTCACCATTTGGTGCTTCTGGAAATTGAAATGGACTCAGACTCCTTAATTCTTATCATATGCTATTGTTTTATTAAGCTGTTATCTATTTTCCAGCAATTATGTTGTGTTTCTACTTAAAAACAATTTGTGTATGTGCTTTTTTCTCAAAGAAATAATATTGTTTGTAATATAATTTCTTTTATATTATATTATATTATTTACACTTAGGTATTAATAAACTTCATTTTCCGTCGGCATATTGTGGTAGAATTAGTGGTATACCCTTCAACCATCCCCCCTTTTTTTGGAACTTAAAAAGGCACTCTTTTGTATGTAATGTTTTTTCAGAAATAATTTTGATATTTTCTGTCCCAAATTAGAGAAATTTGATATACATTTGGTTGTGAAATTCCTATAATGGGATATTAATTTACTTGGTTTTGATTATTCATTAAGTTAATAATATAATCTGCTCCAAAAGTTGTAAATACAAACATTATGATTCTAAAATATTAATTAATTCACACGCCGACACACGTACACACATTAATCTTAAAATTTCACAACTGACATAAAATAACTTCATATCCATCATCCTGTATAATGCAAAGTGATATATATATATATAGACACGAATTTTGACCAATAAGAAGCCACAAAATTAACCATATGAATTTTGACCAGATATCTTTACGAATACTTAGTTTGATTCATATAATAATTATGATATACAAAATTTAACATCTCCAATTCAATCGGTGGAAGCTCTCTTTTCTTCCCAGTAGCTTGGGTTTTGTTCGATGAGAGCATGTGAGGAGAAATAGATAAAAAAATTAGAAGTAATTTAATGAAAAATCGTGATAAAAGGAGAGATTAGGAGTACAAGAGATAATCATAATGCAAAAAAATGAATAATAGATCATTCCAATTCGCCCGGGAAGGAAATATTCATTCTACAACCATCTTCATCTAATAAGGATCACAAAACTTTGTGGTCTCTTTTAACTACTACTCTTAGATGAAATTCATTCTCTGTCTCGTTCCATTCTTCCGGTCCAACGCAACGCAGCCTTGACTCCATGTTATGACTCATCTAGTCAGTACTGTGTATTCTCAATTCTGGAAGGGCGGTGGTTAGTTTTCTAGCATTAACAGATGGCAACATTTGCATATTAATGCATAAAGAAAAGGCTTCTCTAGGTGTGATATGCAAATAGAAATGGCTTTCTAGGTGTGACACATCAAGTTGCACTTTCAAGCACACAACACCTCATTTAAAAGTCAATATGATCACAACATCGACTTGATGCATCCTCTTGGAACAATTTTCTCTGGCACATCCAAGTATAAATGTTTAAAGTACCGATACATGAAAGAAGGTTAAGTTCAACTACCAAGAAAAATCATCAAGCATCATCTGAGGGACAAATAATTAATTTCCACTCGGCGGTATATTTTGGGATCGGGTGTAGTTTCATATTATCAGGTAGTCTACAGATATGATGAGAAGAAAGAAAGGCAGTAACTAAAACGACTGAAAGTGACACAAAGGGAGTCTGAAGAAACTACTCAAACGCCGACTAATTTGTCTACTCTCCTGGCGCAGCAACCCCTTGCTTCAGTTTCTCCTTCTTCAGCTTCTTCTTGGAGATTGGCTTCTTTTTCCTTGGAGGAAGGGTCTTCTGAGCATAAACATAGAGTGCATAATTCCCGACAAGGAAGGTAAGGAGCAGTCCCCCAACAAGGAGGAGGACCGTCAATCCGGGGTTGAATCCTTTAACTTCAGATTCCATGATCTTCCCCTGCTGATCATTCAGATGATTAATTTGCATGTACCAAGAAATCATCAGTGGCCGATAACAAAGACAAGGAAAAGAACCACATAAGTGACATCTCTGTATAAGTTTCATTCATGCCATCAGAAGAAAATTCATTACTTGACGTAAAATTATCTTATCTTTTACTAAAGATATATCATAAGTTTAGTTGTATATAAGAAACCAATCCACTAAAAACACAGAAACAAGAAGACAGATGCATCCTCTAACACACAATATAGCAAGAAAATGATAAACTCGGATCGCTAAGACAAATAGAAGATTTTAAATTATAGGTTCCTCCATATTAACTGAAAGCATACTTCTCTGGAAAATATGTGAAATCAACTTAAAACAACAGAGATCATTCAGAAGTTCCCACATCAGTGGCAATCCAGTTAAAACATAGATTTTCTCAAATTGTTTGTTCCCTTCAAAAGGACGTAACAGTGATCTATGAGGTTCCTATCCAATTCGTAATCAGCAACTTTATATTATTTTATTCCATTAAACCTAGGATTCTAGGAAACATGAAGAAAATCAAAATGTACAAAACCTTTTCCTCAGAAATACAGAAAACTAAAGGTTGCAAATGGCAAACCAACAAATCACGAAACGAAATTTATCGGACTCATTACCTATCTAAAAATCTATTTTGCCAGGTGTATAGCATACTACTTATAAGTTCATAATTTATCTATTTTTACCACCTTAATTATACACAATTCATTATTATTATTATATTATTTATTGTTTTTATTTTATTTTATTTTACAGAAAAATAAATAAATAAAAGAGATATGTGAAAATATGACTTGTCAAGATATATTTTGAAGATTTGAAGACTCTTTCAAAAATGGACCTAACAAATTGAAGAAAACTCAACTATTTAAAGTGATAAAGTGATAGAGATTAGATGATATCAAAAGAATTCAAGAGATGAAGTTGGAAGAAATTAAATACATTTCTAAGTGATAAAATTTAGAGTTTTATATTTTAGGAATGTATATAGTTATGCCTATAAATACTTGTACAATTAGAGATTAAGGAGAGTTTTTTTTAGTTTAGGGTTAGTTTTCAGTTTTTAGTTTTTTTAGTTCAAGTTTACATTTTTCCGTTATTCTACCTTCTTCTTTCGGCTGTCTATACATTATTTTTCTTATTGTTTATATTCAATTACCATTTTTTTTTTATCTTTGTAGACATTTAATTACGAAATTAATAATATTTTATTCTTCATGATTACATCTTTTATTGCAGCCCTATATTTCAATATACATCATAATGATTTTCTATTTCGTTATTACTGTATTTCCTAATTATAATTTATTTATGTTTAAGTTTGTTTAAATTATTTTGTTTAAGATATTTATATCATATTTATTATTTTATTTATATTTAAATTAATTACACAATTTCTTTAATCATTATGTCTCTATTTCACCTGAGTTAAATATCAAGAATATTATAATTTTTCTAATCTTTGTGAATCAACTTGTACGATGATTGATATTACAAGAATTTGTACACTTGCAGAAATTATACGCATTCGTTTTCATTTATCAATAATCCGTTTCCATTTATCAATAATATTCAAAAATGACCGAATTACTTTGTTATTGCAGGTGAAACACACAATACATTTAACCAATTGGTTGAGATGTGACCTTACACTTACTAATTTATACAAACACAAAAGCAAGTATTAAAAGATTTCATCATAATTGAATATGATTCACTTTAATCTTGAGAGTCACAAGTAAAGCCATTGAAACTACCAATTGAAACCAGCGATTATTCCAAGAATTATTCGTTATTACACACCGACAAACCAACACAAGTGTTTTACAAATCAAGAAAACATTCGCATGGTATAATCGATCGAGCTCAGCTGAAATTAAAACGTATAAGCTAACGAAAAGACGAAGAATAACGAAAGCTGCACACACAAATGAAATCAAAGATCCACATACAGCAGCATAGATCTAGCAAAATCAATAACTAAACTCGAGCAAACATAATTCAGATCTATGAAAATGTACCGTGCAATTGAATGATGGAGATCGGGTTCAGAAACTCGTAACCAATTTCTTCAATTTGAATGAGAACAGAGAGAACACAACGAAACCTTTATTTATTTATTTATTTTTTTTTGTTTCTTTGGTTGGAAAAGGGAACCTTTATTTTGGAAAGAAAATGAAGTCGTATGATCTTGAGTAATAATTTCTCTTGATTTCTCAAATTGTACCCTAACTACTGAGCTCTGCTTCTGGGTTTTTAAGAGAAAAGAAAATATTTGAAAATTTAATTTTGATAGAAATTTAAAAAAAAAAAAAAAGAAACTTTGATACGTCTTTTGCTATTTTCATTAAATTGTTTAGAGGGCACTTTAGAAATTTTAAAAAATATACTAGTTTAATTAGGTTTTTCCTTCCAAATTCAACTATTTTTGGACCCAAAAAAAGTTTTAAATTGCATATAACTCTTTAATACATAGAGTAGTCTGTTTTAAATAACAGAAATGATGTGGAAAACAACGAATAAACATAGAAAAGAAGAAAATTCCCAAAAACCCACCCTTCTTGCGATCTTGACCAAAAGCTTGAGGACACGAAAAGCAATTCATATTAAAAAAAGCCCCTTTCTTGGGTTATTCGTCCCCCAATTCGGGGGACATAACAACACTCTAAATAATTTGAGTCCTTACAGCTTTCAAAACAATTTTTAGTGTTTTTAAATTTGAAATACATCTTTCAAATTGTCAAATTAATCTACAATAAGTTGTACAAGACACACACTAATAATTAAAAATAATTTTTCCAACAAATATAAACCACTTAAAAAAGTGCTATTACGCTTGGACAGGATCATATAATCCTACTACACTCCAATCAACTTAAGAGAAAATGTACCATACCACTTGGTTTTCTACTCATGTACAACTTGTGAAAAAGCTGGTGGTTTTACTCGAGTAACCAGCTTCCTGCCTCCTTTTCCAATTTCCACATTTAATTCAGAAGAATGATTTTCACTATTTCAACTAACAACCCACTAACAACCACCAAGAAGGAACTCATAGGTAAGAACTAAATTAAATGAAACAATCCAAATCAATTACATGAAAGAGGAATGAACTCATAAATGATTGAATCTCACCAAACCCTTATGATTATTACATTGTTGTGTTATACATATTTATAGCAATGAAATAATAAACAGCAAAATTAAATAAATAACAACAGAAAATGATAAAGAACTAATTAAACTAGGTCTAAACCTCCACCATTCTTATAGCTGTGTTCTGATGAGGAGGTAGACAATGTAATCATTCCATTCAAATCAGATACACTGTCCTGCAAATTCAGCAGCAGATTGCTGGTGCTAAAACTCATAGAAGGCTTAGCTCTTGGGACAATAGGGACTTCAGATTCACCTGCTAACATTTGAACCACACCCCTCATTGTGGGTCTAGCCATTGGGTCAGGGTGAGAACAAGCCAACCCAACCAATAACACCTTCCTCATTTCTCCTTCTTCAAACTCTCCTTGTAGCCTTGGATCAGCTGCCACTAAAAGCCTTCCTTCTCTATGTAAACTCCAAACCCACTCCACCAAATTGCTACAAGCACCAACTTTTCCAACCCCACTAACATCTTTCTCAATGGGTCTCCTCCCACTAGCCACTTCAAGAACCACAGCTCCATAGCTGAACACATCAGTTTTCTCACTAGCTCTTCCTGTTAACAAATACTCAGGAGCTAAGTACCCCATTGTTCCGGCAGCCACCGTGGCGTCCGGCGACTTATCGTGCTCAATTTGTCTTGCCAACCCAAAATCACCTAATTTAGCATTGAACCCTTCATCCAACATTATGTTACTAGCCTTCACATCCCTGTGAATCACCTGATTTTCACATTCTTGATGTAAATATGCCAAAGCAGAAGCAACGCCAAGAAGGATTTTTCGCCTGAGAGCCCACTGTAATGTCATTCTTGATTCAAACAATGCCTTGTCAAGGCTCCCATTTGGCATAAAGTCATAAACTAACAAAATTTCACCTTTCTCATGACACCAACCTTGAAGCCTAACAAGATTTCTATGCCTAAGTGTCCCAAAGATGGACAATTCTGATAAAAACTCTGCATTACCTTGCCCACTATGACTGCACCTTTTCACTGCCACAATGTCACCTGAATCCGGAATTATCCCTTTATAAACAGTCCCAAACGCGCCATGTCCGATAATTCGCATAGAATCAAAGCATTTTGTGGCCATTTTAAGCTGTTTGTAGCTAAATGCTTTTGGCATTTTGATGTAATCCGATGCCAAGGAGTCGGAATTTTTCACTTTCTTTAACTTTCTGGAATAAACCCAAAAGAGAAGAAAAGCAAACAAGCCCAAACCAAACGCCCCAGCTGTTACCACGCCAACAACAGCACCTGCACCTTGCTTACACAGTTGGTTATGACACTTGCCGCTGTTACCGGAATTGTGCGAACCGGTACTGTTTGACTCACTAAGTGCCAAAGAAGGTGGTGACGGCTGGACCGAGTTAGCCGTTGGGTTCATCAAAGTAGTGGTTGGATGAGGAGCCGCCGCCCCCGCCGATGATGACCCATTTGAGATTGTATCGAAAGATGAACTAAAACTCCACCATCCAATGCTGTGAACTTCAGTACTACCCTGAGTCGATCCAGTGAATCCAACAAACATGAAATCTTTTACATATTGGTCAAGATCAAGAGTGAAGGATAAAAGGGGCTCTTTGGGCTTGAGATTGGAGTAAGATATCGATATATTGAAGACCTGATTTGAAGCTGAGTACTCGATCCACGAGTTGACGAGGTTACCACTTTTGAGATCAACTTCGATGGAATCCAAATCACCCACTTGTGTAGAAATCATCGAATTTAAATCCAAACCCACATGGTTTCCGTTAATATCTTTAAATTCAACGTCCATAAGGGTATCGAATTCGACTCCGATAACACCGTTCGGACCACCCGTTCCGTTCATGATTCCAAGATATCCGCCGGAGTCACCAACGGACTCATCGTCCGGCGAAATTACGAAGGCGAGACCACCGCCTATGGAAGATGGATTGAGGTTGGATACCGAGAATGTGAAGAATGTAGTGAAGCTTGCAGTAGTCAGGCTCCCAGGTTGCCGGAATCGGACTGGTTTAGAATACAAAACCTTACCGGCGCCGGAGTTGGGAACGGCGAGATCGCGAGTGAGCCTCACGCTGCCGTTGCTCCAATGGGCATCACCCAGAAGTTTTAAACTAGTGAGAGTTAAAGTTCCGAAGTCAAAGTCAGTGGCTCCGACCGTTGAATGAGTGCCGGAAAAACAGAGGAGGAGGAGGAAGAAATGAAGGAAAATGATGGCGGAAAGTGACGACATAGCTAGTATTAAGATAGACCCATTGTAGATTTAAAGAATCTTTTGTGTAAAAGTTTTGTAATCGAGAGTTACAGACAGAATATAATGCGGGACGAAGAGGCGAAGTATGGGATTGTATGTAGTATTTTCTTTGCTCGAAAAAAACGATGAAAGTGAAGAATAAAAGCCAACGGTAAACTTATAATGGTGGTGAGCTACTGAGCCGTGAGTGAGGTGATCGATAAAGAAAACTTTTTGCAAGAGTTGAGTTTCCGTTGGCTGAGTCCGACAGCCAGCCGGGGCCCACGTTCAGGTTTCGGTACTAATTTATTGGACTATTGATGAAATGATTTATCGTGATTTTAGTGTTTGCATTACTACTACTTGACAAAGTTTTGAGTGAATCTAACTCTAATCAACACACAAAGAAAATAATTAAAAAAAACAAAACCACTTGATAATCGTGTACACATAGACACAGATATACAGGCTTCTTTTATTTAGACTTAAAGTTTAAAAAAATTAAATTCTCACGGTACAAATTTATATTATAAGAAAATAATTTTGGACCCAAAATTTAAATTGAAATAAATTGGTAGTAACCTTTGTGGGCTTATTGATCTTGCTCCGATGGATCTACAGAAGTGATCAGAAAATTATCGGCTGATACAGTAAAAAAGAAAATTTTTTTTGTATGGTTCATGTGTGTTTTTTTTTTGTATGTATAATTAATGTTATTAACTGAAACAATATTATCATATGATGTATTATGTTACTATGTGTAGTATAATTTTTTTTTACACATAGTAATATTATATATAATAACATTAAAAAATATAATAACATAAATTTAATGAAAAAAATTAAAACATGGGAGAATTGGACGAAAATTATTTTTATAATAGGATATTGTCCCCTTATGCGATACTATTCCTCAATATTATACACATGCCGAGTCAGATTACTGATTAGTACATTGAAATAATAGGATAGCTTTTATTATTATACTTTTTCATTGAAGATATATATATATATATATATATATATATATATATATGTATGTATGTATGTATGAGATTCATAGAATAACTTTCATGGTGAAAGAGATCGACCCAAATGATTTATTGTGAAAATAAAAGGAATGCTTTCTGTACATAAAAACATTATAATTTGAATATGTTATTCTCGATTAAATATATAATATTAATGTTTATTAAAAATTCAACTGTAATTTTTTTTGGTGAAATAAATGGATTGTCACTTTTCAAATATTTTCATTTTTGGTACTGTTTGCTCAAACCATAATATCATGAAGCACTAACATAGTAGCAAAAAGTTTTCATTAGGTGCCATTTCGTTTCATTTCATTTTTATATTCTATGAGTGAAGCGAGAATGAATGAAAGATAAAAGTGAGAAGATTGTATTATATATACACTCATATTCTTCTGTCTACGTCTTTATTCAATTCCTAGTTAATTGCTTGCACTCACAAGAAGTACTCTGTAACATGCTACAGATTGTTGGCCGGATCGCTCATTATTTGGTACCGTGGTCCCAATTCCCAAATATGCACATATGTACAACATTTGGTTAAATTTATTCTGAAAATTACTTGAAATTAATTTAGTTCATATATGTCTAACAACAACTATTGTGCTATTTCATTTATTGCGGAGAGAATTAATATTCTTTTCTGACATAGTGACATTACTTAAAACAATACAAATTTTCATATAATAGGATTCACCAAGTTGATCCGGCTATATATATATATATGTGTGTATATATATATATGTGTATATATATATATGTTTTTATCTTCTTTTTAAATCCACTATATTACATTTTATCGTTGCGTGTGTAGAATAAATTATGATGACTTGTGTGTTACCATATTATAATTTTTAATACTTATCATTTTCTTATCGTATCATAATTTTTATATTTATAATAAATTTCATTAAAAAAACAATATTACTTATAAGATATTTGTAAAACTTAAAATGGAGTGAGTGGAATAATATGAGTCTAAGAAGTACTTGAAAGAGAATTTTGTAAAGTTATCACTTTAAAATGACAATATTATATGAGGTTGGAGACTAGTTCAAGCAGTAAAAGCACATCTATTTGTTGTTTAAGTTGGAGATCAAGTTTCATGCCATGAAAATTAGGGTAGGATTAGAGAGAGAGAGAGAGTGGGCTATTTTGGGCCCAAAGAAAGACTGTTCCCCACTTGTCCAAGAAAGCAAAAGACATCAATATTGTTCCTAGAGAAGAGAAAAATAGTTGCAAATTTTCTTTAGGCAGACCACCCCATTCATTCTGGTACACAATTCGCATGTCTAAAACCAAGCCCAGATAATCATAATCATGAGTCTTACACTGTTAGTCGTGTATAAATTCAAGCACTGGCAAGGCCACAGTTAAGTAGTAGTAAGTACGACGTACTCTCTTGTCTTTCTTGTCGTCGTCTATGTATAGTATTATCATTTATTTATAAAACAGTCCCATAATAAAAAGATAATTGCAGCTAGTCCTTATTTACATAGCGACAATCTTTTCTAATCTCTCCTTCATCACCAGTAAGTGGATTATTCTCTGATAAAATGAGGAGAGCACGTGAGAATTGATGGTGGAAGTAGCCGTTATCAGCAGCCATGTTTTCAACGAACGGAGACGTCGTTGGATCAGAAATGAGCTGTTGATCCACGGTCAATAGTCCCTTGTTGCTAAGAATATTCTTGTAGTACATGTTGTCTAGCACCATTGGCGTTTCCCGGTCACTCCTCGCATATTCCACTTCCAACGGGTCGGGTTCTGGGTTCGGGCACCGCCCTTTTAAGTATTCGGCATATTCAGGATCCATGGTAGGATCAACCGTTGGGTATAGTCTATTCACAATATTAAGGCAATGAACTCGCCCCACAGAATGAGCACCTGATTAATTGAATACATTAAAATACCTTTAACTTCAAAAATATAAGTACAACGACGACAATTAACATCCTTCTTACCTAAAAGAGCAACTGTTCCTTCAACATCGACTCCAACGGATTGAAAGGTGGAAAGCACAAAAGGCATGGAATCATTGTGGTTGGGAATGATGTTATCAACTTCTGTGGCATAACTTTGTTTGCTATCTCTGCGCCCCGTTTTCATTTCAATACGAGGACCTCCTAACTATATGTTATAACATGATCAAATGTTAAATTTGCAAATAGAAAGTCTAAAAAAGAAAGACACAGTTAGACATATTAGAGTCCCCTTTGTGAATTTATAATCTCCAAAAATTAAACTAAAATGTATGAGAGCCTAGGTATATGTGCACGTATACCTTGACAACACCATCTCTAGCAGAAAGAGCAACAATATCAGCACAAGAAACGGTTGTTGGACATTCACTCTCCAAGGCGGATTTGATGGTGTTGACGTACTTGAAATTTCTCATCCCCAAACTCCTACTTGATTTCTTCTCCGATTCTATTCCATTTACGCTATCCAACAATAGAGATGCATCGCACGACTTCAAAGCAAACAAATTATTAGTTCGAGAAAATTGAATATAAATAACTTTGTGTTTCAAAATATATCAAACTTAAACTCACGTACCTATCAACTATCTTGCTGAGATTTTTCAGAAGAGAAGAGGTAGGCGAAGATCAGTGAAACTACCAACTAGGTGTATTGGACTTAATTTAAAACAGATGGAGTATATATATAACTGATAGTTGGTACTTACTTTAACGATACAGTCATGGAAAAGATTTCTAATCCAGGAAACGGCTGTATTTCCATGTTTGTGGTAGAGCTTATCAACTTCATCCCGTATTATTTCTTCAGCTTTTGGACAGCTCTCTGAATAATAGTTTGCTTTGAGCTCACATTTACCTTCACAAAACAATCATAAAACCAATTGCCATAAGTAAATAAAATCAAATAATTTTCGGAAATTGACTAAATTGAAGACATAATAAAAGAAAAGAAAAGGCTAAGAAGTGAAGAAGTGTTAATGTACCAGAATAAAACTGTAAGAGCAACGGTAATAACAGAAAGAGAAGGGATGAAACTGAGCTGTGATCGGCCATGTGTGGTTTTTAGCTCTCTTGACTTATGGAATGTGAGTATCCCTCGAGCCTTTATATATATATAAAGAAAGAAAAAAAAAAAGAAGAAATCTGATGCAGGGCAGATGAGTAGAGTAGATCGTGGGAATTCAATTACATCCACTAAGCCACTTTCATTGACAATTTTATTACGGAGGATTATTTTTATCACGCTTATACACCGTCCCACTCAAGTCTCAAACCAAACCATGTTCTATCACCACTTCATTTCTGTTTAAAATCCATAAGAACCAAAAAATTGTGTGCGTGTGTTAGTGCATATATGGTGCCATTTCTTGAAGTGTTACAATATCTTTTTTTCTTTCTTTTTTCATATCGATTCCCGTTTGATTATGGTCTAAAGTGTTTTTACAAGAAGTGTACACGCTATAATGGTCAAACCCGAGTAATCTTGAAGAGCGATTAACACATTACGCTTAAATACCATGTTGTACTCCGGTTGTGCCCCAATTTATTCGGATGATAATTCTGAAAGGATTAAGTTATTAATTTTATTTCAACCAAAAAATAACGGGAAGGAAGAAAAAACCCATAGATGGATACAAGAACAGAGCAGCAGTGTTGTAATTTTTTGCTTTGTGGAGTGAGGAGTTGTTTAAATCTGATCAAAATATTCTTTTCTTGAAGTGTTCATTTTCCATCTGCAGATATATACATCCGGTTAGTGGTTATAACCCAAATATTGGCAAAAACATTAATGATAGCACAGGTCGTCGTCGTCGTCATCTCCCACATTAATATAGCAGTGGATTAATATTAATAAACAATACTAAATTAAGTAATAAAAGAGATATATTACCTTCCGTATATAAAATAATGCCCACACTTATCCTGAGGCCAATAAGGTCTTCACCTAACTTCTCTTTTAGTGTGGATTTTATTCTTTAAATTTGTGGTCTGAGCTTATTTGATTTTGTAATTAACAAAAATAGAAATGTAAGGAGATTCATTTATAACAATATTGCTTCTAGTGGAATATTGAAAAATAATTAGTAACTCTATAAGTTCAAGGAATTGATAATTTACTATATAGTTCATAAGCACTTATTCTATTGCAATTTTGATTTACTATATAGTTCATAAGCATTTATTCGATTGCAATTTTGATTATTATTTGTAAGTAACAAGATATAGATGACTGCAGGGGAAAAAATATAACATTTTACTTGCCGGAAAGAATTTCATTAGAGATGATAATTGAACATTTAAAAGAAAATTCCACATACAAGGTAAAAACAAGAAAAGATAAAAAAATCAAAATAAAGAAAAGCAAAAATCTATAAAATGATTCTTTATTTTTCTTCCTCAAAAGAGAAAATAGCGCCTTAAATTAGAAGAAAATAGATGCGGAGGTTGAGATTTGTGAGAGAAAGAAAAAGAGCGTGTCCGACGCAAGGGCACGTTGGTTAGGGGCTAGTGAAGTGAAAGGACATTCTGGTAGTATTGCAAAAAAAAAAAAAAAAGTAGATAATCTTTTTAATTTGTATATATGTTGTGTAATGTACCCCGTTATTGAAAATACAGAGTAGTTATTAGTATTTCAAGACAAATGTTCATTGTAAGAAAAAAAGAAAAAGACATACGATTCAGAAATAGAGCATATAATTTGCTAAATCTTGTGGAGGCATACTATTAAGAACAGATATAATTTTGTGGAATACTAGCAAAAATTATGTTCCATATGTAACTTGAAAATTGTAGATACAGAAACAGTTTTAACCATTTAACTGAACCGGTGGTAACAAAAAAAAATCAAGTTTCTATCTTATAAATAAAAATAAAAATAAAAAAGGAGGAGAAGACTTTCTGGTTTGTCTTTGTTGGACCAGATATGTACAAGTAAAAATAACGAAAACAGAGGTACATTTTGAGTACTCAAATAATTTCTCAACCACATAAATCCAAGTAACTAAATCTTTTTACAGTTGCAAGTTCCTATATACTGTATATATAAGCTATACTCTCAAAAAAATGCAGCCCTTTTTTTTTTTTTTTTTTTGTAGCAAATGGTAATTCAAGATTCTTGCTGAATTACAGTAGCCACGGTTCTAGCCCAACACTTTAGATGCTTCTTCATATCAGCAGCTGCAGAGGCTTTTGGAATTCTCAAGTTCAGCAGGGGTGAATCAGGCCTTCTTATAAGCCATGCCTCTGACAAATATGGCCTCGTTATCAATCTCTTCTCTTTCTCATCTTCATCAACACCAACTTTATTCTTCACATTTTCATCATCTAATTTTTCAGTAATTGCTTGTAACTCATCAAAAAACTTGTCTTTCTCTACATTGTTGTTTGTTCCACCAAGTCTTTGTAATCCGGGGACAACAGTCATCATTCTTGGGCAAAGATGTTGTGCATCAAATCTGAAGCCTAAATCCATGAAACCCTTTACTTCTTCAACCTCCAGCTCGCTTAAACTCTTGCAGCTCATGGATTTCTGCAACCTCATTACTGAGCCAGAGTATCTCTTGCTTTTTTTGGAATGTTTATTGGGAGTTGGTGATGGAGACGACGACTGGGATCGAGCTTTGATTGAGTTCAATCTCGAGGGTCGAGTTTTTTCAAGAACTTCTGTAATTATCTTCTTCCTTTCTTCAGTTTCAGAATCATTACCCTGATGAATTCAATATGTATCCAAGAATCATTAATTCAGCTGAACTTATAGGAAAAAAACTTAAAAACAGTTGCATTTTTGAAGTTTAAATGTCACTCTCTTAATGGTAACGTTGAAGATACAAATACCACAAGTTTAACATCATAATTCATATAGTATCCCTTCTACATACTCTGATTAAACAATTTTATATTATACTTATAATATAAAGATGTGAAGTATATGATGTACTCAACTACCCAAGTGATTATCTAATTAGATATATTACTTACCAATTGCATCTTATCTTATACAGTATACTTTTTGCTAAAGATACAAAGAGAGGTAACCTAGTGCTTATCTAACAATCTTGTATTAAAGAGTGTACTAATTGCACCCCAAGTTATATACTTAAATGTAGATTTAAAATAGAAATAATTGTTGCATGTAGGTAAAGAAGTGTGGTAGTCATTATCAGTTGATGACTTACAAGTGCAGGTTCATCAGATAATGTATATTCTTCAGCTGGATCTGAGAAGGAGGTGCAGCTTGATGATTGAGATGAAGAAATTGATTCTAAAGTGGGCTGGGGTGATTTTGGGGAAACAAGTGTAATGGGTTGAGAAAAAAGAATGATTTGGTGAAACCAAAGATTGTCCATGGCCCCTAACAGAGTACATATTGCATAGTTGTCTGCCATAATTACATGGGAGAAAAGAGGTTGTAACTTGGAGTCCACATACAAAAATAAATGGGAGGTTTTGGGGAAGATCTAAAGTTGTATATGTAGTCTTGACCAATGGTAGTGACAGTTGTGGTGGTAATGAATGAAGAAAGAATACATGGAAACAAATAAATGTTGAAAATAAGAGGCGGGTCCATGAAAATTGCATATGTGGTTTTGGGTCATTAAATTTCTCTTCTCCACATCTTCCACATATTAGCCAATTTGCCAAGTAACTACAATTACATCAATTTCTTTCATTTGGGTGACTTCGTGGTCCTCAATAAATTTTGATATATTGGTTGGTCATATCTGTGTGTGGTGAATTTCTTCATACTCTGTTTCTATATTTTTGTGCTCTGATATTTATTTTTGTATGATATAACAATATTTTCCATGTGTATGTACTACAACTGTTATCTTATAGCTATCTGCAACTTGATCATGTCTGCCACGCAAGCAAGTGTAACTTCCATAACTGGACCCTCGACTTTTGTAATGTTATCTATAGTTTTTTTTTTCCTTCTTTGGGTGGGGGGTGGGGGGTGCGGGGAGGGGGGTGGTCATAGTATGTGTGGCTTCCCCATATTCTAGGATAATACAAGTGCGTGAAAAAGACTATAAATGTTTTGGACTCAATTCTCTGGTTTGATGTTCAATTCCCCCTCCTCCCTCTCTTTCTCTCTCTTATGGGCACCAAAACTACATAGTTTTGAAGTTTTAATAATATAAAAAATATGAATAACAATGGAAAACAATCACCACCATGTAGAGGATGGTGGCGGTGGCAGGCGGTGGGTGTTGGTATGCGGCCTTGGGTGGTGGTGGAGATTTTTTCATTATTTATTTATTTTTTAATATAAAAAGATTGTGATTATATTTTTTCAATATCAAAACTACATAATTTTGATGCACATCTACATATAATGTCAGGTGTGACTGCAACATATTCACTTTCCCCTATAAATATATGTGTGTCTGTTTGTATGTATGTATTATACACATACACACACACTTGTGTATCTGCTTTAATTTTAACCAATAGTTACATATTATAAAAGAGGAGATTGTTTTGACATTAAAGTGTAGAAGACGGATCAAAGATTTGTATCTAAAATTCTAAGATATATGTAAATTGATGACATAGAAAAAATGATCAGAGTCAAGTAATTGTATATCAAATAATTAGCCAAAACAAAGAAATAAGGTTTCCGAGTACCCTTTATTTAGACATTTACACTTCTAATGAAATTTGAATGGAGGAGTTTCTATTGCTTTCACTTTGTATAATGTTATTTATTTGCAACCGCGTTTTAACATGTGTTACATGGCTTGAATCTCTATGTGGTATTTTAAGTGCTTACATGTATTCTTGAGCAATCTTCTAAGCTACGTTGACATTGTTATTAATTTATTTTCTACAGACTGACAATTTGTAATCCTTTATAGGTAGCGTTTACTGGAAACTACAATGAGTATTTTGGATTTGCAACTGATGTTGATGCTCTTGTTTACTTGATGCTGGTTAATGATGTTATTTACGGGCTTTTCCCTGAAGCTATTTCAATTGGTGAAGATGTAAGTCTCTTGGTCAAGTGATGTTCATACATTTCCTTTGGAAGTTTCATGTATTATAGGAAAAATGGTTACGTTTAAGAATCTTTTGCACACAATACATTGTTTAGCAATTAGCTGAAATGTAAACATTGAGATAAATGTCTAGGGTATTAAGATTTCACCAAACACCAAATAGATCTGCTGAGACATTCTGAGATAAACCCGCTTAAATGTTGTCGATATATGTATCCTTAAGACCGACTGTCAGACTAGCAAGGCAAAAAACTTGTAGTTACTGGATGAGGCCAATTTTAGTTGAATAGGAAGGCCTCCTTTCCAATATGGAGATAATAATGAAATACATCATATCTTCTTCTGTTTGAGTGAATTCTCCTGATTCATAAGTCTTTTTCGCTCATTATTTTATTCTTAAATTTCAGGTCAGTGGAATGCCAACATTTAGTCTTCCTGTTCAAGATGGTGGTGTTGGATTTGATTATCGCTTGCATATGGCAATTGCTGATAAATGGATTGAGCTTCTCAAGTATGTGATCTCCTTCTATCATCAATGCAATAATGAATGGTCTGATTGACTATTGACCCTTAGACACATTACACAGACACATTATATAATATATCACAAAAATTTATTTGAAAGAGTTGGTGATGTATTTGATCTGGTAGGATCAAACACAGATTGCGGAAAATAACTTTAGGAAGATTTCGTAAAGAAATTAATCACCAGAAATCAACACTAAAGGATCAATCTGTTTAGTTTGCTTAAAGAAATTAATCACCCGCAAGCTAAAACAAATCAGGAATATCCCCCTAATGTCTGTTTCTCGGCCACAGTAGATTTATTTCAACAAATTTATTTTGCTAAAAATACAAAATTAGAACCTAACTAAAAACTGATTACAAGTTAATTAACCCTAATTAATCCAATGGATCAGTTGGAGCTTTATATCATGGTTTTTCTGGAATTACTACAGGGTTAATCTGCATGAGATGGGGAAATGAATAAGAGAGGATGGGAGATATAAAATTGGTAGTTTCCGATAAAATATTTGAACATCTATTCCTGTGACCAAGGTTGGCATAATGCTTTAACAGACAATACCCTGGCTATCAGTCAAGTTTCATTGTCTTCCCCCTGATAATGATATATTGAGTTGTTAATAGACCCCTTAAAAGAAAGTATTGAAGGCGCTTAAATTTGAAATCTAGAAATATATAATTGTATGCAAAGGAAAGATGATAATCTCAACTAACGTTTTATGAATCTTATTTTTTAATGTTGTGGGGACCACTGTGTAATGCACATACTGAAAGTAAGATTAACATATTCAAAACCATGATACACTGTGAGTATTCTCTCTGTAGAGCTTATACAACAGCCAGTAACTGAACATAGTATCTATTATAAGCATCTGATGTTCATTTGCATTTTATCTTTCCTTAGACTTGTGGTTATGATGATTACCTGTAGAACATTTGCATTATCTTCCAGCAAACCTAGCTTATATTTATTGTTACTAGTAATTTGTATTCCCTGGTAATGCATTACATTATACTTTGCGTTGGGTATTTCTTCTTGTTTGGCACAGGAAGAGGGATGAAGACTGGCAAATGGGGGATATTATTCACACATTTACAAATAGACGATGGTCAGAGAATTGTGTTGCTTATGCTGAAAGTCGTGATCAAGCTTTAGTTGGAGACAAAACCATTGCATTCTGGTTAATGGATAAGGTTACAGAAGTTCTTGTTATCTTTTTTTAATTGCACATTTTCTATTTTGTACCAAAAACTTGTGTCGTTCGTATTTTTCCATCCATATGCCACTTTCATTTCAGTTACACATGCTGTCTCTTAATCGTTGATGGGCAAATTCTTGTGAACCTTGCTGGTTAATTTAGTTGAGTTTATGTTATACTTTCTGTAATTTCCAGGATATGTATGACTTCATGGCTTTGGATAGACCATCAACTCCCTTGATAGACCGTGGAATAGCATTACACAAAATGATCAGGCTTATTACAATGGGTTTAGGTGGAGAGGGGTATTTGAATTTTATGGGAAATGAATTTGGACATCCTGGTGAGACCGTTTGACTTTCTTATCATGCATACTGTGTCGTAGCTGCTATTTAACACAATCTGCCTAATTGATTGACTCTCAGTTCGAAAAAGAAGGGGAGAGCGCCTGTGTATGTTACACAGGGAAGGCAGAGACATCAAAAGAGGAAATTCGTAGAAAATATGTAAAAAGATATTTCATGATTACTAGTAATTGCTTGCTAAAGAGAGGAAAAAAAACTTGTAGTAAAACTTGAACTTCAAACGATATTTTCGAATGAGATTTCAGATTGACTATTTGTCACATTATTTTTCTTGTCTATGCCGGTCAAGGCAACAGTATTCAAGGCTTTCATTAGATCAAAATTACACTAAATTCTTTTGATACATTTGGAAACCCCACATAATATATTTAACTCATTTTATAAAAGATACCTTCCACATGTAATCATTTTATACCACCGGCACCAGTCAAGTTAAAATTTGTCCTGAATAAAATAATCAACTAAGTGGGACTAGCCTTCCAGAAGGTGGTCAATTTTATTCAGTTACATAAAAACATTAATAGAAAACAAAAATGGAATTTTTTAAACCATCGAACTAAATTAAAGTTCAACAACCGTTTTAAATATGCTTTGACATTCGTCCAAGATAAAGAATGAAATGATATACCATTATTTACACCTCTCTTAACCCTTCTAATTTTTGGATATGTATATAAATCTTGAAGCAGGTCCTCCCAAAATATAAGAAATAACTTCCTCTCTCACTAATTCACAAGTAACATTGAATATTTTTCTCCAATTTGGAAGCCCCAAACCTGCTACCAAAAATTATCTGACTTGTTATATAAAATCTGCTCAAGAAATATAACAGGATGGCAGGAGGAGGAGGTAGATCTTTGGAGGAATCGCCAACTTGGGCAGTCGCAGCTGTTTGTTTTGTACTACTTTGCATATCTATTTTCATTGAACAAATTATTCACTTCACAGGAAAGGTAAGATATGTCATGTACATGTTATGTTTGTAGAGAGTACAAATGTTCAAATGGGGTGTGAAGATATGTCACATGCAAAACTTTTTTAACATAAATTTTGTAAATTGTGCAGTGGTTGCAGAGGAATAACAAGAATGCTCTATACGAAGCACTTGAAAAAATAAAATCAGGTTAGTCGTCTTGCATAACATACATCCTTCGTGTTCTAAAATATAAAATTATTAGTTCAATAAAATATAAGGCCTAGCAAGTCTCATATTTGAGAAAAATTATCGAATAACTTTAACGTGACGAAAAAAATGACAATAAATCAAATGCAACACACGTTTATAGATGTAAAAAGGACTATTTAATCACATCTCATCTCATCTCATAAGCATGCATGTAATGTTAGATAATTACACAAGGAACTTGTTGCTCTTTTGCAGAACTTATGCTGGTGGGGTTTATATCATTGCTTCTAACAGTGGGAAAAGGAACCATATCAGAAATATGTGTACCCAAATCTGTTGGATATTCATGGCTTCCTTGTAATAAAAAGTTTGAAAAAGCAGCAGCAGCGAAAGATAAAGGTGATAACGCTCATAGAAGACTTCTTTCATTTCTGGACTCGCGTACAAGTCATCAACGTTCTCTAGCTGCTGCAGCTTACGTAGATAAATGTGCTGCCCACGTATGACCTCCATCACAAGCATCACTCTACATTTTTCTTCAGTATATCAACTGTTAAAAAAACAAAACACGATAAGCACAAAGCAGTTTGAATAAGTTTTAGCGTACTTGTGCAGGGAAAAGTTCCGTTTCTGTCCGAGGATGGTATTCACCAACTGCACATATTCATCTTCTCATTAGCTGTTTTTCATGTACTGTGTTGTATATTTACACTGGCTTTAAGCAGAGCTAAGGTACTACTCTGATCTCTCACCAACTCTCACTTTCTTTCAATAAAATGTTGTACATGACTTCAGCATTATCAATTCTTTGCAGATGAAAATGTGGAAAGCATGGGAATTAGAAACAACTACAATGGAATATCGGTGTTCACAAGGTTAATATAAGTTAGACTCCATTTGTATATTTCTTCTTAATTTTAGATACCGTCATCTTAAAGATAAGCTTAACAACAATGGACCATTATATTCAAAAAGTCACAACAGCATGTTCTCTAGACTCTAGCAACAAATGGAACTAACAACTAATGGTTTTGTTTTGCAGATCCTGAAAGATTTAGGTTTGCAAGAGATACATCCTTTGGAAGAAGGCACTTGAACATCTGGTGTCGTTCACCCGTTCTGATATGGATGGTAAGACGAAGGCAAGAATGTCAACCAACTCTATTTCTTTAGCTACAACAGATTAATCTCTGAGAAACATTTCAGGTTTGCTTTTTAAGACAATTTGTCGGATCCGTTCCAAAGGTTGACTATTTAACACTTCGTCATGGATTTATAGCTGTAAGTACTAAATCTATTATGTGAACGGAAAATATGGCCGTGAAGCAAGTACAAAGACTATGCTTTCTCAAACATATAAAATGACTTGTTCAGGCACATTTAGCTCCGAATAGCCAAGCCAACTTTGATTTTCAGAAGTATATCAATAGATCACTCGAAGAAGACATCAAAGTAGTCGTGGGAATCAGGTGAAGAACCATTTATGTTCAAATCCTACACCTGTCTCATAAACTATAACCCTCAAAAAAGAAATAACTTGAATTACTAATAAGTCGACTTAATCCCGTTGGGCCAGCTAAATGAATTATTTTCCTCTACTCTACCCTATCAATTGTCGTTTTTTGATATACTGCACATCCTCCTTGCTTGCTTTCTATGTTTCTTTCTATATAATGTAAATATTTTTTATTTGGTATTTTTGTTCTTACTTCTAGGCATGAATTACTGGGTTGCCCCAGAATGCTCTAGATTCAACTCACTTGATTTTCTTCCGGTTGCAGCCCACCAATCTGGTTCTTTGCTGTGCTGTTCATACTCTTCAATACCGAAAGTAAGTTCAGTTTCACTCAGCTCCCTGGTTCAGCAAACATGACCTATAGACGTGGAAATATTATATAGAACGCACCTAACTAGAGTGCAAGACGTTCCTCCTATATTCTCTCTACTTTCTAATAGCTGTGATATGCTTCTTTGCACAGGCTGGCAATCTTACTTGTGGCTTCCCTTTATCCCACTCATCGTAAGCTTCCTCCAACTTCCTGCTTTAGATCTTTTTCCATATGCCCTGGAGTACAACTGATGGTTGAGACATTTTCTGAATACAGATTGTGCTATTAGTTGGAACAAAGCTACAGGTAGTAATAACCAAGATGGCATTACGAATTCAAGAAAGAGGAAAAGTGGTTCAGGGAACTCCAGTTGTCCGACTAGGCGATGATCTCTTCTGGTTCAACCGTCCCAGCCTCCTCCTTTACCTCATCCATTTTGTTCTCTTCCAGGTATCATACAACATAACTTCTACTAGTTCTTTTCTTCTTTTCCCGGTGCTAATTCTTTTTTGAATCTTTGTTCGACTGTCCTACTACAGAATGCATTTCAGCTTGCCTTCTATGCCTGGGCTTGGGTAAGCACCTTATCCAGCAATACTACAGCTTTCACAGTATACAACATCGTTACACTGTTAATTATTTTATTTTCTTGAATCCTTACATAGTATGAATACGGAAGACATTCGTGCTTCCACGAAAAGACAAAGGACGTAATCATGAGAATTACAATGGGGTAATCCTCTATTTACAATGCCTCTATAAGCACTAACATTATGTGATCAAATCATCTTCAATAGCATCATTTCACGGGTTTGATATCATATATCAGGGTGGTCGTACAGATACTCTGCAGCTATGTCACTCTTCCTCTTTATGCTCTAGTAACACAGGTATGACATTTATATTACAAGAAAAAATACCTTATGCTTTCCAAATGCTCAGAGTTCATTCGTTTCTCCCCTGCAACTTTCTTCTATAGATGGGTTCCAACATGAAGACAACAATATTCGACGAGAGAATAGCCAAAGCTCTGCACAATTGGCAGCAAGGTGCGAAAAGAAACTTAAAAAAGAATCGCCAAGTAGGTCCAGTAATAGAATCACCGAATAAGCCAAGCATTCCAACAAACTATAACAAAAATGAAGCTGACGGAGTTCAATCAACCCCCAAGTCTGACTTCTACAATGTTCATTTTCAAGCCCATGGCTCAGCGTCATTGTCGCAAATTCATGTAATTATGGATGATGAAGTCCAAAAAGCACCTACAGAGCAAAAGGAGGCACAAGCGACCCACACATTCTCAGATGCCAATGGTCCAGTTTCTCAACATCAAATTGACATTTACCCTGACGATCCTCAATTCGACCATATAGAACAAAAAATACCCCTACAAGTCATATCACATAATAATCCACAATGAAAGGGCAACAGAGAAATGGAGATTTGGTCACCCTCATCAGACAAATCGCCACAACCTAAATTCTATTTATTTGTTTTTCTATTGATTGTAATTGTAAACTTAGAGGCAGATTTATGTCTGACATGTACAAAGATAACCAGTCTTTACCAATGCAGTTGAGACCCCTTCGAGATGTGTTATTACCTTTTCCAAGTAAAGAATATATTTCGGAATTACACATGATAAACTTCAAATATTGGATCAATCATAAATTTTGCAAATGAGCAATCATACTGGTTCGTCACATGCATAGAAAACTATCCTTGAGTGTTTAGTGCTGAAACATTTTGGTCATTGGAAAGATTTGACTACAGTCCCCAATCCACTTACCTGGTTCAACATTACAGCTTGCAGGCCAATTGTACAGAATAAGGCAACAGTCCCCTGGTGTTTATTCAGAATGCAGACCATCAAACTTTGGTGCTTTCTGAGGTATCAGTACACATTGCACAAATATCTTATGCTGCGTTTGGTTTGATGAAATGGAATGACATGGGAATGGAATGAATTTTACATTATTTACTAGTTAATTTAGGTGTAAGGGTTGTTCCTTGCTTCATTCTTTTTCACAAGTTCATATATATTTCTATACCCACCCATCTAAGATGGGGATTATCCATTCTATCACAATCAAAATTTTACATACAATCTACCATTTCTCTATTTCCATACTCCTCATAAATTTGTGATATTTGCCTTCCACCTCTATTTTTTTTCTTATCTACTCATTTCATTCTCATGTCATTCTATTTCATCCAACCAAACGCAACCTTAGGGTGTGCTCCAAATTTCATCTTATATAACCAAGGAATGTATCTCAGCATATTAAATGCTAATAACTCTTAAGAAAATGAAACATAAAACCAAATTATAACTTGGTTCCTGAAACTTACATGTAACAATTAACATATACAACTCAGCATAAGAAGCATCAATTGCATGTCTGATTTCACAAGTAGTTCCACTGTGACAAACTATGGAAGTACTAATCTTTCAAAACGACAAGATATGGTACTACAATGAAACATAACGAGTTAGATGATAGTATATAAATTTACTACTCATTATATGTTGGAAAAGCAATAGATGAGCAGCAGCATAAACAAGACAACAACAACTAGAAAACCCAGGGTGTGTTTGTTTCCAGGTTTGACTATGGGAATGGACTAGTTAGTCCCTTTTAAAAATTAATACACTGTTTGTTTTGCAAAGGTTAGACTGGACTGTTAATCCCATTTAACAAATAATCTCTCATATGACAAATTAAATAAACGTGGGGGAATGAGTGGGTTTAATTAATCCAGCTTTGGGATTGAATTTTGTGCAATATTCTAAAGTAAAACAAACAATAAAAAAAATAGTCCTTTTTAATTTAGTCCGATAAAATAGTCCAGTCCTAAGCAACAGTCCAAGAGACTATTAATCCCACCTAATCCAATCTGGCACCCCCACGGTGCCAAGTCATGAGTTAAGTAAATTGTCAAATGCATATATCACAACAGTCTACCATGACAGACATACCTAAAAATGCCTCGCAGATATAAGATAATGCTAATATCATAGCAGATAATGCATATATATCATAGCAGATAATGCTAATCAAGTTGATCCCTGAAAGAATAAGATAATGCATAAGCTACGCTTGAAAAATAAAAGAACTTCATTATATAAAGGTAATGCTCTAGGTTTCTTTCCTTTTTTTTTTTGGCACGAAATAAACCTAAATATTAATTAAAAATCAGGCAAGGATCACAAGAGGGTCATACTTTTGACCACATGGGGGGGCCAGTTCCCCATAGTAGTTCTTAAAAGTTTCCAAGAAAATAGACATGGCTTACCAAAAGATTTGCACTTCGATCAAAACCATCAACTTGCAAGACATCCTTTCTGGCACTGAACTTGCAACACTTCTTAGGATATATACCTGCAATGAACAAGAAGAGGAGTACAACAGTGTTCGTGCAGAGAAGCATTATTAGATAAAAAAAACTGCTGTTTGACAATCAGGGTAAAGGACAATAGCATGCACTTGCTGTATGACTAGTGCGTTTACAACTATCATCATCAGAAAGTACTGCCCATTCTGGTGACTGAACAAGTGCCCAGGAATTTAAAAATTACCAACGTTATGCTTAAGTTTGTTGACTGCGACATTCTACCTGATAACATGGATAGATCATAGATTCAGCATTTGGCCGCAGCTGCCATTCAACTGCAAAGCATGACAATTTTCCCCTATGAACTGTGAATTACATACATTCCCCCAATTAATAAAGTAATAACTGAGAGAAATCAAAACAAGAACATGTTTTTAAGTTTCTGAAAAGATCCAGGTTAGGTTCTTCTATTCTGGATTTCCTATACCTCAATGGCTCAATTTACCAGACAGACAGTATATGACCAACCACAAGATATCTGGTAACTTAATAAGTGTCAAGTGATAAAAAAAAAAAAGATGTGAAATTTCTCCAAGCCATTCATTACCTAGAAGAGCAACTTCAAACAGACAAGGAATCAGACAACAAACACATACCATAACGCAAAAAATGGCTAACAAAAAAGCATACCATGTAAACCGCAGATTATCAACACTCAAAGGGGCAAATTAGGTGTGTTTGCTTCCAACGTAAAAAACAAGAAAAGAAAAGGGAATAAATTATATTAGAAGCATAGGCACAAGTCAATAGGATATATAGAACTACTCAAGTTATAGGCAAATATAAGATATACATGTCAGACAGATCAGACCACAGAAGTTAAGCATCAAGCATAACAAACTCTTCACCCTTGAGGTTTTCTCACATAATCTTGGTCAGGACATTTCACCTCTTAAATTTTTATAGAAATTGAAAACATTTTGTTTGTTGCAACATAGCTGAACCAAATTAAATAAACAACATGCTGATTTAACACTAAATAAAGAAAAAATAAATAAAATAGCATTGCACAACTCAGGGACCAGTAAGTCAGGGAACTTGCCAATTATAATAGCAGCCTTCAATGGATTCCTCTATCTTTTCCAGTAAATGTCATGTCTAGGACGGTAGTTGAATTTCTAGATGAGAAACATACATGATCTATATCTGCAATGTGCAATAATTTTACCTGACGGCAGAGTTATCACAGCCAACTCTAAATTTCTGAACAGATCAACAAAGACATCAGCTGATATATCTAAGTGTATATCTATCCCATCTCAACAAAACTGGGAACATATGAGTAGATAGTTTGGATATCCCTCAGGGCATTAAACAGGTGCTCAAGAACCAACCATTAAAACTAGCCACTATTAACATGTCCTAAGAGTAATTAATAAATAAATAATTAAAGTAAGATGCAACTCAAATAAAACATGCATCAATATAATGGACCCTCAGCTGATCTATTAGAGTTCACCCTTGTCCTGAATCTTTGATTTCAGATTGTCAACAGTCACCAAATGTTATCGTGACAAAATGCATCAGGAGCAATACAAAACTCGAACAAAATTGCATATACAAAAATAAAATTATTTGAAAAGATCAATCAGGAGCAAGAAAGCATTCCCAACTTGCATATATTCGACAAAAGTGAACACTGTATAACATCAAGAAAATGAACTCAGATGTACACAATCAATATAAATTAATAGAAGAGCTAACTCCCATTATCGTAAATAATTATTATAATTGTTCCATTCCTTCAAAAACAAACCACCATCAACACAAGTGCAAACATTAAGAGCTAATTTCCAAACGGACCAGACATTGTAGTAATAAACTGTAGTAACAGAGATCCACACGCTAATCAGAAATCTTAACCACCACGGAGACGCAAGACAAGGTGAAGAGTGGACTCTTTCTGAATGTTATAGTCGGCCAAAGTCCGCCCATCCTCAAGCTGCTTTCCAGCAAAAATAAGCCTTTGCTGATCAGGTGGAATCCCCTCCTTATCCTGGATTTTGGCTTTCACGTTATCAATGGTATCCGAGCTCTCCACCTCCAGAGTAATGGTCTTCCCAGTCAAGGTCTTCACAAATATCTGCATCCCACCCCTCAGTCGAAGCACCAAGTGCAGAGTCGATTCCTTCTGAATATTATAATCTGCCAGGGTCCTCCCATCTTCCAATTGCTTTCCTGCAAAGATCAGCCTCTGTTGATCTGGTGGGATTCCCTCCTTGTCCTGAATCTTGGCTTTAACGTTGTCTATTGTATCTGAACTCTCCACCTCCAGCGTAATTGTCTTCCCTGTCAATGTCTTAACAAAAATCTGCATACCTCCACGGAGACGGAGGACAAGATGAAGAGTCGACTCCTTTTGGATGTTGTAATCAGCGAGAGTCCTCCCATCTTCCAATTGCTTGCCCGCAAATATGAGCCTCTGCTGGTCCGGTGGGATTCCTTCCTTGTCCTGAATCTTCGCCTTAACGTTGTCTATTGTATCTGAGCTCTCAACCTCAAGAGTGATTGTCTTCCCAGTAAGAGTTTTGACAAAGATTTGCATCCCACCACGGAGACGGAGGACAAGATGAAGAGTGGATTCCTTCTGGATATTGTAATCCGCGAGAGTGCGACCGTCCTCAAGCTGCTTCCCTGCAAAGATGAGCCTCTGCTGATCTGGAGGAATTCCTTCCTTATCCTGGATTTTGGCCTTCACGTTATCAATCGTGTCGGAGCTCTCGACCTCCAAGGTGATAGTCTTACCGGTTAGGGTTTTGACAAAGATCTGCATACCACCACGAAGGCGAAGAACGAGATGAAGGGTTGATTCCTTCTGGATATTGTAGTCGGCCAAGGTCCGACCGTCCTCAAGCTGCTTTCCGGCGAAAATCAACCTCTGCTGATCAGGAGGAATCCCTTCCTTATCCTGAATTTTGGCCTTGACGTTGTCAATGGTGTCGGA
>CM025782.1:29741584-29801171 GCA_014636745.2 Centella asiatica | reverse complement strand
CCTTCCTTATCCTGAATTTTGGCCTTGACGTTGTCAATGGTGTCGGAGCTCTCAACCTCCAAGGTAATAGTCTTACCGGTTAGGGTTTTGACGAAGACCTGCATCGTATACTGTTGTAATAATAATCAAAATAAAGAAAGAATCGCTAAAAGGGATATCGGATACTGGATTTTAGAATTGGGGATCGCTAGCTATTGTTTGAATGAATGACTGGAAGCGAAAGCAGAGGACCTCTATTTATAGGGGAGGGAGAACTCAAAATCCGATTGGGACTTTGAAATTAAGCAAGCCGTGATGTAAGGTTTGATGCTTATCTTGGATATCATGGTAGCTTCTAGAACGACCGAGAAGAAATAATTAGCGATGCAAAGGACTATTTCACCGAAATAATAATGAAAAGACAACTAAAATTTATCGTGTTATTTCCTTTTTCAGTCCTCCACGTAAATTGTAAATTGGCAGGTATGATGCTATATTATAAATGAATTCTACTTTTATGTTATCTTTCCTCTAAAACAATATATACATTTTAATTTCTTTAATTAAACCACGTCATAATTAATTTTAAATTATTATTTATTTGTGTTGACATAATTAATTTTATGTTATAGCTTCTGATAAAAAAATTAAATTATTCTAACATAATTTGCATTCAAAAATTTTATGTATCACAATAGTTTTAAAGTTTAATATACTACTGTAATCTGATTCAAAAATGTTAAAATGTACCTTTAATTTTATAACAAATATATAAAAATTGAACTACCATATTGCCCAAAAGAAAATATGTGAAGGGTTTTTTAAGAAATTAGCTTTAAAATTTGGAGGGGTATATTTTTATTGTGTAGATTTATTGCATTTTGTTTAGTGTTCATACTGCACTAGCCAGTTCTCAGAATTCGTTAGAAATAACCTCCTAATTTTGTTTAGATCTAAGAAATTGACACAAATATATTTCTTCTTTTGTGTATAAGACGATTGGGCTTTTGAATTGATTTCATCTGGATTTTCTTATAATTCAAGTTCCTGTATAGGAAGGAAACTTCATTAGCTTGCAATTCATGGCTAAGCCTACTCATATAGCTTTCACTTACATCTGAGCATTTATGCTAATGTGAGTCGTATCTTGTGGGAAAAAGAAGAAGAAAACAAGTAATAGAAAACAAATGATATATAGTAGCAATATATTAAGCAAATAAATAAATACACAAGATTTTTATTTTCATTTGGTTCCCCAATTTGTATGAGCCCAGATACCAAAACTGAAACTGCTTATAAGAAACTACTTGTGACATCACCATCTACCTTCACTGGAAGGGAGGTTGCTGGATTATGCAAATCAACAGCTCGGGAGTGGCCGGAAAATATTTCCCGAGTAGAAAAACAAAATTTGGAAATGTCTAGAGGGTCGGAATATTTTTGGAAATATTCCTCGACTAACTTGAATAAGTTACATGTACAATCTCTGGCCTTCCACATCAAAGACTGCAAACATCCATCTAAAAATGACATGAAAAGTGTATATACAAACTGTTTGTAACGCTGCTTTGACGAAAAGTAAATCCATAACAATATACACGGCCAAATCGAGTCAGCCACTGCCATGCAACATTTGAGAATTTCCGGCTTCAATTTCCTGGTGGTGAGAATCCGATTGTGGAGCATGAACAGATGCCGAAGGCTGCTGTTCCTGCCTCACTTCATCTGAATCATTCCGCTGATTCATTGAAGCAAGCCACCTTCTGCGGAATTTTATAGTTTCAAGTAGCAAAGAAGTTCCGCACATCGTGCCTCCAAATCCAGCAAATGTGGCAAGAAGAACCGACAAAACAGCCTGCACGCGAAGCTGTAGCCCCACACAAATGATCAACAGAAGGTTCGATATAGCATTCATGTGTCATTATATATTTTTGTGGCCCATAATAACGGAGAGGGGAGGAGAAGAATAGGGTGGAGGGCAGGATTTTTAAAACCTTGTTTTCAGTTTAATATTTGATTTAACCTAGTAAGCCAAAAGTACAAGCTGGTTCATAGATGAAACACTTCTTCAATCTAAAATTACATCAGCTCGTTAAAAACATAAAAAATTCTCCGATTGTCCAGTTCTCCATTGTTAAATATCACTTATCAACAGGATTCCTCAGAATAGTACTATAAGCAAAAGCATCACATACCAGTGTAAAAAAAATATGTGCAAATAGAACCACCAATCCAAATTGAACGGTTGCATATATCCAGGCATATCGTCTCAGTACTGCACAATATGGAAGAGGAATTAGATATATAACCATATGACCAGTTAGGATTCATAAATTAGGGCCCACAGATGGTTAAATTAATATATAAATACCCATAGTTGTTGATGTCATGGATGCAAGGAGACCCAATATGCAGGAAAATGGAAGAGAAATGGCTATTGCACCAGATCCCAATCTTGAAACCTGCATTTACGGAGAATTATAAAAATATTTCCAAGCTTGAAAGAGCAGAAGTAAAAAATGCTATTTGCCTTACCAAAAGTTGCTCCAGGAAACAAAAGTATGCCAGCATGCTAACTATGACGAGAACAGGTACATCCTGCCAAACCCTGATCAAACATGGATAGCTTTCAGGCAAAATATAGCAGATACATTTGCAAATTTGGACTCAACGCTGCCTCTTCAATGGCCATTAAAACCTTATTTAATATATACAAACATAACCCAATCTCCAAATATCAGGATTGGTTAAATTTCACGAGTACGAAAACATTATGATTAATGACATGCTACACAGCATATACTTCCATAAATCATATTTTTCTTGAAGGCATGAACCTAGATATTAGTTTATTTAAGGTTAACAAGAGGCTTTTAACTTTCTCGATCAAGTAACTTAGCTATTCTACCAGGAAAAAAATGTAGATACAGTTATTCTATAGTTTGAATATGTCAGGGCTTCCTTTCCTCTTATGGCATATGAGGAAAGTGTCACTCTGCCAATTACTTGCCTGTATTGAGCAACTTCAGCATGTCGAGCTCCACTTCCTCGAACACCATTAGACCGAGCATGTTGTATTCGTAATAGGGTGACAGGTAGGTTTTGAACCCCTTGCTTGCAAACCTCACATATTTTATTACCTCTGATGCTAAACCATTTTATGGCACATTCTTGGTGCGCTAGGGCAAGTTCACCTTTACAGCTACACTCCATCTTAAAGGTATCTGCATCTTCCCCTAGTTCAACCAAACATATTCTACAAACCGCTTCTTCTTCCAGTATATGTTCACCATCACTATCATTTCCATCTGAACCACAAAACTAAGATAAGGTGTAGGTTGGTCATGGCAAATAAGAAAATAATGGACCTAATCACAAAACAGCCAAAAATGCTAAGTAATCCAAATACTCATAGAATGTCAGTTTTTCAATTTGAAACAAAAGCATTGTTATAAAATTCAACAATTTTTAGTGGCGAAACCAACTTTAACATCGGCACTGATCTTTTAAATTCATCACCAGCATAATGTTATCATTTTTATTTCAGTGACCTAATAGGTATCTCATTATCTCTCGATGAAGTAGGTCCACAATAAGACAACACAACTTGTTTCGATTTGATCACATTATTAAATTTTCCAGATTTTGATTGAACCATAAGGATCCATCCCTCAGCTCTTGTGAAGGAGTCAAATTTGATTTTACACTATACTCCTTGAAATAGAAAGTCACATGAACTGCAGGTGCTACTTTTAACCAATCTTAGTAAAGTTAATCAAGTCCTCCCAGGAAAAACATATCCCGATAAAGAGGAACTAAAAATAATTATAGAATGATCTGGTGGAGAAATGTACCAGCATCTGATTGTTACATATTATCAATTTTCTAGATTTTCAGTGACAAACATGAGGACCCGATAACGAGACCCCAACTCTTTGCGTTTGATTGTGTTTCCACTACACTCCTGGATATACAATGTTACATGAACCAAAGGTGGTAGCTTTAACATACCCAAGAGAGTTAATTAAGTTATCCACAAGAAAAAGAACAAATTAATTTAAGAAACTTAATATGGAATGATCAGATGGACAAATTTACCAGCATCTGGTGGTAGAGTAGTGTCTGAGGTTGCAGCAATTCCAACAGCCACTCGTGGAGTAGTTGAAATCACACGAAAAACACCACCTAAAGAATCCAATTGTTTACCGCTCCCATCTTTCAGTAACTCAGGAACTGAGCGTGAGCGATGAATGGGAAAGTAGGCCCCACTTTTCTGCAATATGAATAATTCTTCAAAAAATATTGACTCGTGTACAAACTGAATAGGGAGAGCTTTCCAATTGCCAATAATATAACACATCACGACACAACCACATTGATAATAACATGCAAGAGCCTGGAATGAAGGGCCGACTTACTAAACATTTTAGGAGTGCATCTCATGAAGGGAAATTCTTAAATAAAGGAATGGATTGATAAGGATCAATAAGTTGGTAACCGAAGACTCTAGGTTCAATTCTGTCAAGAGGTAAAGTAAAATCAAGTAATTAACTCAGATCACCCACCTGATCTGATTATCTGAATCCAGAAGGTTCTTCTGTACTAATTGATAGATGATGACAGGGATCTACACACAGAATGCATGAATAATAACCCCTGTATTCATCTCAGCGACGACAAGGTAAGCCAATGTCATATCAACATGCAAAAACATGTTTAAAAGTTATTTTCTAGAAAATAACTAGTGGCTTCCAAATTACATAGTGGGAAAGTTGTACCATGAACAGATAATCATAAGTTTGTAGCACCTTTAGCCAATCATTTTATTGGTTTCACGGAGTATCATGATCACTTCTTTAGTTGGTGTTGATGTGACATTTAATTGCTAAAATTATGAGTACAAATAGTACCTCCCTCTCTATCCAGGAAGAGGTCGTTACTTACATAAGCATTTTGTGAATCAATTGTGTTGCCTCCATGAGTAGACTCTGGATTGGAGTGTGCAATTGGAGTTACCGGCAAAGATGATGAATTATTTGTTTTGAGCATGAAGAGCTTTCTCAATGTCCTCGGAGTGTAAGACCTATCCCTTGGTGATAGTGAACCTCCTAGAGCTAGGATAGCAGCCTTCTCGATATCTGAACTTGTATTTCTAAATTTGAAGCTTAGTTTAGGAAGGAGGTTTTTGAAGGATGCTTTACCTCGGGTAGTCGAGGGACTGGAGAACTCATTGAATTTGGCATAACTAGGGCTCGGTATTGGGGAAAAGTTCACTCTTTTAGGAGTTTGACTTGGGGTTGAGGGCATGTTTACTCTGACAGAATCGTCTGTAGAGCTCTGAAGTGTTGTGATGGGTATATCCACAACTAGGTTTTGTGGTTTTGCCTGTTGGCTGTTTGTAGGTTCTTCAATTATTTCAATACACTCTTCAACCTGAAACATATATAATGAATCAAAGAATTAACACCACTCGACCAGTAAACACAGATCAGCAAAGACAACAGTCAACACAAGTATCATTCATGATCATTTAACAAGCATAGCTCGACTATGTAAAGCGTCCTGTAACAGAATAAGCAAGATTCAGAAAAGATTTAGCATTAATCATCACTGTCAAGGCCATCTTCTGGTCATAGCTTATTGTTCTAGGCATCAAAAAAGGGAAACAGGGCAACTGTCATTCTGTTTTTAGAATTAAAAGTTTGCAAACACAAAAATATAAAAGCAATAAGTGTATAAAGGATTCAAAGGAAAGAAAGCAAAATACCTTGTGAATAGGAGGAAGAGAAGGAGGACAAACTGGGGTGTTGCTGCAACCATCTTCATCATTTTCTTTCTGCAAAATTTTAACTTGGGTATTTTCTTCCATTGTAATCTTTATTGGTATCGCTATAAATTAATTTCCGAAATTGGGAAACGAACAATTTACTCAAACAAAGAATGTCACTGCATAAGCTCAAATAAAAAGTATACAGATCCTTCTTCTCTTCTTCTTGAGGAGGAGGGTATGGAGAGACAGAGAGAGAGAAATGAGGAGAGAAAAACCTAGAAATTAAAATTGGGAAAAGACAAAGGAAGAGGGTGAAGTTGATTTCAGCATTTAGCTAAGGGAGGAAGAGGAGGCGATAGCCATTCTTCTTCTTACCTGGAAAGCGACCACCGCCAAGTAGGTAGGTAGTGGGCTGTACTACGGCGGGTGTACGTAGTAATAGTTGAGTAGAAAATTATAATACTTTCCCAAATTAAAACTCCCTCTATCCCCTCTTTAATTCTTACTCATCTTTTAAATCTTTATTTACTACTAACCCTTTTCCTAACCTAAAGCTACTACGATTTATAAATAGAAAATATGTTAAGCTTCTTTTTAATTAAATTTGTAATCTAGATTCTTTCTTTTCTTTTTTTCATAATCAAAATAGTAACTTTTTTTTTTTTGCTACAGGAGGCTACTGCGGTATTGGTTACGAGTTTTTTTTATTAGTGTTCAAAACTTTGACCACTTTTTTATTAGCCCACAAGACCATCAGCTAGGTCGTAAACATTTAGTTAATGATTACTATAATGAAATGAAATAGATGTAATATAACTTTTTAAAGAGAATATATGTTCATGTTTTTCTTACTTTTTTTAGTTGAATTCGAATTCTCTTATGATTTTTTTACCAATTTGATCACTTTAGTTAATTTTTCAACCGGTTTTGATTTTTCTTGATGTTAACGAGAAATTATATTTAACATATTTTAGGTCTAAGTAACTTATCTCAATTAATTTGTTATGTAATTAGGTAAATTTTAGTTGTCTATCTCTCTACGAGACTACTTTTACCTATGTGTGATCAATTTATTTTGCAAAGTTTGTTTTGTTTGTCAAATCTATTTTGAAATCATACCTTGATCATTGCCACATAAACTCATAATGTATAAATAATGTACAAAATAATGTGGCTAAATGTTAAACGTACGGTTCATCACCTAATATTTATTAGTTCATTTGAGAACCAAGATGTGTTTATTGGTTCACTATTCATTTAATTTCGTTCTTCAATTTTCGAAGAATTAAACAAATTGAATCGAGTTATTTTCTCCAACCGGCAATATTTGATTTGGTCCGATATAATTCAATTTTTGGTTCTTTTCAATTATATGACCAGTTGTAAATATTTAAATTCTAATTTCTGAATTAGAAAAAAAATTCATAGGAAATACACTTGTTTTTCAAGAACTTTTTACACGGTATTAATGATAATAATAATGTGATAAAAACAGAAACTGATAATACTAGTGACAAAAATAGGACAGGATTAGTTCGTATTTATCCCTTAGTCCAAAAATTTATCTGTTTACAAATATTGACACTTACAAATAAATATTGGATACCATAAACTCTTGATAAACAAGTTTATAACATCAAAAGCTAGCTGCTCATAATTTCTAAAGAAAGCTACACAAGGCTCATTTAAATGTTTTTGATTTTCTGTCCGTTTCTAGCTAATATCGTTGAGGTGAAGTTATCCTAAGCTAAACTACCTGACGCAAACATTTATATAAAACAATGTGCAAGAGGAAAAGAAAACAATGTGCTACCATTAAATATATTGACAACAATTTTAAAATAGTTGCATTTGTTTTGAAATTTGAAATATGTTTTTGTTCAAAATTAATTCATCTTTGAAGTTATTAATTTTTTTAATGAATTTACTTATATATTTCTATTTATTTGTCCTGAGACCCCCATTTTGGAGGAATACATTAATAGAATCCGCATACTTAGTACATCTCTCAACAATTATTTTTTATTTTTTTTATTATATAAAATTAAGCAAAAGATTCATTTAATTCAGAGTCAGGGCATGTGACCATTTTTTTAAAAAATTTTACAGTGATATTACATATTATCGTTTATGATTATTGAAGGATTGTTGTAGTTGTCCTTCAACAATTATTTTTTAACTAAACTTAGTCATACACAATGAATTAAATAAAATAAAAAGCCTCACAATAAAAGGGCCGGAAAAAGAGTCTCCTCGTAAAACAAAATATAATATCAACCGAAGTCTATGAAAATTTACTTACTTCAATTAAGTGAAAATTTAAAATTTTGAAACTATTATTGATCATAAAGTTTGTGATTTTGATCAAACTAACTTTGTTACCCGTGTCAAGTATGTGTTTTATTTTTTATAGTTATATATTTATATAAACTAATTATAAAATTTAAACTTTGTATATTTTTAATTATTATAAATAGTAATAATGTTTGACTTCTCGATTTAGTTTTTTTTTTCTTCAATTTTTTATAAGTATTTTTTAGATTGTTTGAATGTATGTTTAATAATTTTTTTAGACGATTTCTCGTAATTATATATTTTAGTACATATTTTAATAAAAAATTTATTACAATAAAATGTTAAGAATTTAAAACTTTACATAAATTGGTTTATTACCTAAAAATTATAGTTGATTACAAATTAAATTTTAATTTGATAAATTTTTAATTGGATAAGTGATACGTGATTTTAGTTGGACTTTTCGTAACTCGGATCGGTTTTATTAATTGTTAAATCGAGTTAGAAGAAAGTGATAAAGTTTATTTAAACATATATTTAGGATGTTTTAAGATTTTTATTTAACTTTTTATATAAAAAAAATGTTATATTGTTATATTGCATTGAGAAAAGCTCAAAAGAAGAATAATAGAATTGAGCCCAAGTTTCATTTTCATGTGGCTCAAATAATAGTAACTAGTTAGTCAGCAATCAGCACGGCGTAGAGAAGAAGATATCAAATCTAACAGCAATACAGCATTTTATGCCACCAAAGTTTGACAGTTGACAGTTGCACAAAACAAAAGGATAAGAGAAGCACCGGTACATTTGATTATAATATAGTTGACCTTTTGTTTAGATTTGATTTTAGAATTTACGATTATCACATTATATTTTCTCCTTTTATAACAAAATTAGATTAAAACACTGGTTACGTAAATAATTTTGTGACTTCGCCTAGCCGGCCTAAGTATCATTCTTTGATAACATTAAATAAGTAAGACCTGTCTTATGCAAGATCTAGTTGCTTCGATATGTTTTTTTGTATATTTAATATATAGATAATTTAGATGTGAGAAGCCTATCTCAACTTAGGTCGAGAATTGTTGGATAATATGTTTAAAATATAATAATAATAATAATAATAATTTAATAAATATTAATTATATTTTATTAATTGATATTATACGTTGACAAACCGTTAAAAGTGTATGAACCAATGTAAAATTTTAATTGAAATGGATCTATGTTAAATTATGTTTCAAGATTGTCACAAGGGTGTCATACTTTTTTGTGACAGAATTTAGTCAATATTAGCACGTTAAGTAGTTAATGACTATATGTTTGGATTAGAGAATGATTTATTATGACATTTATTCACATTTCTGTCATGTGAGCTTGATAAGTATTTTTCTAGTTGTTACATTATTGTAGATATGAATACAATTTTGTTTATGTGGTGATCTAGAAAGGTTTAATTATGTAAGGAGTTGATAATTAAATATGTTAATTAATCAAATTATAAAGTAAGATTTGGTATAATCACTTAAATTACAATAGTTTTGACATAAAATAAATAGTTTGAGATTTATTATTAGTGATTCAAGTAAATATCTTTACTCATGTGGTATGTCAAGTAAAGTTGTGATTATTTGCTTACGTAGTATCATATTATTATTAGGGACTATTTACACGTTTTGGTAAATAAGTTAGTTAATGTGATAGACAAGATTTTATCTTAATCCAATTATCCTATAAATTTACACTAAATCACATAGTGTCTCAATTTCATTGTATCACTATATCCATTATAGCAAGTTAACTAAGATAAAATCGTGTCTCATGTGCATAGTAGATTGCACAAAACATTGAAGGTATATAAGTCAATGTAAAATTATAATTGGAATGAGTCTATGTTGAGTTCAATAACTAATCACAAGGATATGTATATATAACTAATCACAAGGATATGTATGTATATATATATATATATATATATCTATCTAGAGCAACAAACTAGATATTCCAAACTTGATATTTATGGTATCATGCTCGAAACAAATCCAAATATATACAGTATCATCTCTAATTAATTTTATAATATATTTATTTAATTATTGTTATTGTCTCTTGATCTAACAAGATTTACAAGTTATCTATCAACAAAGAACTCGATCTTTATTAGTTTAATATATTTTCATTGATTTGGTAATTACTTTTTAAGGTTATGAGAAATTTGATATATGAAGGTGAGAAAGAGAAAATTAATCACATAATAAATATAAATAACTGATTATCGATGAAAACAGTCACTTATTTATTTATTTGAAAAAAATAATTACATCTTTTTTTTTTTTTTTTTGTAGTTAGTGGTAACATGAAGTACGAGTATAATTTATTATTAAAATTATTGCTTCAATAACATCATCTTTTCTCGGGCCATATCAATATTCATCAAAATTTAGTCTAATAAACATTGAAGTGTTATGTTGTATGAAGCAGAACGAGGGAATACCTACCAAATTTTACGTTTAAAAAATTGTTACCATTGTTCGCTGGCTGCCAAAATAATGTTGTACGTGAGATGCTTTTATGCGATTGAGCGATTCCTGCGTAGCGGGATCGTATTACTATACCCCTTCAATAATAATATAGTGCTCCATCTGTTTTTTAAAATGAGATTTGTTCTAAAAAAAGTTATTATTTGTATATTTTTTTTTATTATTATGATATATTTTCTAAAATTTATCATTACAATCTTTTAATCTTATTTTAAATTATAAATTGACAACAAAATTTATGAGAAAAAGTAATTAATTGTACATACAATTTTCGATCAATCAAACATGTAATATTAATATTTATTAAAAATTCAAATGTTACTGTTTTGTTAGAACGGATGGAGTATTAGAATTAAAGATACATTTATTCTATATATTTTTAAATTAGCAATGTATATTTTGTATTTGTTCAGTGATATTAAGAAATTTTTTAAAATGCTATTATAATTATAATTATTAATCGTAGATTCCATCATCGTCATTACTATTAAAAAAACTTACTTCGTATCATCCTTCCTAGATATAAGAACGAAGATGTACTCCGTTTAAAACTTAAAAATTATCTTTAATAACTATTATTTTTAAAATATACTTCTAATTTTGACTAATATAATTTTTGCTTTTCTATTCTTCAAAATTATGGCGGTTTAGTGATTTTACACTTCCTCGCATTGACTCATTCTTGTGTGTCTTATATTTTTGTGTTGTGCACACCGTGCTGTAATTTTGTAAACCAATTTTAGGTGAAATATAATCATTTTTTAAAAAAAAGACGTCATTTTTAAACCACGTCGTGCCAAACTTGACTAAAAGTGCCTTATATTTTTTTTCCATATATATATATATATATATATATTACTTTGTATATATGTGTGGTTCATAGCAAAGACACGTAACATGGTAGTTGAAATACATTTTTCAAAAATAGTTGACAAACGAAAACAGGCAACATCTGGACTGGTACAGCAACGAATATCCTCGTCTTAATAATTTAGGTTACTTATTATGCGGTGTTTCTGCATAATCAACGAATTTCCTTATACATATAAAATTTGAAGATAACAATGTTTTACATGCTGAAAGTGACATGTAAATATAAATGGTTAATGATAATTGACATGTAGAATTCGAAAATACAATATTGTTAGTTGATAGGATTTTTTTTTCTTATCAGTAATTCCTAGACTAGACCTGA
Source organism: Centella asiatica (assembly GCA_014636745.2). Lineage (NCBI taxonomy): Eukaryota > Viridiplantae > Streptophyta > Magnoliopsida > Apiales > Apiaceae > Centella > Centella asiatica. Next base: position 29,789,392 of record CM025782.1, on the reverse strand, counting down.
GATGAAATATTTAATAGTAAAAAATACGGAATAATAATAATATACCCCAAGAGTTACTAGAGTAACAAAGTCTAGGCACAAAAAGATATGCTTAATGGTTGACGTTGGTTTTTTTTATTTATTTAAAAAACTCTTTTTTTAGGCTAAACAGATACTGAAGTTGAGCATATATTAAATTAAAATAACCTAGTAACTCCGTTTTCGTGTTCTCTCTGACAATATTATGAATGACTCTTGGGGGATAGATTTGGACAATAATATTCCACTTAAAGTTTATGTTTGAAACTGACGAGGGTGTCTAGTTATAAGTCAACGTAAATATTAGGGTCCAATGGGTATTTTATGTGATTAATATATTCATGTTTTTTTTTTACTATAGTACAACACACACTTGGTTCAAATTCAAGGGGAAAAAATGAAAAAATAAATAAGTATTCCATGTTGGTTCAATGGTGGCATCAGAATTTCCAAAGTATAATTAACTGGCCGATAAAAGAACATGCCAACTTGTCAACAAACTGGATTGACAATGACCAGACTCTTTAATTTTCAGCACATACAATTGAGTTCAACTGCAATAATGGAGCATTAGTAATTAAATATAATAACAATAATAAAAAAAATTATGTTCGTAAATAACTTAACTAGTGCTCGATTATTCACCCAAGTTGGATCTTCCACAAATAGGAATGCGCAACTGAGATTTATGTGACCCACCAAATTTTTGCGCATTTAAAAACCAATTCTGATCCACTTGAATCAATTGGCTTAAGCAGTCAATGTCCACTTCCCTTTTAATGCATTGTTTCATGCCTATGAGTCACATACATATAATCCCCATATCCGAAGAGAATGTAATGCACCAAAACCACTAAAAAGTTTACTCGAAGCTCAGACCTACCTTCTGCATAAACCCACAGCTTACGGCCATAAAACTCAGCACAACATTAGGCTTACCCGCTCAAGTACAACATATATTTTTAAGAGATTGAGCAAATAAGAATGGGTATTATGGACTTGAACAGTAGAACTTGGCCATCCCTCATTTTTGGGAACAATGACAGCCAAGAAAAATTAAAGACCAACGCAAAGTTTCAGCAAAATTTCAGCCTTTTGATTTTCTCTACCTTTTACCCGACCGATAGCAATTAAGTGCAAATTCAACGTAAATGGTTTATATAGGCATTGTGCATGCTAAACCATAGGCTGAGAATAAAATTTCTAGAAAATTCCCTCCTAAAAACAGTTGCAAGAAGTACCAACCTAGCTTATGAAGAATTTAAGACATTATACGCGAAGTCTTTGCCGCTAATATACTGAAAGAAATCTGTACACCCGCTAAAAGAAGAGATCAACAAAATTGCTAAACACGTATCAGCTGCAAAAGATGTGATCAGGTCTGTAAAACATAGTGCAACTTCTATGTTGGAAAAGACACGGGGAATGCACAAATCAATGACGATGCAAACCAAGCTATTATACATGTAATGCCAAAACGATATGAGGAGAATGCTACTAGGCAGTTACAACAATCACACAGATACCATTGGTTAAGTTATATATGGCACTACATTTGAGCCAAACTGCATTCAGATGACATTCCAGTTTAATTATTAAGTGGTCATGCAGGAGAAGGGGAGATATGCTTAATTTTCACAGGAGGAAAGAATTGAAAGGAAAGGACAAGGAAACCAAACTCATAACAAAGAACTTTACAGCACTGTTAGGGAAGAGACTCCTCTGCATTTCCGTCCTCAGTTCCATTGCTGACCTTAATCTCTAAAAGCCTCTCAAATGGTTGTCTGCATATAGGGCAACGGGTTGTCTGGAACCTCAAAGCTTTTGCACAATTACTGCACAGACACTGCACCAAAAAGAATTATTTCATTAAAAAGGCTAAGCAACTAAGCCAGGGAGCGTTAACTTGACAACCGTGACACAAGAAGCTGCATGCAAGATGTTGAATACATTGCTGCAATTCAACCTTTGTAAAATAAACTAATCATGGGAACAATGGGAGACTACATAAGATACACTGTTTTCCACATGCTATCGACACTATTTTAATTAATGAATCACTTAATCAGCAAATAGAAGCCTTTCTTTCTCAAACATTTGCAGTTTCTAGCCAATATAATACAGTAGACACCAGCCTTTGCAAACATTCATCCTGGTATCATTTTTATATTTTAATTTGTTTCTTATCCACTTTCTTACAGAGAGATGTCAGGAGGTAAATGATTAAATCGTCTATCATCAATCACAAATGATGGCTATGACTTCAATTATCAACACCGAAAGGCAATAAATTTTAGAGGTTGCTAGCAATTTTATAATAGCTCACAGCCCATAACAAGAAAGAGAGTATGACAAGATTAAAAACAGGTAGTGGTTGATAGCATCATTAGTTTCATAATAGTAACTGGTCTATACACGCAGATACACAGACATAGGCAGACAGTGAGAGATACCATGTGTCTGCAGGGAAGGACAGTCGTGTCACGAGGTTCTGACAAGCAGATTACACATTCTTTTCCAGGATCATTCCCATCAAAATCACCATCTACAGAATTACCAATGCCATAGATCTCCTGGAGCTCATACCTCATCCCACTCACAAACAAGATCTGCTTCACTACTTTGACCTGGTATTCGCCCCTTTCCTTCTCAAAAACAGCTTGAGTGATCTGGGAGTTGCTGGTTCCAGCCTCTGGGTTTCCATCCGACGATCCACTTTGGTTGCTTATGGACGCCTCTGCCTTCACTGCAAGAGGATACACATCTGTGTCACCAGCTTTGAGTAATTCTGCCTCTTCACAAGTTGAAAAATCAATTCCAGTTCCTGAGGGTTGCCTGAATTTCTGGCCCAACCCTTGTTGGAAATGTATGGTCACTGGTGCAAAAATGCTCTCCTTCATTGCTGTCAGGTTACAATCTTCACCCTCTTTTGCAAAGAAAATCACGGTTATGCTGCATAAAAGTTGTAAATGAAAGATGAATTACTCTTTAAATGTCATTGGCCAAATGATAGTAGCGTTCCCACCATTTGAAGGAAATCAATACACAAAATAAATAACATTCTCTTCTCCCACTCCTGGTAACATACCTTCGAACCCAATCACGGCAACATTCTGAGTGAGCAAGCCAAAAATAAGCTAACTCTTAGATATAATATGCGAACAGAACAGTGCCAAACAAAACTTGAAGAGTAAGCACAAATACTAGATGAACAAAATGAATTAAATTAAGCTCCAAATAATACGTACTATAAACTAACGAACGAATCATGACTAAAGGAACATTTACTGAATAATCATTTCTGAATCTTTCAAGCTTTGCAGGATTCAAGTTTAATAATTCAGGATCATCATAAAGGATTTTGCATTTTAAAACAGTGTGATGCAGAGAAAAGGGAGAGGAATTAAAGAGTTGCTTAATTTATAGATTATTTGCATGTAGGAGTTAATTTATGGTCAATTATTAGGTGGTGGATATATATCAGGAAGTTCTCGGTTTAGGACATCTATATTACGAATCGTGGTTTATTATTATTTTTCAGACCTTGGTAATGAATTGATTTGATAATAAAGCGTGAGACCTTTATTTGTGAGTTTCTAAAGATTCTCTATGAAGATAGGTTCCTACAACATTCACATCTCATGTTACTCTTAATTTCTAGGCTTTTCTAAAGTTAGCTATTTTTTTGATCATTTTTTCATGATAATCATTCCATTCTGCAAACTTAGATATAGCTTCAATCCTTTGCTTCTCATATGAGTTTCCATTCCAACGAAACCAAGGGTGTTGTCCACACTTTATCAAGTTCTCCATTTCAAGCACCCCCATTTCTCCCGTCTTTCCTTCCACTTCCACTTTCTCTTCTATCAATTCATTCCATTCGATTCCAACCAACCAAATGCAAACAACATTAGTTTAATCCAAACATAATCTTCATTCTCACAACACTAATATATAGGTATAGAACTACACTAAATGTAGAACCAGATCTAGAACTAAACTAATAATTTGGAACCAAATGACTCCGATGCATGTAACATTGAAAAACTTTAGTTTAAAGTTCAAATACATAAATCTAAAATTGTATGGTCATTAATTGCTTTATAATGAAAGCCCTAAGTTTGCAAAAATATAGACTTTCAAATAAATTGCACCACTTGCAGGGGGTTAGGTGCTAGAAGATTGTTTGCCAAAATAAGTATAAGATTTGGGGGAAAAGACTTTGAAAATCCTATTAAAAAATGACAGAGATAATATCATTTCCTGATACATATAAAATACAATCTACTAGCAAAAGAACGGAAAGATACAAAAGCAAGAGAAAAGTCGGCGAATTATATTAAAAACTAAAACCAGCAAAGATATACTTCAGGCAAAGATGTCCCACTCATTTCAATTAATAAATTACGCCAAAACAAACAAAATTAACCAAAACAAAACTGCAGATTGAAAGCACAACAGCATGAAACTAGTCTTTTATCTAACAAAACTAATATTCTAGACATAGTACCTTCCGGCAACTGTTGCATCAAATGTGAAAGTGACAAGGAACTTTCCGGGATTCTCTTCATCCGGCTCCAACCGCAGAGTTTCCTTCTTCAAGTTAACATCATTCCTGATCGTCACAGCTTTTTGATGCTCCACATATGGGGCAGGAGGAGGCATCATATACCCACAAGGGTACCGCCCACCAACCCAATTGGGATCCACGTGCGGCGGTGGCGGACGGTGGTGGTGATCATAGGGAGCCGGCAGAGGTGGTGGCATCACTGGTGGCTGTTGGTAACCCGGGTACTGGTAATACGGCGGAGGGGGGTTAGGGGTAGGATATTGGGCAGGATACGGAGAGGCAGCTGCGAATACGTACCGATTGGCGGTGATTTCCGGCTGAGGCGGAGGCGGTGGGTGGTTATGCCGATTGCCGTGTCTCCGTCGGCCATTTACGCTACTGCTACCGACGTTACCCATATGATTGATTATATATGTATCTTTTCTTGAGTAATAGTCGAAAGAAATCACAACCCACAAAATCCAACCATTGTCAACAAGAAGAAAAACTACATGGGGTTGTGAAATTGAGGGTTTATAAGAAAATCTGTTTCTTGTTTTCGTTGTGGGCAAAACCCGAGAGTTGAAAAAGGAGCTTGGCTCAACGGCTTTATCATGGGGGAAGAAAACGGGTTTGCGTGAAGCACCCCCACCCCACCCACATGCCACAGCACTCACCGTCATCAATATTTACCAAGCCATCATTTCTTGTGTTTGGGATGTTTTTACGAAATTCAAACAGTATGTATGGATAGAAAAAATTTTAAAAATATAAATTTTTAAATTTTTATAATTTTTGATATGTATAGAATAGTTTTTATAATTATATAAAATTTTGTTTATAAAAATTTGTTGAACTTGCATCATTATAAAATTATGATGCTATCGTATAAATTTATAAAATTTTATATACTTTATTACTTTTTAAGATTATTTCAACATATACAATTAAATTTTTCAAAAACCTAAGAAAACTTACTAAAACCCAAAATTAAAAAATAAACTACAAACTATTTTCTGTAATCCTTTATATTATATATATGCCAAAAGTTAACAATCTTCTCTTCTTTTTTTTCATTTCCTTTTTTAATTAAAGGTTTTTTAGTAGTACTAAACTACTATTATTAATTAAAAATAAGTCTCAAAAAGAGAATATTAATTAAGATTAGATTAAATGTAATAGAAGTGGACAAAGGTACTGATTCCAAAGCCTTAAGTTGGGTTTCTTTCTGATTATGTATAGAGTAATGTGTAGCACTGAGGAAAAAAAACAAGAAAACAAGTTAGTACTCGTAGATGACTAATACGATTTTGGCCGGAATTTTTTCAACAGTATATCTATTCATCTAGAAAAATTATTCATTTAACTAAAATTATTTTTCATTATTACATTTCCAAAAATGGGAAAAAAAACATAAAAAGAATGCTAATAGAAATATATTATAGCCTAATAGGGAGTAATATGTTCAAAATCAAGATATTTGTCTAAAATGGAAATATGAGACCTACGTGAGATAAAACATTAAAAAGGATAAATTGGATTAAACTTTATAATTTTATAGTCCCTCTATTCCAAAATTATAGATAAGTTTTGATATTTTTGGTCAAATTACGACATGTTAACTTCAAAATTTATGTAATCTATAAAAGTTTTGGATGCAAATTATATTGTAATGAAATATTTTTGTTATAAACGTAAAAAATATAATAGTTAGATGAATTATAATTAATTTAATTGATAGAATTTAAAATTTAATTTACCATTTTTCGACTTAAAAAATCAAAACGTATCTCTAAACTTTAGAAGAAAGGATAATATAGAGTACTCCGTAATGGTCTCCTTTTGTTAGGTAACAGTTTAAACGAAAAAAGAAAAAAGAAAGAGTAAACAACAAATGAGTTGAAACTAATTGTTAGTTGACAAAATTCAATATGTTAAAGATTAAGTCTCAGCATATATTCCGCTGCCCATGGTTTAAACTTAAATGGACCACAGAATTTTCAGAAGTTAACATTTCAGCCTCTGCTATAAACTTGAAGAAGAAGCTCACGACTCATTCCATATCGTTATTGCTCCCTTATTATTTTTTCTTCTTTTCTTTTCTTTTTATGTTTTATTACCCCCTTATTTATTTTCGTTGTATCTATATATACTTGCACTGGTGATTGATTATGCAACTGCTAAACACCCGAAGCCTTTTTCAACTTTACTGAATAAATTTCACTCTCTTACAACAACTTGTATATCTTAAACAGAAAAAGTGGTTACCACTAACAAAAATAAGATATTCTTGATTTTTATGTTATCAAAACCAACATTAGATTTCTACGAATACCGGGTGCTCTTTCCCTAACTAATCAAAGTTTCCGTAAATAAATTTCTTAATTCCTCCTCATATTTGTCACCCCACAATTATTTTTTTCTTTCAGAAAAAGGGGAACAAGATGTAAAAAATTTTGGGTTACAAATGGCCCAGATAAAGAAATTTCATTCATTATGTGAAAGAAATAGTTGTAGAATGAATACCAAAAATATGAAAATCAGATCCATGTGACCTCTTCTTCAAAATTCCAGCTTACATAAGATTTTGATGTATAAGTTGGGCTACAAGAATTTTGTGAGGAAAATGCTTTCAAAATGGAGAGGATTTCTTGTTGACATGGTAATGTGTATTGCACCTTAGAACTTAACATACCACTTCGGAAGTGTACAATCTACGATGAAGAACATCTTAAGTGAACGAAAATCATCGGCTGTCACTTATTTCTCGTCACATAAAATCATCGATCACAAACTAGTTTTACATGGCCGAGGGGCAAGTGCATTAACAAGCCCTTTAACTTTCACGTGTCGGTGCTTTTTGAGTTTAACATAAGTTTGTCATCTTCATTCATCCTGTTGCAAATAAAAACAGTAATGAAAAGTAAGACATTGTCCACATCTCTTTATGCAGGCAAAGGAAATTTACAACGAAAACAATCTTCTGCAGCTAGTAGATATCATGTACTTGAAGGGGAATTTGCACGAGAAGAAGCAGTTCAGCTCTTGAAGTTGGCGTGCTTTGCGTACAAGAAACGAACAAGCTCCGTCCTCGGATGTCTACAGCCATCAAGATGCTGAAAAATGAAATTTCACTTTGAAAATCGTGATATCACACAGCCCGAATTTGAGGCTGATCTCAGGGACGTTAAAGTAGGACATACACACTCTTCACACAGCTTTTAGCCACTGCGAGCACACAGACTACCCAGTCACACTATTCTTTTGTTGGCCCTTTTCTTTTTTCTTCTTCTTATTTTTTGGTTGAATGTTCACTTTTTACCTCTTGCACTAAGAACATCCATGACTGCCAAACAACTGACAAACTGTCATCTATGCATTTTTGCACAACATACACTTTTTTTTAAAAGTCCTGATTTGCCATTTTATAATGCGAACTGCAGATCAACAAATATATCTGTCGAGTAATGCCAAGTCCTCTTTTTCCGGGGAAAACTTTCGACTAGTTACATAGTATCTCATTAAAACGCAGATTCTGCAATAAATGATTACTTACTTCGCATAGTGTAGACTGTAGAATCGAACCATAGTTAGATGACAATAATACTACACAAATTGCAACAAAATGTGCCATTTTCTTCTAATTAAGCAACTAACTAAAGCAAGGATAAGGAAAAGAGAGTAACTTACTTGAGAAACAGCAGCCAGTGCCCACTTACCAGACTAGTCTTAGATATCTTGAACCGCCATGAAAAGGTTGAAGTTGGATTGAATTCAAGACAATGGAGTTAAATACTTGGATTAGATCACACCATTATGGTTAGCAGAGGCCACATCAAGTCGATGCCCTGAGAAACTTAAAATGGGAAAATATGTGAAATTACGGATCAAGCTGATAATCTTAATCTAGGTGGATGGCCAGAGTTTCACCCAAATCCAAATATCTTGCCACCACAGCAGAAAATGGTCAGTACTATAACTAATTTATGGCTTCAACTTTGTTTAAGAACAGATGATTAGAAGTAGCCTTTAAAGATTTCGATTTTCAAAGAACTTCAATAGAGTTGGATATTTTTTGAGCTAGTAAGTCAAAGAAAACTACAAAGAACAGAAACATTGAAGTTTGAGACACACTCAGATGTGTATATAATGGATTGCTGAAGCGGCATGCATGGCTCCTAACACGCCATCCAGCAAAGGCCGTCAAATATATTGGACAGATTTTGCAAATGGCATGCAGGGAGCCAGGCATATCCTAATCATATATCACATGCGTGCCCACCCACACACAAGTATAATAGCTCGTAGGTTATATAATTAGTATACATTAGATATCTGTAGAATTCATAACCATCAAGGTTTAGTAGAACATCGAATGTATGGGTTCTTCCTGTTACCTTTGCCGAGGAACACCTCGGCTAATTTGTAAACAAATTAAAGCCATCAATTTTACAACTACTGTAACATGAATGGAATTAATATGAGGGAGTACCGAAAATTTATAGAAAGAGATTTGGTAGTTATGGCTAGAATTAGTTTTTGGGAAGCTCGGTAGAAATTTCGTAGCTCCCCTTTCTTTCGTTCCTTTTCTTTTTGCGCTCACCATTTTTCCAGAAACCAAACAACAAAACTTATGAGTTGGCAACTGATGCATTAATGAAGCTAAAAACTGCCAAAGAAACAACTTCACCACCTAGCTCCCCTTTTTCCTCCCCCCCTCTCTCTCTGTTTTTTTTTTTTGTAAGAAGGATGACACGCACACACTCTGAAAGAAAGAGCTCGGGTGTTCTGATATTTATCAAAATATATCTACGTTTTAGTTTGATGAGGGTCATAAAGTATGTCAATGATATATATCTTCTTTTTCTCTTTTTTTTTTTCTTTCTGAAACTGGTTTTGTCTGCAAGTGCTTGGAAGAAGGGTATGTTATTGGATTCTCATCTTTCTCTACACCTGTTCTTTTATTTCCAAAAGGACAACTACTCCCCTCCTTTTCTCTCTCCTCATCTCTCCCTAATCTTTCTTTTTTTAACTCCTGATTCTTCACCATATAGTGCTGTTAATTGCCTACCCCTAAAGGAAATTTGTGACAATATTTGTTTAATTGTAACTCTATATTTAAGTCTATGTTTCCGACCCAAATCTCAAACTCACTTATGCCTCTCTCCAATTATCCACATGATAGCTACAGACTCTAATAGTCTATACCAGCTATAGCTTGATTCCCCTTGATTGAACGCCATTCAAATTTTCTTCACTAGTATGTCACTTGTTGCAACAAAACAGATGGTGATCAGATTATAATTTCTATTTGCAACGATAATATGACATCCAACTGGTCACACACACACAAAAACTAACACGCGCCCCCAAAAAAAAGGACAAGAAAGTGTACATTGTCTCTACTTCTTCATATCAATTGAGTACATTAAATTAAACGCACTCCAATTTTCTTCACTTACAATGCAAACACCAACAGTGTCATGGTATGTTCGAAAATGGTCTGCATTAAATTGTCAACTGCACCACAAAAACAACACTGCTCACTGCTAAGACAAACTAGCATCAGCGATATAAAACCTTCAAGAAATAGAGAATGTAACTTTTGTATGTTGTGTTTTATTAGAGTATGTAACTCATGTAGTCAACATCAACATCGCCTTTATCCCAAAGAGAATGAAAACATATGGTTATCATATACTACTACAGTCACTATATATGCAATTAAACTATAGAAAACCATTTTTCATAATGTTCCACATTGCGGTACGATGATGCAGACCGAGAACATACCTCACCAGCGATAATCGCCATGTCTTGTATCATTGAAACTTCCATCCCAACTTTCATCACTGTGATTGTGACAACCCTGCAGTTACATACACGGAAATTCCGCACACGGCCACACAATTACAACCCAACTTCCTGTCTCCCTTCCCCACCAAAAAGTAGCAAAAGAAAATGATTGAGACACAGAGCTAAAACATCACAGACATTATATATCTTTAGAGATATGGTTTTGTGAAACTTGGTGTATTATTGAAGTTGGAAACTTCAGCAGGACAAAACTTAGCTGGTGATTCCTCTGACACTGTATAGTGTGTCAACAACATTACACTTTACAGGACACTAAATTATCAAGAATGGATCAAGTTGGACAGATGATAATAACAATAATTGATGAAATAGCTAATGAAAATGTCAGAGAACAGATCAAGTATGAATAAATTAAGCTTATTTGAGTAGTCATTTTATAAACAAAGGTGTATAAACCCACAACCGCTTCTTCTCTAATACAACCACAACTAAATCCTTCACTAGAAACAACTATTTTTAATACAGAGTACAAAGTTACAAACTTTGACGAGTTTAATAATTTATTCAGTTTACAATTAACAAACTGAGTCCGTATCATTCATGTGATTTAGTATGACGCTTTAATATGCCCGGGACATGTTTGATGATACTCCGCAAAGAAGTGCACCCCCACAACAAAAGTCTGAGCGGCCAATGGCGGAGATAGGTAGGTGGGTTTGAAGTTGAAGCGCTTGATACACCTTAGTTTGCTCTAACTGGTGTCGATATAGCAGAATAACTCGTCAGTCGCCACTGTCGCTCACGGCCAGATGCGGCCGAGTTGTGTCCCTTTCGTCCGAGTCCAAACACTGAAATCAAGAAAACCCAGATAAAGTTTTGATTGATTTTGGCATTTCGGTGTTTATCAACTTTATTGAATCGGATTAATTTAAAATTCTCCATATATGAGGTTGTCTGCTCTCTGTATTTGCTTAGTTGAGTTTCCATATGATGCGCTATGCAAATTTGTAAATTAGTAAAATGAATTGGTGATGATATTAGTAGAATAAAATTAATATTAAAAGAATTGATTGTTATTAGATATATAACGAAACATTTTGTTAAAAATGCGAGTAAAAGTATTTTTTTCTTTACGAAAAGGATTGTCCTATCTAAATTTTAAAAAGGAATTGTCAATGTCAAATCTATGAAAATGAAAAATGACACATTTAAAGGAAAAAAGGAAAATGAAAGAGAATGTTACCAGAAAGGATAGCATCAGGGATATCATAGTCGTCCAGTTCGAATATTAGACAAATACTACTATGCAGCTTGCTTGGTAAGGTGGTCGTATGGTCATTATCAATTATTTTATTTGTCTTTTTTGGTGAAACAAAATACTACATGAGTTATTATTAATTTTGAAATTATTCGCCATGCATGACCAAGGGAATTCAACCATTAATTTACTGGGATTCTTTACCCGTTCTGTTTTTATCATTAGTAATTTTTAGAGTATGTTAACGAAAGTTAATATGATTAGTAAAATTTGAGTACCTTTAAATTATAAGATTCGAATGATTTTTATTTAAGTTTAAATTCAAATCTCCTTGACTGTAATCTGTCTTGATAAATAATATGCAACTGTCACTTCAAGTTCTTATTATAGAAACTTAAAGCATGGTTGTCCTTCAGATGACATAATCCTTCAAAAAAAAAAAAAAAACCTTGGGAGTATGAACCTAAATTCTTGACAAAAATTAAAGAGAGAGAGAACATATATTAAAATAATGCATAATGCTTTACAAAAGAATCATCGGCAGGTATTATATGAATAAATTTTTACATACAAATTATTACATAAGAAAAACTCACAAAAATACATAAAGATAAAAAAAATTGATAGATTTCATTGAGAAAATAAAGAAAGAGAATAATAAAATTATGTTTATTAATTTGTGAGTTTGTTCATGTTTTTAGATATATTTCGCATTATATAGTTTGAACAATGCACTCCAACGGACAGAAAAGATGATATGTTAGAAACTATTTAATCTTGTCATCAGAAGACATCGACCATAACTAATTTGAATCACTGAGCATGATGTTAAGAGTAATGTATTTCTTTACTCAATGTCTTCTGTTTTTGCAGTATACTTGTTTGCTCTGTGTTACTAAAAATCCAATTGCCTATTGCGACATACTCTTCTTCTCCAATTCAAAAAAATTTAGTAATTTTAAGTGCGCGTTTGTCTACATGGTGAATTCTTAAGTTTTCCTCATTCTCTTTCTTCACTAATATGTCAATAATTATTGCAAGTTTTGCATGAATTTGGACACATGTACTCAAGGTGTGAGGATAATAATAGTTGTATAAAACTTAAGACATTAATTGAAAAAGAAACAACACCAATAACTCAATTGATGATATCAGATGACAAGATGATGTTTGTTTCTTTTTAAGATTATTATTGTGATGCTTACATCATCGTGATTGAAAGGAAACTTTTAGATAGAAAAAAAGAAGAGGAAAACAGAAAACGAAAATAAGAAAAGGGCAACACATTTTGGGCACAGCCAATTAAAACAAGTACCCAGATAGACCAGAAAGCCCAGCACAATTGGGACGCCTCAAACTAAACTAACAAAATATACAGATTCAGCAACACATGGGCTCTTATTTTCTGCCTCAATCCATTCAGCAAAAAGCTTATGCATTACTCCTAAAAGATCCAAGAGCTTTAACTGCGGCTGCTCTCAATATGTACTGATGGTAAAATGCAGCAATTGCAGCTCCAATGAATGGTCCAGCCCAGAACATCCACTGCAATTTAAACCCCCATCAAATACATATTTCACTATCTATATTACACTACTATAGTTGCAACTCAAAATTTTATTTAAACAGTAACATAATAGGAGTGAGTACATACATGATCGTCCCAAGCTTTTTGTTTGCCATAAATCACCGCAGCTCCAAAACTACGGGCCGGATTGATACCCGTTCCGGTGATCGGGATCGTAGCCAAGTGAACCATGAACACGGCAAATCCAATAGGAAGTGGAGCCAACACCTTTCATAATTTTATCATCAAACATTAATCAGCAAAACTATATTATAATGAACAACATCTAATTATTAACGGAAAATTTTCAATCAAAGTTAGAAAATAGAAATAATTCTTGTATAGTTTATGTAAGTTACAACTCTTGTCGTGCAGTTTATATTACTATTCACAATAAAATTTTATTTTGTACATAGTAATGTAAATTTAATAGAAAAAATTAAAAAAACATATGAATTATTTTCGTTTTTGGCACTCATCTAGAATTCACCGTAAAGAAAATCTTAAAATAGTTTGTGGGTACAAAAATTAACTAAAAGTTGCAACGAAGGATGTATGAGTTGTTAGTAATGTGATAGAGTACTTACGGGAACATGAGAGTCTCTTGCGTTTCTCTTGGGATCGGTGGCAGAGAAAACTGTGTAAACAAGAACGAAAGTACCAATAATTTCAGCAGCCAATCCGGTGCCCTTACTGTAACCATCGGCTAATTCGTTGGCACCACCGCCGTATCTGACATAGTAAGACTTGTGAAATAACTTCACCAACCCAACACCGCATATGGCTCCTAGGCACTGAGCCACCATATACATTACGGCCCGTACCAATGACACCTTCCTCGCCAAAAACAGCCCAAATGTCACTGCTGGGTTTATGTGACCACCTGCACATCAAACACAATTATATATTAATTCATTTGCCACACTAAGTGATACTCTGAATTGAAAATTATGGAATTTAATTCGCGAAACTAATAAAATTATTTCGGGACTGACCAGATATTCCGGCGGTGCAGTAAACGAGGACAAAGATCATGCCGCCGAAGGCCCAAGCAATGCCGAGGATGCCGACGCCGCCGCACTGATCACCACCGGCTTTGGTGTCGGTCTGGGACTTGTAACCAATGACGGTCAAGACGGTGATGTAGAGGAACAAAAGGGTGGCGATAAATTCAGCAATGAGGGCTCTGTAAAAGGACCATTTGGTGAGTTCTTCGGAGTCGAAGAGTTCAACTGGGGGTGGGTCTTGGTAGTCTCGCCCATATTCTCCAACTTCCATGTCCTTACCCATATGCTCTGTTTTTTGTTATGCTCTGTTTTTTAGAGTGCAAGTTTTGTAGAAGAGAAGAGTATTTTGAAGTGAAATTGAGGGAGATTTGAGTGAGTGGGATGTGAAGAGGAAATGGGGGATATTTATATATGGAGAGTTTGAGACATGAGAATGGTATGGAGTATGTGATGGACTACCACTATTACCTTAACTCCATTAAATAAACGCACTCTTTTGCCGCCCCATGTCACCTTTTCTTTATTTACTTCACTACCAATGATGAACATATAATTATGCATCTTATCATCACCGTAAATAATTATGCGCTTTATTATTTTAAAATATTTGTCTGTTAAAATTTACATTAAATTTCAAGGATATATGACTTTTATCTTATGTAGTGTTGATTCCTTGAAATGTTCCATTTTAACGTATTCGAACTCTTTGAAAATAAAATTTTAAAAAGCCTTATTGCCAACTGCGACTTTTATACTACTAACCAAATTATTCATAAAAATTACACATATTGTATTATTATTTTCAAACGACGACGCTAGATTAATCTTTTATTCTACATACTACTGACATATATTGTAGCCGAGTTTACAAAGTACACATATATGTATGATATGTATCATCAACTTAATACGTGCCAACGTAAAATAGTGGGAAAAAAATAATTACAAATATTACTTATTTGAGGAAATTACGTATATTATTATAAAAAACAATAAATTTGGTCTATCATTAGCCCCAGCTGAATGTAAAACACTTGCTAAAATCCAAGAACAAAATGGTTTTGGTGATGATTTTAGTATTAATCCCTGGTAGGAAATAGCAGTGGCTAGAGAAATGCCACGCGGCATAATGAAAGGGAAATGACAGATCATGTGAGAAAATAATACCGACCAATGTGCAATCACCATCAGTCGGCCAACACTGTACTACATCACCCACCACCGTCCAGCCAAGTCAGCAGCCCACTTTTCTTGACACTCTGAATTCTTAACCATTCTTGTTCCGCCACGTGTGCTAGCCCTGCCGCCAAACTTCACACCTCCACAAAGCCACATCACCATAATTTCCACTATAGATGTACATCACCTACAGCTCATCATTTCAATTTACTTTTCACTAATTTAATCCATCCACCAAACATTTCCACTTCTCATACCACATAAACAGGAACGTGAAACTACTGGTGAGGGTCTCGGCCACATGACGCATGCATGATTGATGATTGTCTCTAGTCGAAGATTACTTTTCCACCATTGCTGAAGATTATATATGGTAAACAATTCTACAATCTCAATCTCGTCGACCATATACAATTGATTTGTTACCAAGTTTCTTACTACAATACTGATTTAAGTGCTTATCTACGTCCACTACAAATATCTTTAAACATCTAAATATATCAATCACTTAATAATGCATTGAACCGCTTTCACCGACTCACGTTACATTGGTGAGCAATGTTGCATTAGTAGTGAGAGGACGATGACAAAGTTCACACAATTTGATATGCACTTGAGTTATGTTTCAGTAGCCTTCGTTTCTTCAACAATATCATGGAACTACCACCGGAGAAACCTTCAAAATTACAAATTTCAAGAATCGTCACAACTTATGAGATGGTAAATAATCTCCATTTTCGGCTGCTTATTTTTAGCCAAAAACCGAAATAGCACTCTATTCGTTCCCAAGGAAAAGTACTTGGCAAATAGCATCCTGCTCATATACTCTTTCTCTAAATTTTACTAGTACTACATCATACTACGTTTTTTTTACTTAAAGAGATGTATAATCCTCAACTGGAGACTATTTTGGTCAGTGTGAAGTTACTCATTTCATTCTTTAGATTTTAATCCAACACATATGGTAATGTTTTGGCTCCTTCGGGGTGTTAACTGATTTTGAGCTTAAACATAGGATTCGAGAAATAGAAGTTGCTAAATCTATTCCGTTTCTAACTTTGTTTCAACTCATTGTAAAAGTGGAAACATGCAGCATTTGCATGTAGTCTTTGAAAAACAACATACTAATTGGCAACAATGATCAGGAGATGAACGTTGCTTTATAAAGCATATATTAAAAATTACAATCTTAAAGGTAGAGATGAGTCGATGACAGTACATTCCAGGAAATGTTACAGCAAATGTAACAACAGAACTCAATCGTCTTAGAGCCTGCGAGGCCATACATCCAACTATATATGATGAGAGAAAGGATGACTATAAATTGTACTAATCATTCAAGCTTACTTTGCACAAAGAAATCTAAATAACCGGTGAAACACATTACCTCACATTGCAAAAGCAAATCACCACATAAACTGCTCTCTTCATCCCTCAAGTGCCTTCTCCAACTCCACTAGCCTAGCTGGAGTTCTCATCCTCTCCAAAAGGCGTATGGTTATGATCCATGAACTCTGAAATTTCTAATGCCACATAACTAAGCTCCCATACCACCCAATACAGAAACCAGGACCCTCATCGAAGTACTTGCAAGAAAGAGATACAGCCTAAACTTATAAGTCTTATACCATATGTTTCAGTCGGTATCATCAGAGCTTATAGCAGGTACTTGCAACAATGATCAGGAAATGAACGTTGCTTTAAAAAGTTTACCGAATAAAAGGCTGCACGCGTGGGACACCAGAATTACAAAGAAAGGGGTGAGAGAAAAGCATATTGGTTAGTGATTGTGAGTCCCCTTGACTCTGCACACCTAAGCATACCCAAAACAGTCTTCTTTCTCAGTCTGGGCAATAGACATAAACTTGCATTTGGATGGGAGAGGAATGAGACATGGGCGAAGGGGGAACAAGAATTATATGTCTTCCGCACTCAGCAGAAGACTTTTTTGATACACCATCATCAACTTTACACGTTGCAACTAGTATGAAGATTACAATCCAAAACAGAATTAGACATTAAATCTCCTTGTATCCACAAGAACCCCAATCAATAAACCAATATATAATTACAACAAAGCCATCAATATCGGACCCTCCACCCATATAAACCTTCAACATCACATAACTGCAGAGAATAAATTGCAATGTCATTACCATCCAAAAACTGAGCTTATAGTAACGCTGCACACTCTAAAGATTAATTTTGTTAACTAAGCAAGCTGAAAATCCCTCTCATTGAACTTATATTGGACCCTTAAGTAGCTTATAAATGCTAAACTCAACCGCTAATTTACCGATAGAGAAAAAACAATGTACCTCTAGCTTCAAAATGCATGAATCAGCAAATAAAGGTCATCTTTAAAAGGCCTAGCAAATGTGGATCATGGCATAACCAATTGGATTCATATATGAAAGCATTATCCTTCGTAAATAAAACTCAAAAACTGGATTTTGAAAAGACATTGTCAAATATAAAAGAGATATAGTTGCAAAAACAAAATACAAACCCTATCGCTTATAAATTTAATCCTGAGGAATCTCAACATCGCCATTATCAATTTCCTCTTGCAAATCCTTTGGGCTCTTTCCATCTACCGAACATCCAACAGATACACATGTTCCGAGAATTTCCTTCACCGTGCCGGCGAGTTCCTTCGCCATCGATCTTGGCTTCATGATTTTGGCGATCTCGATGACATCGTCTAGCGAAATATTACCGGTGTGCTTGATGTTCTTCGTCTTTTTCCGATCGCGCTCCGGTTCCTTCAAGGCTTTGATAACAAGAGCTGCCGCCGACGGTACGACTGAGACTTTCGCTTGACGGTTCTGAACGGTAAGCTTGACGGTGACACGTAAACCCTTCCAGTCCTTCGCGGTCTCCTTGGCGATATCTTCACCGATCTTTTTAGGGGAGAGACCGAGCGGCCCAATTTTCGGTGCAAGTGAACTGGCAGCACCGACTTCGCCGCCGGTAACGCGGACGTATACGTCGACCACTTGAGAAGGATCGAACTTAGGCGGCATTTTCAAGCAATTCGAAGGAGCTGTAGAGGACGTAAGAGATGGAGAGGACTGTGTTTACTGAATGATGTGGCGGAGTGGTTTAAGGGGATTCGTGTGAAAAAGATCTAGGGTTTTAGAAAATTGTATTGGGCTTCACTAAGCCTTCTATTGACCAATACATTATGTGGGCTACAGCCCAACTAAGTGTTATACATTATATACTCCAGATAAAACACAAAAGAGGGAGCGAGTGCTTTCGCGTGCGCGCACACCAAAAAAAAACTATGAAAAAAACATTATAGATACACATCTTATTTTTCACTCTCCCATAAATTTGTTATTTGTGCATTGACATGTTCTTATACTTAAGATTTTACGTATGGGTAATGTATTTTTTTGCACAGGACATACAAAATCCCCATATGGCTATTTCATACACAATCAAATGACATTTTTGATCCCTTAGATATTAGTTTTGAACCTCCCTAAAATTTATTTTATATGTTAATATTTTTTATATGAAGGAAAAATATAAATAATCCTTTCACTAGAACCGCATCAACAACTAGATTAATTTATTTTGTTAGGGTAACATGTTATATTTTGAAGAATATATTGTTAAATTTAGAATTTAGTACACATTCATTAGATTTAAAAAATAGAAGCGTATTTTTAATTTTAAAATAAGAAATGGTATTGCACAATTTGCAATTTTGCAGCCTCTATAATTTTGCTTAAAGTCCATCGATTGCAGTAATATTATTAAACAAAACCAAGCACGTTACCCAAATTGGCTGCACATCACCAAATTCTAATTGGTCAATTTGGTATAATCAGCATCGGCAAGACGCAAAACAACGAATTAAAATGACTACTCCCTTTTAGTAGTACTAGTAATCACGTGATTATTACAACATTCGTTTTCTGTCAATGATTTGTTCATTGCATCTTTGCCCAACTCTTGAAAACAAAATTACCACATGATAAAATTAAGAAAGATGGTAAAATGAATAGATAATGGTCAGTCGTAGTGAGAATTAAAGTAAAAAGTATAATAATTCTTCAATAAAATAAAGTTATTGCAGCCAAAACAAAGAAAATGTACTACTAGTAATTGCTTAGTTCAAGTTAACAATAATTAGTAAGAGCACCATTCTTGGGGAGATTATTAGCCGTAACATAACGGCATGGTCCACATGGATGAATTCTTATAAAATAATTCTTTTTAAATTTGAGTGAAAATTCTACATTCACAAATATATAAGTATATAGCCTTTGGATTTTTCAAAGTTGATAACATCTATTTACGGCAAGATCACATTAACTCCAAATTAATACAACTGATAATGCTATATACGCTAATGAAATATATAAATATACTTGACAAAATTTCAAAACATAATAGAAGTATTTGTTGAATTTTGTCAACTGAACTAATATTTATTGATATCTCTAACGTCACTATTTGATAATATATTTTATGCGATTATTGTAATAACACATGCTAATTTATTCCAACACATGTAAATTTAGTAAATACATTATTAATCTTAAAAAAGTTTCGATTTATATAAATAAATTCATCCCTTCATCTTATGATCCAAATGATAATAACAACTTTATTCATTTGATATGTACATATGTACGAGGATAAATTTGAAGCCTATATACATCCAACTCTTATATTTAATCCATTATCCATAACATAATTTTGATGAAGATTATAGTGATCCCACTCTTTAAGTTATATAAGATCAAACAAACAAAATTATTGAAAAAACACTCAAATCTATTCCATTAATTTCATGTCTGTATATTGCATTATGCGTATCTGTATCTACACCTGTCCCTCTCCAAACATTAAAATACCAATAGTGCGCAAAAGCAGGAGGATTTTCTTATCACGAATGAAATTTTACGAAGCCCAAATATTTGAAGGTGACGTGTCGCGATAAGACTGTGATGATCTTGACAACTGGACGGTAAAAACGAGTGGACCCACCATAGAAGCTTTAAGATTGGCTAATAAACTTGCTACTTTATTATCCCGTGTTATCTTCCACTTTTCTTTCCCTTTTAAACTCCTTTTTTGTTATTTTCCCTTTTTATTATTATTTTATTGGGTGCTGCTTATATTAGTAAATTTCACAATACGTAGGAAAAGGGTGAATTTTTTTTGAGCATGTAATCATGGGAAAGTGTAAATACGAAATCATCAATATAATAACATTAGAAAAAAATGAAAAATAAGTGATTAATTTTTTCAACAATCATTTATTTGCACACATCATAGAACTCGTCTTATCTTCTCATATTTTTTTATATAATTAAATTCTATAATTACCTATAAAAATAATTACTTAAATCTCGTGATTCCATAGTATTATTTATATTATAATTGTCAAGTACGGAGTACTAGACAGTAAACACGAAACAATTTGACAAAAATTAGTAACACAATGATTATATTTCCACAGCCAAAAATTATATTTGAAGCTTTGAATGATATTTCTTCTCTCACAAGAGTAAAATTTGTTTTGTGAGCTGATTATGTGAAAAGTTAGAGGTAGTAAAAATATAACATTAGTTGTGCAAATATAACTATCCTACTAATTTTATTGAGAAATATTATATATGATTATAATGACCAAATGCAATTACATTCACACACACATTGTGCGTACAAAAATAAAAAATTGATAAGAACGAATTGGCGTGAAAATATATAACCGTTTTAAATATTAATTTATTTATGCAATTAAAGTATGAGCTATCAATTTCAAAATTGAGAGGGACAAACCTTATCCATTACATCATCATCATTATATAAAGCAAATAAAATCAAACAAGAAGTCCATAATAAAGCAACGTATGGGCAGAAGAAATAGCCAGCCAATAAACCAAAAACAACATAATTTCAACCTTATCTAGCCTTACTAGCTTATTTTCTCTCACATTTTCTTACCCGAATGGCTACTAAGAACTATCTCACTTCCAATTCCGACAGAGTCAACCCAATCGCCACTGATTTTGAATTCCACGAATCCGACATGTGGAATAATTCAACAGAAAATCTTGTTACCGAGCCCAAAAAACCCAATTTTGGTTCACGAGCCCCGAGAAAATCCGCAAAAAAGAAATGATCATGACATTGACCGTGGGAGGACAATCGGTGCACAATCACTGCCCGTGAACGTGCCCGATTGGTCGAAAATTTTTCGAGGCCAATATCAGGATCGAAGGATCGAAAATGATTACAACGAGGACGACGACAACGGTGATGTGTTAGTGTTACCTCCACATGAGTATCTAGCAAGGACAAGAGCTACTTCACTGTCTGTGCATCAAGGCATTGGGAGGACCCTTAAAGGGAGAGACTTGAGAAGTGTGAGAAATGACATTTGGAAGCAAATTGGTTTTGAGAGTTAAGAATTAGCACCAAATTTATTTTAATTACAAGATCAATTGGTATATTATTTTTACGATGATTATGTGACTATGGCCTTTCTTTTTTGGGTCCTTTTGGATGTATTTTTCATTTTTTTTGTATACTATCTACCGGTATAGTTAGTGTTTCTCTAACATGATTTTTTTTAGAGGATTATATGTGCATTTGAATAACCTCGGGATTATGTGAAATAATGCAATTTGGAAACCCCTGGGAATTTGTATATATATCTATGAGAATATGAGTTGCATTTTAGCCTTTTGTATATGAATGCATACGCGCACCTTCTAGTTTTGGTGATATATAGATAAAAATGGTATAAGATGACAGGAATCATCTGAGAGCATTCTTCTCTACTGGAATACTTCTTGTTGTATTTATTTTGGTAGAAATTTGATAGATGACAATGAAAAATAAGATAAAATGATAGAAGTAAAATTAAATAATACAAATAAAAAAACAAAAGAAGTTGAATGAAAAGAATTAAGGAAAAAAAAACTCGAATCATGGGAATGTTTTGATAACGGGTAAGAAGTTGATTTTTCTTTTGGGGGTGGGGGTGGGGGGGGGGGGGGGGTTGGGGACATGAATTACTCGCCTCGTGCAGATTTCTCACACACACACACAAACAGAGGTATATATATATATAATCCATGAATAAACAGAAAAAAAACATACGAGAACTTGGGCATAAATGGCATTCGGCAGATGTTAAGGAATCCATCCTATTAGCCCGCTTGTTAAATAACCGAACATCCCTATGAATTATTAACAAAGAGAACAGTACGAGAGTTTGGGCCCAAATGGAATTCAACATATAGTATTGGGTCCAGTCAATTACACAGCTTGTTAATAAATGGCTAACAAAAAGGCAAAATAGGGTGTTATTTTTTGAGTTTTTCACCCCAGATGATGATACCGGAGTATCGTATTGTAAAATGTGAAATTCATCTCTATTCAATACTCTCTCCCTTTCTAACATAATAAATAGTAATATTTGAAAATAAAATTTATTTTTTAAAAAATAATTTTTGAATAATTTTTTCATTATAATGTCATATTTTTAAAATTTTGTCATTACAATATTCATAGATAATCTTTAATTGTACATTCATAACAAATTTAATGAGAAAATTTTATTATTTTTACATATAATTCTTAACTAAATATATAAAATAAAAATTCGTCAAAAATTTAAATATTATTTTTTTTATAGAACGAATGGAATATCTACTTTCAATACATTTTAAGCTTTTTGACGGCATTTGCCTCTTAACCGTTTATAGAACCTTATTATTGGAATTCTTTTAGAAAGTTATTTCACATTGCTTGTTTAGAGTTTAAATATTTGAATACAACTAAATATAATTAAATAAATTACATCCCCTCCATCTCTGTCAGAATATACGAAGGACATTCATAGACCCACGTTAAGAAAAAATAAAATTAACTCAATTGTCTCCTTTTTTATTTTTATATGACTTTTAAGTACATGATTTAAAATTTAAGAGAATAGTAGATCTATTAGTTAAAGTAAAAAATATTAAATATTAAAGAAGTGCATACTTGACTTTTTTAGAATTTTCTTTTTGTCTTTTCTAGTATCCTTACACACCCTTTTGAGAATGAAAATAGCATCATTTTAATAATCTAAATTCTTAATTTAGAAGTAACAATTCATAGTCAGAAAGATAAACTTTATTGTATCGTTTTGCTAAATAATTATAACGGGTTATATTTACTCCATAACTAGACCAGACAATATATCTAGAAGGACTTCTTCCAGGCCTGCATGCATAATGAAAAATATTCTCGTATAGTATAATTTTTTTTTAATAATTCCTATTAAATTTATGTTACCAAATTATTTTGTGCAATATTACTATATATTTAATAAAATTACAACGTAAACGATAATATAAGATGTCAAATAATAACATAATAATATAAACTGTACAAAAAAAGTTTAAATATATTTAAATTGAATGTTGATACTTTTTAAATAACGACACCGACAATTAATTATCTGCATGCGTGAGAAACACTCTCCGATGGATCTTCCACAACGGATAGGTCCCTATCCAAAATAACTGTCTAACCTGGTTGATACGGGTAGTAGTAATTTTATTGTTTGAATGTCGGTCTGATAAAGATTGACTCAATCTAGTAGGCCCACCACTGTTACTGCCACTTCAATTACCTCGACACAAGCCCAGATTTCGGGCCCACTACCCAATCATTCTGACCCCAGCAACTTACGAGTGAAAGAAAAGTAAAATAAAAACCTTACCAGAGTAATATCACAATCTTTTTTCTTTATTTTTTGTTTATGACGGCGGATAAATTCTAAAACAATTGGAAGCATGTTTTAATTACACCAATTGTCGGTTTGGTTACTCCTCGAAACGAGCGCGAGAATAAAATGAATTAAAAAAAATTGTAAAAGTGAAAGATAAAAAGTCAAAACTTGAAATGAAATTTTTTATAAATGTTAAAATTGTCATTTTTTATTTTTTTAGATAATATTGCATATTTTAACACTTCATTGTGACTTTTATTAATTTTATTTTATTCACATTCTTATTTTAACGAACCAAGCGAACCATAACATTTTACGATGTTAAAAAGGAAAAAATTTATACTTGAAACACCCATTCACCAACTGGCTATTATTTTCTGGAATTTATCTTTTTGCCACGTAGTACGATAATAAAACATTATACTCCGTATCTATTCAATACGTCATTTGTAAAAAGAAAAACATACGGAGTAATATTTTATTTTCTATTGGGTTAGTAAATATATGACAATTATGTATATCAAGTCAACTTTTATACTTCAACAAATCCGTTACTCCGCAACATATTTTGTTGTTTTGTTATATGTAGCAATTTCGCATGAGTGCCATGTACGTAAACTCATACTATTATTTTCAAAATGAAAAAAATTATGACATTTTGTCTCATATATAGTGCCTACTTCCGGCAACGCTTTGGGATATCTGAAAAATGTCCATAAGACCGTAAAAATATAGTAATTTAGTTTTGTGACATTGGTGTTACTTAAAAACTAACAATCTGATTGACCTAGTTATAGGTTTAGTTATGAATTCTAAAACTTACAAATTATGTAAAAGTACACATAATAACATTCTCATTTTTTAAAAGTAACAATCGATAACTAATGATATTAACGGTCATGCCACACAAAATAATTATTAACGAATATTGTATTGAATGAATTTTTAAACTACAACATATTACGTGGTACTTAAAAAAAAAAAAAAAACCTGCCCGACAATTCACTTTAAATTTGAGTAGTTTTTAAGCTGTGTTTGTGTAGAAATATGATGATACGAATCCCAATAAAATTCGTAATGCAGTTTCACTACTTCTAGTCTTCTGCTCCATTTTTGACTCCGTGTATTGTGGGAATTTATGAGATACTAATAAAAGCTAGGAATGGGTTTCTTTTAACACCACCAAAGCTCTAGAAACGGCAACGTAGTGTGGAGGAAAAATCTTTTAACCTTTCTTTTCTTTGTTCTTTAATCTCTCTGGTTTTCTTAACATTAACTTACTTCGTGTTCTTAATTACTCTTCCTTTCGGTAATCAACAATAAAATGGGTACTTATATTGTCCTTTATTTGTAGGAAAATTGAAATTACTGACAAGCAGTAATTAAATTTCACTAAATAACACGACCACCGTAGATCAAACGTTGTGGCTTCACGTGATCCAACTTCCAACCCATTATTTGATTGCTTAATGTCTAATTGTCCACCGTGTTCGAGTTTTTCTTAGAATACTATTATTTCCGTTCTAAAGTTGTAAAGTGAAAATTTTAAATTTAATACCATTAAGTAAATAGAAAATATTTTTAAACACAAACTTTTTACATTTTTACATTTTTATAAGCATATCACAAATAGAATTATAAAATTTCAAATAATATTATATTTGGAAACAGAAACTCAAATTTTAGGGTAAATAGAGTTTTATACACATGCGGTTCCCCAAATTCGAGGTACCAGTTTTACTAAATTACATTCCCTCAAACTAGTTAATTTATCTATGTTTATTTCAGTTTAAAATTATAAATTTTAATAATATAATTTACACTGATAAAATATAAAATTTTATAATTTTAATTTAAAATAAACGAGTCAACTAATTAACAAAACTACCGTAAAAAGTATCGGACAATAGATTACCCTTAAAATCGGACCTGTTTAATACCATTAGTTTTAATTTTTAAGTACTATGGTCCACATATCTGTCAAAAAGTCAATAAATGAACCAAGTGGGTCCCTGCTCAGCCAAAAAGTTGGAGACCGCCAGTTTCAAAACGCTAAGTCGCCAACCTGCCACACGTGAAATCATTTTTTAATAATTTCAATTTTCAAATACCACCTTCCACTCGTGTTTGGGTTAATTAATAAAAAAATGTACACCCAAGAATGAAGATATCACTAATAAAAAACTACTATGATGAAAAGTTTACGCAATCCAGACTTTATCATGTTCGGTGCTGGTGGCACTCCCACTAGAATTTGATCGATTAAAATTTTCGTAATCTGTCCACCTAAATTTCGTTCAATTAATACTAAATAGATATTTTTATTAATATTTAATTTAGTCCACTTGTAAGACTAAACAAATATTTTTATCAAATTCAAAGTTTAAATTTTGTCAACTTTTTTTTTTATTTTTTAAGTAATCTGTAAATATAATTGTAAATTCAAAGAAACCAATGACATATGCTCTCCTGTATAGAAAAATTTCTCCACACCTAAATTTTTTCTCGAAAAGAAAAAAAACTCTTATTCTAAGTAATGAACTTGTAACCAATTTGTAATTTATTTATGAATTTCTGATGTTCCATCTAGTTACATTTAAAAGTACAGTTTCTAAACCAAGACTGTGTTGTACGTAGTTGCTGATTATAGCTTACAAAATTTTCAACTGCACCCGAAACAAGCTAAAGCGCTACCTCGTCAAAAAAGCAAAACACAATTATAGGCGCAATGGGCAAATAGCCAAGGCATCCGACTAAACAAGCTGTTTGTCTCATTTCCAAAACTGTATCTACGAAACTCGCAAGTTCTCTCTCAATTTTTAAGGAAAAGAAACTTCCTTCTTTGGAAGTTTCAACAAACTCTCTCTAAGTAGTATAACCAACGGATCTTCTCAAATCCTAAAAAAGGCATGACCGCTCTTCTAAGAAATTATCTGGAAAAAAAAACTCAATGAATCTGCATAATAACCACATTAAATTGCTTTCAAGCTTGCAAAATGACAATCTTCTGTCAAATTGGGAATTGGACTGAAAAGAAGGTGAGATCAAGAACACAAATTAGCCAGCCAAATTAGCACGCCACCCACCTTTACATCTGAAATTTCAGCTAACTGTTATCTTTAGTTTCTATTTTGCTACACTGTCGCTGCTTGCATCCGTTAGAAATGTTAACGTTCTTGCTGTTCTTATGAAGTCGCTGCAATGACAACAACGGAGAAGAAACATAATAAACAAAGAAGCAGGTCAATACAGACTTCAATCAATATACTCGCATTGTAACCTGTGGCATAAGCAAGATGTAAAGAAAAGTTGAGCAAATGTGAAGATGAAGGTGCAGGTAGAAATGGAAACTATTCTCACCTAAATGGTTCATTTCCAATCTGCTTCACAGCACCTGTAATATCGACATAGAACATATGGTTCAGCATCTCAGAACTCTTGATGCCAAACATGGTTTCCAGTTTTGCGTAAAATTCTTCATAAGAAGCAAGTGATGAGAGATCAAGAGTGCGACATACATCCTCTGATCCCATGAATACCTTACAGTGACTAGTTTCCAAGATGGTCTCAGATTTTCGGCAGTTACCTTTGTTGCCATGGAGCCCTTCACAGGATAGGCTCTCTGGGGTCCCAAGTTCATGGAATGCAAAACCAGACGCAGAGCCAGAAACATCTCCATTACAGATATTTTCCATCTTATTTTCATTCCCTTCAGAAGAATTGTTGCTAGTACAAACTGGCGCCACTGTGAGACCAGAACTTCTTTGAGAGATCTGCTCTTCTGTTAAAATTGGTTGACCAAAAAGTAAGAATTGCTGTGGTTTCTGATTATCATCTTTCTTTGAAGTTGGAGCTGAATTTCCCATGCTTAGCAAGCAAGAGAGATTTTCGCAGCCGCTAGCCTGGTTAAATACTGGGTTGTTGGCAGGCCTAGTCGGTGTAACACCATTACCAAAAGGTGAGAAACCAGCTGCAGATAAACCTGACTGTTTATTGACATGGAGATCTGATAACGGTAAACCATATTCAGAGTGCCTGGCTCCCTGCATGCCAGCAGGAGTGTTTGTGGGTAAACAAACATAAGGGCTTCTGTGCCCCAGGAAGTTGCTGGAAAACATCGGCACAGGAAGTTGGCCGCCTAGAGGAAATTCGGGGCGTTGTGATATTCTCAACTTTTTTCGAGGTGACGAGAATGGGGAAAAATGAATTGCAGGCATGTTAGATACTAATTCCACCAGCCAGGGGCTGACGCTTTTCACATTTTGAAGTAAATCAGGTTCATCCCAAGTGACCTGCAACACCCTGAATGATAAGGGGCTAAAGAAAAACAAATACATCGTTTATGAAGTACTTTGGTGTATTATTCTGTGAAACTCATGGTACATGACCAAGACAAATACATAAAATTAGTAGGCTACAAATTTAGTTTGTTACCCAGAAGGAAAATAAAACAGCTACCATACTGCATGATATGAAAGCATGCAAGAGTGCTAATACTGAAACGTGAAAGGCATGCTGACCGTATAGAAAATTCAACCAAAACAAGATGAGTAGGACAGCAGTAAAATTTATCAAAAGAAAATAAAAAATTCTTTTCATAGCATATCAATAACATTAATACACTAATCGCAGGTGAGATTTCACAAAAATGATTACAAGAATTCTTGAATAATTTGTTTGAACAAGCAATGTCTTTACGTAAATATTGAGAAGGATATGTAGCCCAATCATAGAATACACACACCTAAGTAACATGGTATTAAGGGCTAAAGTTAAATTTAAATGTGCAGAAAGGGAAGAGGAAGAGAACTTTTGGTACCTGCAGAAGTCTCCAAGGTGAATCAGGCCAGCGATTTGGATCAGCAACCTGAACAGAAGATATAGTTCCCATGAACCAACTTATTCGAGAAGAGTCCTCAGTTTCAAAGGGCATCTTAAACCTCATTCCTGAGCACCAACGTATCTGGAGTGCTGATTTCACTAGTGAGGCTTTCACAAAGAATTCTGGAGTGCTTGCTCTAGGATAGTAGATAACCTCAAAGGGCTGTCCTTTGGCTGCAAAGTTAGCAGCTTCAATCACTGACTCGGCCCTCATTTTTCCCTTTCCCATCAAATTTTCACCACCACTTGAAGTTCCACCATTGACATTTCTTCCTAGTTTGTTTTCATCGTCTCTCAGAAATTCTGAAAATCCACCATATGGCACAACAGAATTCCCTCCAGCAGAATTCCATCCAGAAATAGATTCAGGATAACGTCCTATTCCCCTCTTTGCTCTCCTTATTCCAACACAAAGGTCACCATTTTCTGCCCTCAAGAACACAATTGAATCCCCTGCAACAAGCTTTTTGTGATTTACAAAAGTACTCCATCCTGTTGTCAAAAGATGGCGCCTGGGTGTCCCCCTGTAGATATGTCGAAACTTCCACGTTTCACCATGAACATCTTTAGCAAGGATAGTCTGCACCGGAGGATCTGCAGAGTAATCTAGCCGAGGAAAGATCGTCTCTGCACAATAACGTGGAACTGAAAACCCCCCACCATTATTGGCATCTGATTGGGTCAAGGTCTTTGCGAATGAAGTGGGTTTATCTTGTGACTCTGACCCATTAATTCCAGAAATTCCATCATCATCAGAGCTAACCTCCTTACCACTTATTGGAAGCAGTCTAATTTTAGCGTAAACCTCATCAGTCTCTGGATCTGCCATGAATCTAACAGCAGAAACTCTACAAGCAATATAAGCCGGGATCCTAGCAGAATCTCCGAACTCCACAATTTCACAAGCATGCTCAGAATGGCCCTGAGGAAAGTAGAAGACCTTGGAATTCACCACAGGCATTTGCACCATGCTGCCAGCACAGGCATGCCATAACTGAGAATCCAAGCACTTGTCAGTTTCCCTTGGTTTTTCCTTTGAATCCATGAAAGTGATCATTGCCCAATCAAAGCTATGCAACACAAATCAATCAACTCTCGGCAGAAAAATTAAACCCCTGTTCCTGTAAACAAATATACCATTAATTTTAGGCATCATAATGATCACAATACAGAACATTAAAAATATAAATTAAATTATATTTTTAAAAATTAGAAATTGAACAATAAAATTAGTAAACCAATATACTACACACACACACATATATAGTCAGCCATGAAAGAGAAACCAAGCAGAAACACAACAGGTATCATCATTCTCATCTCATAGTAGTGTTGAAAAAAACAATTACTACAATCGAAATCATATAAGAAATTCCTCAAATCCTGGCATTCAATCGTTAAAAATATAGCAGAAGTAAGTTCTTATGCTTAAAAACTTCACTGTTCTTCATAACCATGGACACAGTTCTCCTATTCATTAGAATTAAGCATAAGAACAAAAACCCTAATTTCCACCAAAACTTGACATCCGCCCGAGAATTTGAATCGCCCAAACAAGTCAATCCAACACAAATTTGCTTCAGAGCGTCAAAATTAAAAAACCCTACCTGAATCTCGGATGAGTCCACAGCTGGTCTATTTGTTTTTTTATCTCCTGTCTTCAACTCCAATACCAAAACAGAAAATGTCAACCATCTGTAACCAACAGATCAAATTCACAACCTAGCAAAATAAAACTTAATTAAAAAAGAAGAAAAGAATTAATCAGCTCAGTCCTGTCATCTTCAAATTACACACAGAAGAAAGAACAAAGTCCATGACCGACACACAAAGATATTCAAAAGATTCATTCAATATTCTCTCTCTCTCTCTCTCTCTCTCTCTCTCTCTCTCCCCCCTTCTCTCTCCTCCTCTATATCATTCTCATTCTCTCCATAGACGTATCGGATCAATACAAAAAAGTCTCAACACTCAATCAACACAATAAAGTGTCCTGTCTCTCTATATATATAGTTGTGGTAACAGTAAATCAGTAAACTGCACCGCTGTTTTTAGCTGATATGGAATTTTTAACTTTTACTTATAAGTTAAAAGCGGTAAATACTCAGTGGAGTGAAATTCTTCCCTTTTTCTTCGGATCTGAAAAGATAAAGCACTTCTTCTGTGGTACTCTACTCCGTGTAGATATGTGTGTGTATATATAATATGTTTCTTCAATTGTCAGTAATAATAATTAAATATTATATTAAAAAACCCAACTGAGCCAAGACAAAAGCCCATCCGCTTTCCTCCTCGTCCTTTGTTTAATTTAATTAATCTACGGACAGAGAGATGGCTGAATTTGTTTATGTATTAAAATATGAATTTATTAATTCCATGTCGTGTGGTGAGCTCATTGAAATAATTTAGTGAAATAATTAATGATGATTATTTAAGAAATAAAAAAAGAATATTTATGAAAACAACGAGATCTTGTAGTGAGGAATCATAATTAAAGTAGAGAGGCGGTCAATTCAACGCTAGATTAGAATTTTAGAACTCTACTTTTACCTTTTTGATGCCCTGTAAACAAGGAAGTCAAAACTCTCCCAATTTCAAAATCACGTATTTTTAAATAAATTTTAATATATATTAGATATTTTATTTTTTAAAAATTAAAATTAAAAATCAAAATATTTTAAATAAGAATTACAATTATATAAAATATTTAACATGTATTAAATTTCACTTAAAATTACGTTTAAAAAAATTAAACGTCATGTATTTTAGAAATGAGATAGAATTACCCAGGTGAGGTTAGGGTTTTCTTTATATTGTGTGCGTGACTAATGTAACAGAAAGAATTTAAAAAATAAAGAAATAAAATAAAAGAAGAGAAAGATAAAAATTTATTTTAAAAAATGGAATTATTTAGAGAAAGTTTAGTTAGAACTTGAAACTGTTTAAGTGGATTTTAAAGTTGCTCTTACGACCACAAATTACAAGTTTAATAACTATAGTGTCTTTTCCTCTCCTGAATTTACGAATATAGGGTCTCCTCCTTTCCCTCGTTACCTGTTTCCTTTAGGTTTGAAAAAAAACAATGTCTGAATTATGTTCATAGCATGGTGTACATTACAAGCCATTTTTTCACACAGAAAGCCCAACAATTTTTTCTGTTAATTACGCAATAAATAAAAAGCTATCTAATTGCTCCTGAAATGATGAGAGAAAATAAGAATTGGGATCGATGAAATGGAAATTAAAAAGAGAGGAATCTACTCTATGAAAAACATAAATTGTTCCACAAATGTTTATTCACACATACAATTCTCTCTTTCTCTATTCATAACACAATGACACATATAACATTTACAACATATTTTTTAATTAAAATGACATATTCCACACTCACATTCTCGTTCGAGTGTTTAATATCAAACACAAATATTTTGAGACAAAATAAAAAATCCATATAACACATGTTACATCCGGATTTCAAAAATAAATACATAAAAATTTAATTAATATTAATTTCTAAAAATTTAAAATTTTGTTTGTACAACCCATAACTAGAGGGGTAGGGTAGGGTAGGGTAGAATTGGTAAGGACAATTTAAAAGTGAAAGATGATTGTATATACCTATTGGGAATGAGCTGTACTTGTGGGGTTCGTGGTCTCTGCTTTTTCACATACTTAAGAAGCCGACCACAACTGGTTAACTGCCCATTATACACACCCGTTACCTCTCCCTTTCCTAGTTGCAATTTCATCTACTCAAGTCCCACGAGTTAAACCAATGAATTAACTCAATTGTGATTTTGATGAAAAGTGCAATTTTTATTTTACCTAAAGAATGTTAAAATAAGCCTCAGTTGAGACATTTTCTCTACATCTTTAAACTTACATTATTATCTAATAAGTGTTTTTCACAAACGATTTATTTAAATCAATTTATTCATAAACGAATCTATATGTCTGCCGAAAGAAAATTCCAAAATATGTATTGCAATTTCAGTTAAATTATAAGTGACTTAAACTGATACTTAATTCAATATCTGAAATGGATTATTTGTGTATTAAATTTTATAATTAATAAGTACTATATTATAGACAGATGTCTATGGTATATATTGATCATGAATTGAGAGCCCCTTCAATTTAAATAATTATGACAAAAAAATATATTACCCATAAAGTTGGCGTTTAACAATTATTTATATAAGTTATTTCTTTTGATAATGTATAAGTAATTACCAAATGACCAATAAATAGTGTCACACTTATTTAAAGGAACAAATCGCGAGCTTCGTCAATAATTAATTTAATAGATACTCACGCAAGGTTCATCTTAATTAAAACAATTCAACAACCTAACTAGGCCCCTCCCACATAATTTAGACATTTAGGAATATCATTGTAATTTATTCTCGACCCTATATTTTGTAAGTCCTTTACTTAAAGAAACTCTATACAACAACCAAAATCAATAATCTAATTAACAATTAACAATATACGGTAAGACAGAACAATTTTTGTTAGTGTATAATATGTTCTATAAGTCTTTCGATTTTATAAATAAGTGTCTCCATGTACAACTCTTTATAATTAGTTCAAAAAAAATTCAAATATATATTTCACGAAATTATCAACTCATGTAAGAAATTTTATTTTCAAAATATAATCAAAAACCTTCTCAATTGAACTTTGCAGCTAAAGCTAGAGTATATGCATGCACTTATATTATGCGTGACTAAAGTTAATTTTTGCCAATGCTAGCTAGCCAGGCTACTTGTATTTTGGTATAAGGTTCACTTCACTTTATCATAGGATTATTACGTTAATTGCAATACCCACTATCCTCTTTAAGCAATATAAATAATCCCAATATATACCCAAAAGATTACATAAAAGAGAGAAATTATTAATTGAAAAATTATCAAAAAAGAGAGAAATCTGGAAGTTCACTTAATAATCTTGAAGAGTCTCTTCACTCATCACCCATTGGTTTTGAGTTTGATGTTTCTACATGGTATACGCAAGTCTTAATATAATGACTCAAATAAAAATTGTGTGTATGTATGTATGTGTGTGTGTGTATATATATATGCAAACATATTCATTGTTGAGATGAAGATACAAATAACTGATAATAATGTTATACTTCAAACGTAAAGGGCAATGCGATGCAATTGTTACATAACAACCCGACCAAGTCTCCACGAGCCTCGAGCAAACATTAATATTATTATGTCATAAACTATGTCCACTCTGTCAGCATTAGTGGAAGCACTATGATTTGAATTTAAGCTAAGTTCTCTCAGAGAGCGACCCATCAACTGCAATAGAATTGATGTCTCTCTTGAATACATAATTGGTATTCTAAAAATAGATAAGATCTTTAAAATTAAGTGTAATATAAATCATATGTAGATGCTAGACATTACAAATTGATTATCATGTAAATGGTAATATATTTTATTAAACAAACAAAAGATTTTGAAATTTTAAATCTTATAAACTAGTTTTTATTGGTTGCCATAATTTCTAAAGAGCACCTACAAATCATAGAAAACTAGAGTTTTCGTATGGCGAACAATTTAGTTGAACCAGAAGGGAATATGGAATGTGACAACGGAACCCCCCTTTTTCACGGGCAAAATAAATAAATATCTCCTCAATAAAAAGAATTGGCCCACTTTAGGTTTGGTGCCGGTGGTTTTTGTCCTTATAGTGCTCCAGGCACGTAAGACTATTGTCTATACTCTATGCTATGTACAAACAGTTCCATGCTTTTTAATGGACCCCTAGATGTTCAACCGTCACGATTGTAAATTGCTGTCTTAAAAACGTTTGATTAATTTAGTCGGGAATAAATTTAGTTAGGTATTCATTCTCACAAATAACGATAAATTTTATAGTTTTATTAATTTGGTCTATTGAAAATTGTATTTTTTAAATTAAGATTTTTAAATTTATTTACATAAAACGATATAATCTACTAGCGTTTATGAGAATGTGTGTGAATTTAACTGTATATATGAATATATTTTTTAGACAGTAAGTAGACATAAGTCATGACTGTTGAGTTTACTAGTCAACAATTACCCTTTGAAGAATAGATCAAAATTTCAAATTTGTTTAGACTAAAAAAAAAAAATTAATAGTTGTTAATGAATATTTACATGAGTTTTTTGATGTGATGATATAATTAAAAAAATTTAGGCAGTGGGTGAATATTTAGTGTTTAGATAAGAATTACTTTAAACTAAATTAAACAGATCAATGGTATGAAATAAATTGTCGTAAAACAGTTAAGAGTAGCAAAACATTAAACTATCTAATGTGTCCAAATATGAAACTGATAGAATTAAATCCATATATCTTCTAAATTTTTGGCAATCACGTTTATAAGCGGTAGCACGAACTATTCCGAAGGTGTTTCCGTAAATAGTGGTCCAAGGTTTCCCATATAATGAGAGTTTAACATTTTACGGACATGATTTTTGCCGAGGGAATATAAACCCAAACAATTTCGTTAATTTTATTCATTTCGCCATTTTGTGATATTTAGAATACTGGTACGATTTTACATAGGGGTCCACACTCTTATCTAGACCTCGCCATAACCCGAATAATCAATTTCCCATTCATAACGCTTTCGTATACTCACCCCAAAAATAAAATAAAAAATAAAAAATTTAAAAAAAAAAAGAACGCGGAAATAAGCTATCCACAAGTGACCATACGGTAATACTAATGGGGAAAAGCAAAATAAGCATCTCACATGGATATAATAAATATTTGTCCCAATATTGTTTAATAATGTTGGATGATACCAAGTAGCAACTGGATGAGGGCCGTCCAACATGTTCGTAATATACTCCGTTCTAAAATTAAAGATATATGTATTTTTTTAATTGTTTCAAAATTCAAAATATATTTTTTTTGAACTATGAAAAGTAATAGAGTTCGTTAAATAACATTTAATAATTCAACTATTTCAATTAACTCAACTACATTTATTACTTTGGTGTTTATTATAACTCTCATTATTATTAAACAACGTGATAATATAAATATATTTAAAATATAAAACTTGTTTTTAAAAATTATCATTTTAAAAATTTA
The DNA here is from genome assembly GCA_014636745.2 of Centella asiatica. Classification (NCBI taxonomy): domain Eukaryota; kingdom Viridiplantae; phylum Streptophyta; class Magnoliopsida; order Apiales; family Apiaceae; genus Centella; species Centella asiatica. The sequence continues at coordinate 29,753,254 of CM025782.1, read as the reverse complement.
TGTTTAATTTTAGAACGGAGGGAGTATATGATAAGAATTTCATTGTTCTTTTATATTCGAGTATTCGATAGAGTAAATTACTAATATTAAGTCAACAAGAACTTAACATCAATAAGAAGCAACTACACAAAATTCGTGAATAAGTCAAATCCGATGGCAATGATTAATTTAAAAAATGAACTATTATTATTGTTATTGTTATTATCATTATTACTTGAGAAGAAGAGATGGCTTAGATGACAGCAAGAAGACAACAAAAAAAAAGAAAAGAGGGGAGCATTTCTTCAACAACTACAGTGGAGGAGGTGCGGAAGAGGCGGATGCTGACAGCCAGCAAGAATATACACGCGTCAAAATATTATTGGATTTGATAGAATATTATTATTACTTTGTATTATTATTACTGGATCATCCTCCTCCTACCCCTCCGAATCTCTGTCGCGTTTGTTACGCTTCGTTTCAAATGTAAAGGGGAGAATGACAACGTGATTACAACTTTTTTTACGATTTTTTTTTTCTTTTAACGAGGTGAGAATTGAATTTATTCTTCTTTTTTTTTGGTGGTAAATTTTTCATCATAAATATTAAGATTATGGTTCCATTCACTTAATTATTATTTCTATGAAAAAATGATAATAAATTTTGATATATTTTAGACTTAAAATTTTGGACATGAGTGATATTAGAGACATTTATCCATACACAAATATACATATATATATGTGTGTGTATATATATATATATATATAAATTGATGTGTTTAAATGTAGATATCATTATTGTTTAAATGTAGATGTCATTACTGCCACCGATCAATCCTCGGCATACGGTATCAAATATTCATGGGCATGTTTTTAATGAATTGATGTTATTCCCTTTGTTTTTATTTTCATATTATTTAACTTTTTAGTAAATAAGTTTTAATATATTTTTATATATGTTAAATATTTTATTGATAATAATCTTCATTTAAAATATTTTTAATTTTTAATTTTTTAAAATAAAATAAAATATTTAATATGTATAAAAATACACCTAAAATTAGGTATAAAAACGTCAAACAATGTGTAAAAAAGAATGTAAGGAGTACCATAAGATGACCATACATTTAGAGGTAATATACAACAATAAAATAAGTGTTTTTTTCTTTTTAGTACTAATAAAATGAGTGTGTTGATATTGAAGCAGGCTCCTCTAGATTACTTTTCTTTTAATTTTTTCAATGTATCTTGTAATTTTAAATATAATTTATTTTATATAATTTTAGATAAAGAAAATGAGGGTTTATAAAATTTCATACAACTTTATGACATACATATAATTTTAATAATTAAAAATTTATCAAATCTAAATTATTCAAATTATATTAAATTTCAACTACTGAGATAAATGTGCTATATATTGTAAATTTGTTTAAAACTTGGTATACTTTCTTATTTTTTTCATATTCTATCAATCTATACGGTTGAAATTACCTATAATAAGTTTCATTTAGAATAATTGAGAAAAACGAATAATGGAAAGGAATCATTTAATGAGTAATGGAAAGGAATCATTTAATGAGTAAATGAAAGGAATCAAGTCGTTTAATATTTTTAGAACAAAAAAAGTTGTTATCACCGAAGCAAATAATTATCACTAAAAAGAAATTTTATCGCAAAAAAAAAGAAGATACTAAATGTTTAATTACCCTGATAGCAACTTTATAACAAGTGAAAATTCATACATTGCACCCCGTATATATTTAGTTTTATATTTTTATACTATTAAATTAATTTGTATTATAAATAAATTATAATATAATATTATAAAACATATCTTTAGTTTTAAACAAATACAGGCTCTCTTAATAATTATTTGGTATTTTTAGGTCATCATTTTGTATTCTAAAAATTTCCATATGAGCTATATAATATTAGTACACTTTTTTCATTGTCATCTCTTAACTTACTATATTAGTAGACTTATAATTTTTTAACTTTTTTTTCAATATCCAGTCTATTTCTCAATTTTTCCCATCAATAATTTAATGAGATAAATGGACAAATATTTGTATTTAATTAATATCTAATAATTTGTCTAGTATTTATATTTCATATATTCTAAAATAAGGGATACATTTATATTTTAATATAAAATTATTTGCATAATTTTTTTTATATAAATTTGTAAAAATATATAAGTGTAAAAGTTTGATTCTAATATGATATTGTATTTCAAATTTAGTAAAAAGAAAATTTTTTTATTCTAGTTTTAAATTATAAAATTTTATACATATATTTTATGCGAATTGCAATATATTTATAATTTTGGAGTATATTTAACAAGTAAACGTGTGCCCAATATTATTAATGTTATTTTGTGAATTTGGTACGAAAATGTTGGGCGAAAATTGAGTGAGAAGTGGAAGGAGGACAGGTGTGTAACTGCAACCGGTTGTTCGTCGCAGCTCGTCCCGTAAACCCAGTTCTCCTTCGCCTACTCCAATCCAATAGACTCGGACATACACATACACTCTCACCCTCCTTCTAGATCTCACTATGTCCACTATTACCAACTCATCCACATTCTATTCCTTATTCTCTCCCATTAATCTTCTTCCATTTTTTCACAATTCCTTCCATGTTTTTTTAAACTTGAGGAAGATATACTCAATACCATGGCGTGCATGAAGCTTGGCGCTAAACCTGAAGCTTTTCATCGCGATGGCCAAACTTGGTAAACCCCGTCCCCCACTCTCTTTTTCAGTCAATTTTGTGAAATGGGTTGATGTTAATCCCTAAAATCTGAAATGGGTATCTATTAATTTCCGATTTTGTTAGTCAATTCATTCACGTGTATTGATAATTTGATATATACTTGAATGTGATAGTTTTGGGGTATAGTACCGCAGTATTATTATGAACTAGATTACGCACAAACCAAATTTCCGTAACGATAAGGACTTTAATTAACAAATTTGATGTTCTAGAATTTGAAGAGTGTGTTCGTCATGTAGACCAAAAGAGCGATTCAAAGGAAATGTGATTACTATTCTAAAAGTAAGCTTAGTTATTAATGGTGTCATTTCATGTTATTATATATGTCATCAGTGAGATACTGTTCGGTCTTTTCTAGTAGAAAATATAGCATAATCTTATCAGTATTGTTTACTTGCCTTTACGCCTATAATTATGCGTCATTCCCCATTTTTGGTAGCATTTTTTATCCTCCATTTTTGCTCGTCTATTTCCTTCCATACAGTGTTTTATGGATTTTCTCTTCATATTTTTGACATCTTTGATAACTTCTCTGTACCAGATGATGTGTATTATGAAAAGCTCCATACCAGATGATATGCATTCATAATTTTATTAAATGAAACTATTTACAATTTTCTGCACAAAGGACATATCTATGTTGTGGTGTTCTATGTAATAGATTCTTACACATCAAGATCAATGTTACTATTGTCTGACAATTTCCTAATATATTCAGGCAGTGCACAACGGGGCTTCCAAGTGACGTCACCATAGAGATTGGAGAAATGTCCTTTCATCTACACAAGGTTCATATAATGTATACTGTTTGTTCAATTTCTAGCTATTCACATTTGTGAGTTATCTGGTGCCAGGCCTAAGAGGTTTTTCTTCTTCTTCGATTGAGATAGTTGCATAATCTGAACTGTGAAGCCTAATACTTCTATTTTTTGTGATATAACGCAGTTCCCTTTGTTGTCAAGAAGTGGACTGCTGGAAAAGCAATTTGGTGAGTTATCCAGTGATGATGGATCAGCACGTGTTTTGCAACTTTCTGAATTACCTGGTGGAGCCATAGCATTTGAGCTTGTAGCCAAGTTCTGCTACGGGGTCAAAATAGAGCTCACTGCTTCAAATATAGTTAGTGTTAGATGTGCAGCAGAATACCTCCAGATGAATGAAGACTTTGGAGACGAAAACCTTATTTCTCAGACACAGGTTTTCCTTAATGAAGTTTTCGGAAGTTGGACGGACACAATAAAGGCTCTTGAAACCTGCGAAGAAGCTCTCCCATATGCCGAGGAGCTTCACATAGTTTCTAGATGTATTAATTCCTTGGCATTGAAAGCTTGTGCCGACCCTCAGTTATTTAGTCGGCCCATGTCCAGCAATAATGAGAAGGGAAAAACCGAAGGGAAAATATTATGGAATGGAATATCAACTTCAACCAAGCCACAGCCATTGGGTGAGAATTGGTGGTATGAGGATGTATCCTATCTTGGTTTAGCTTTCTATAAACGGTTTATTCAAGCTGTCAAATCAGGAGGCATGAAGCCTGAGATGATTGCTGGTTCCCTTGTGGTATATGCTAAAAAATATATTCCCTTGATGAATAGGCAGTTGAGCTTCAAGGATGCAAATCATGCAAAATCAGGATCTACTGTTCCCACACCTTCTGAGGCAGATCAGCGGGCTCTCCTTGAAGAGATTGTTGAGTTACTTCCCATTCAGAAAGGAGTCATGCAGACTAAGTTTCTAGTGAGGCTGCTTCGTACTGCTATGATTTTACAAGCCAGTCCATCATGCAGAGAAAATCTGGAGAAAAGAGTGGGGGCGCAGTTAGATCAAGCATCATTAGATGATCTTCTAATACCAAATTTGGGATACTCAGTAGAGACTTTATATGACATTGACTGTTTTCAGAGAATTCTTGATTATTTTATGTCAACGGACCCGATTGCGTCCGCATCATATTCTCCATGTATTGGTGAAGATAATCAGTTAGCCGAAACTTCTGATTCACTGACAGCAGTTACAATGGTAGCCAATCTAGTGGATGCTTATCTTGCAGACGTGGCACCAGATGTTAATTTAAAATTCCCAAAGTTCCAGTCACTTGGTGCTGCTGTCCCTGATTATGCCAGACCGCTTTCTGATGGCATTTACCGTGCAATTGATATATATCTGAAGGTAACACCTTTTCTTTTAATGCCTGAAGATAACACTTGAGCTGGCTTTACTTTAGTTTCTTGAGTTCACAATATAAAGGGTAGTGAAATTTAAAAAAATATTCAGAACTTAAAGTGATTAATATCTGGATTGTAACTTGTAAGCCAAATATCTAGATATCATATATAAATAAATTTGCATTGTTTTACTACATTGAGCAGGATGTCTAAGCCTGCAGTATGTGATTTTTAAAATAAAAAAGAGAAACCCACATGAATACATATGTTTGAAGGTCTAAAAACGTGTTAATCAGAATGAAGGTGTTTTAAGATGTTAGTTCCTGTCTTATTATGGAAAAAAAGAAAATCAAAATAATAATGATAATCATCATTATGAATATGAAAAATTGAAAAGAGAACCGAGTTAAAATATAAGTAGCTTTAACAAGGAAAACCTTATATTTAAGTTTCATTCAGAACAGATGAGTAACTGGTACTCGACGGTCGTACTTACACATTTTAAAACTCCAGGCACATCCTTGGCTTACAGACTCAGAGCGCGAACAAATATGCAGACTCATGAATTGTCAGAAACTCTCATTGGAAGCAAGTACCCACGCAGCCCAGAATGAGAGGCTGCCTCTACGTGTCATTGTTCAGGTTCTATTCTTCGAGCAGCTTCGGCTACGGACGTCAATTTCTGGCTGGTTCTTTGTCTCTGACAATCTTGAGAACTCGCAAAATCCCAATGCACCACTTTCAATTGCCAAGCATGATGGTTGCAACCAACTGTCTGCTGGTATGGATGAAATGAAAGAACGTGTTTTGGATCTTGAGAAGGAGTGCCAGGGCATGAAACAGGAGCTTCAGAAGTTGGTGAAAACAAAGAGAAGGTGGAATATCTTTCGCAGACGAAAATCATCCCTGTGTGATGACCTCCAAAGTGTCAAAGCGCTGTAGCTCACAAACATGAATCTTATCTGTTCAGGGGCTATAAAATTAGGAAAAAGTGGTAATTTGGTTTTATGGGAAATTGAATATTCAAACATCCATGTAGAAGGATTAAGGCCTTCTGTGGATTCTTTTGGCCGATGCTGCGTAGCTGTTGTTGGTAGGTTACTGATCTTTTATTTTATTTTATTAGACGCTGAACTAATTTCTCATTGTTAATTAGATGGTTTGCACCAGATTCACTTGACAACAGCCATTAATTACTTGTCATTTTTTGATCTCTCGTTTATGTTATAGTACTTTCGTGTTAACTCTTTATGCCTCTGGTAACAGAACTGCATAGGATAGAGGCCAGGTAACAAGGAGACTTGTGCCCCCTGCTTTATTTTCAGGGGAACAACTATTTTAAGGGGGACAATTATGAGAGGAAATCTCTATCAGAAATCAACGAAGAAAACGTAATTGACCTTTATATCCTAGATATTCTTTCCCCTGTTTTCCTTATTTTTGCATTTCTAGTTTCCACTTATAATAGCTACAGGATTTGGGTTTACCATAAAATGTGCCACATTTTTTACCTTGTTGTGGAACATGTTTTCTATTGTTGCGTTCTGCTAGTATTCCCAGCATAAGCATCATGGTAGCCTTGTAGGTATGAACTATGAGTGTACAATTGGAATTATAATTTCTTTGATGAGGTTTTATTTTACATATCAAGGTCCCATTGAGACCTAAAATCAATGTTGTCAAATGTCAAGACATGATTCAGAATCATCTAACTCATCCCCGACCATCAACTGCGCCTTTGCAGCACATAGTATAAAGTTACAAGAATAATTGTCATCGAGAAAATCATAGACAACAGAAACTCAGCAGGTGTGATTTGGGACTTGGATGTTTTTGGTAATGTATAATTAGCAGAGAGGAAGGTCCTTAGGTGGCGGTAGAATAGATTCTTCAAGCAACTTTCCGTTCTCTACCACAAAAGCCATCTTCAACCCCCACATTGTATGGAGTTCTAAATGGCAATGCATAAACCACACACCTAAAGGAAATACACAAGCCATAAGTAATTATCTTCATTTAGCAGCTTTGTAAGATTATATGGTATACTAGTGTATTTTATATAGAATACCTGGGTTATCAGCTCTGAACCTGATAGCTGTCCAACCTCCTGTAGGAACACCAACTGTATTTCTCTCAGGTGGATCAACCAAGTTAAATTTTGCTGGGTCTTTCTTGGGATTAAAGTTCCCGATCCCACTCCCCATTACAAAGAAATTAAAACCATGAAGGTGGAAAGGATGCGACTCAACGGTTAAAAGATTTGTGTCTTGTAACACCAATTCCACAGTGGAATTGAACTTTAACTTACTCAACCTGGTACCTAAGGTAGTCCCTAGGTTAGCTGTGAGTGGTGCACCAGTATAGTTGAAAGGAGCTTGGGGATGGTCTGGGAAATCGTTTCTGAAAACTCCGGGAATGTTGAAATAATGAGCCTGCAAGAGTCCAGTCTTTGGCATAACAAATGTTATGTTGTTCAATGAAGCGGTTAGTTGTGTTCCATTTAGACAGCTTGGGCATGCGTTCTGCCCTAAACCAATTGTATAGAAGAGGTGACGATCAACTTGGAGAGGAACATTAGCCGGAAATTGTGGGGTGTTGAGACTTCTAAGTTTAGCGCTATAGCTTAATGCAAATTTGGTGTTGTTTGGAGCTGGAAGTTGAGGCAAGATTGGGACAACTGTGTTTGGAATGCCTTTGTATTGTAAGATAGCTGTGGCAGTCTTGTTGTCGACAGGAACTGGTGCATCCATGAAGGGCCTAGCTGCCATGAAGTAACGGCTTGGAGACTGGTCAGCTTTGACTAGAACATTTGTTGTCTGGCCTGGTGCAATTAGAATGGCTTGGGTTGTGAAGGGTTTGGTGTAAACGGCATCTATCTCTACAACTGTCATGGTATGACCCGCAATGGCAAAGAAGAGCTCATCATTGAGTGCAGCGTTGACAATGCGCAAGAGGTACGTTTTACCAGACTCAACTTCCATGGCAAAGGTATCTACATATAAATCAACAAGAGTAGAAGATTCAAAAAAAAAAATCCAAACAATTTCGGCTTTTGATGAAATTCAGATGAGACTAGAGCTCTTTACTTACGTTTCTCAGAGCAGGGGAAAAGTGGCCCTGGTTTTCCATTGATGGTATGAGCATCAGACATCTGTGGTGGCAATCCCAACTTATTACCTTGCTTGACTATTGTTTCAACATCTCCATTCCACCACTCCCCTGTAGGTGTATTCATAACCAGAACATGTTAAATGATTCACATATATGTACAAATATCTGCATAGATTGAAAAATTTAAGAAAGACGAACCCATGACTATATTGGTTTCGCTATAAGGTTGAGGAAATGGAAAGGGGGTTCCTTCTTTAGGCATGATAACAATCGCGCCGTAAACAGTCGCTCTTAGCCACAAAATATGAGCGTGCCACCAAAGAGTTCCTCTTTGGCTGGTAACAGTCATATTGTAAACGTAACTATTTCCTGTCTGAATTGGACACTGTGTTATATATGCTGGCCCATCTGCCCACCCATTGCGGAATTGTTTCAATCCATGCCTGTTCAGAATATTACATGCACTCTTTATCATATTTTGCAATGCATGCATGCTATTATGCGTATATGTGCATGTGCGTATGTGTGTGTGTATATATATATGTATATAGTATCTGTAATGTATACTAATTTATGTGTATATACCAATGGATGGATAAGTTGTATTGTGCATAATTGGTGACATTTATAAGAATTTGATCTCCTTCTCGAGCATAAACAGTAGGGCCTGGAAACATTCCGTTTACTGTTACTATTGGTTTTGCATGGCACAATCTGCTGACATTCTTCAATTGAACCTGTACATATATATACCAAACCAAAATTAACGTAATTACTTTTTATATGATAAAAGGGCACTCGAATGAATCTTTTCATTAACTGTGTAGATGCTCAAGATAATTAACTAAAGTAGATAAAAGGATGGGTTTAAGTAACACACATCAAATTGATAAGTCTTGATTGCGGCGTCGGCGAGGGAGTACATAAAAATGGGGCTGCAGATGAAGAAGAACAGACATGTTTGTGACCAACTAAAACTAGCCATTTTCTTGAGGGTTTACAGAATAATTGGAATGGTTTGTTATTGATTGGTGTGATGAAATGGAGTAGGGGGTGGTTTTTATACACAAAATGGCACTGGTCTAAAATTGCAGAAGAAGAGAGGTGAGAGAGAGCTGGCAGTGAGTAGTGTTCAAAGTTAGTCTAGAGAAATGGATTAGGTGAAACATAAAGCAAATATTGCAAGCTAGGTAATACTAAGAGGCTTTGAACAAAGCTTGGAAGCAACTGTTTTGGGAAGTTGAGATATCCGTGTACTTTCTGTTGGTTATTAATACATTAATATGCAAGTTATATAGAAGAATATAATATTATAAATATTTTTTTAGAGTGGTGTTAAAGATGAAAAGTCTTCACCAATTTCTAAAGCGTTACAATACTAACTAAAAATATATTTACTGAAAAATGTTATTATATATACATAATACAATACATGCATATTCAGAACACTTGTCATAATCATATTACATTAGTATTAGGTTTGCTTTTTCTCTTGTGCAAAGCAATGTTATAAATGCCACATATACTTATCTAAATTTGCCTTCAAATGCACCTGTGGGTCGGTCTCGATCGTATATTCGTATGTAATACATTAACTCAAAGTAATCAAATTAAATTTCTATCTCTGTCTGAATATCAAAATTTTAGATTTCAAATTGCTGTGTCAATTATTACATGGAATTTTAAATTAGTTTGTGCTTAATTTTCTTGGATATTCACAATATTTACCTTTGTATTAGTAAGAGGATATATTTTAAACAAAATTTGAAGTTTATAAAATTTGAAAATTGGGGTGGGGTGCGGCTTGGGGAGTGGGGGGGGGGGGGGGGGGGGGGTGTGAGAGACGAAACAAGACTATTTTGAAGAGACGGAGCAATATTGAAGTTTCTTTGAAGTTAACCTTTTCACCATGTTTGGGCCTAACCGGGAAAAGTGAATAAGAGAGTAAACATTACTGGGGAAGAGAAAGCACAAAGGAGCGATGATAACCCTTTTTTTCTTCTTCCCCTTTTATTTGTGAATTAACGAGAGAATGCGGATTTAGGAAAATTATGAATTTTAAGCCTTTTTATCATTTGAGTACAGTAATTTTAAAATTTTAACCATCATGATTTTATGTAGGAAATATTATGACACAAGGAGCCCATATTCTAAATCGGCTGGATTGTTATTGCATTAACAGAGTTAGGTCCAAAAAGATGTTCTTCTACCAGAATATTATCCTGCAGCCGAATTTACGGCTACAATATCTGTGTTACTACTTGATATTGGGAGTGAAAAAGTAAATTAAATCAAATATTCCCTCATTTAAGCATTTTTTTATAAAGACATTTTAGTTGTAAAAGAGGCTTAAATGATGGGACAGAGATAGTAATAATTTATTAACTGCTGATTTATCTATCTAATTGTATTTGAGTTTATTTATGCTTAAATTCCAACGGTAGTATCCATTTTTTAGAATTTTGGAGTAATAAAGTTTAATTGTCCGAATTGCTGCGTAGTTTACATTATTAATTATTGTGCGAATCAAAATCAATAAATTATATATATAATTTGGATTTTGAAATTTAGTAAAAATATCCGAACAAGAAAAGAAACGTATAAACTTGAGGTTGTAATTAGCCGTTGGACCTTCACTAGTGTGTTCCTTTTTTTGAACGTTTCTGGTATTTACTACGGCGTACTACGTAGATTCATATCCAGATGTAATTATGCGACTCGTATTGCCCTTAGAATTAATAAAGGTGAGGATGGGTTATAAATCAAATAAGTACATGTTATTAGTACATATCCAGCACAAAATAGCTCTTTTTTGAGACCTTATATGAATTTTTTGAATTGTTTAGACATTCATAGCAATGGTATAACTTAATATATATATATATATATATATATATATATAATGACAGCTAAAAAGTTGATATGAACGAGGAACTGATAGATGGTAGTATTGCACAGAAAAATAACAAAATTAAAGACAATATATTTTAATCTAGAGGCTTAGCGATGAAAATCGCAGTTATCAAAATCGAATCCAATATTGTGCTGGTCAAAACACTAATTTAATAGTTCAAACTGTTTGATCCAGAATTTTGTTATTATATATGTGGAAATAATTTTATTTGCTTAAGTTTTAGTTTACAAATTATAATTATGTTTTAAATACATAAATAGGCCTACTATCTAATCTTAATAGTTACTTACTACACAAAATTAATTAATTATACAACATCTAACAAGATAAAATAAATAATTTTGACTATTATTATTCATTTATTGTAAAATTTTCATGTTTAATTCTTATTTTTAATGAATATATAGTGGTGCTAATAAATAAATTATATGCTTAATTTTCTTATAGACTAAAACATATGAATTACAATAAAAAAAAAGTTATTTAGCTCATTTAAAAAATCGGTCCAATTTTTTAAAAAACTCATACAGTTCACTGATTTTATTTTTTTTAAAAAAAAATCATATAATTTATCTTGTTTGTTTGGGTTTTTTTACGTATCCAATATTTACAGCGAATCATACTGATCTAACCACTATTTTTCGAACTGATCGATCCGGCCGACAGATCCTGTTCAATTTTCATAACTATGATGAAAATATATGATTCACTCTTCAGTTTA